>ML685950.1:2607232-2635190 GCA_007922175.1 Pelusios castaneus
CCCCGTCCTGTCCCCACCATCACCCCATCCTGTCCCTGCCATCACCCCTGTCCCGTCCCCACCCATCACCCCGTCCTGTCCCCACCCATCACCCCGTCCTGTCCCCACCAGCCGCTCCAGTCTCTGCCTGTCCTTGTCCCGCCATCCCCTGCCCCCCGCCTGGCAGCGTGTTGGGCCAGCTGCTGAGTCCCCTGCCCCCTTGGTCAGTCCTTGGAGGCAGCTGCGACACACCTCAGTACGGTACACGAGCTGCTCGCTCCGGTCGTCGTTGATCCGGTAGATCTCCAGGAAGGGATCTGACTTGCTGAAGAGATCCTGCCGGGGAGACGGGCGTGGTGAGCTCCATGGCTCTGCTGGCTGCCCTCCCCCTGGGCAGGTCCCGCCCGGAGCTACTGGGAAAAGGGCCCGTCTAGACCAGCAGGGCTAACTCCGGAGCTAGACAGCTGGAGTGACTCTTTGGACACTCTGCTGGACAGACCCCCCCCGGTGGCACATCCTTACAGCAGGAAGGACCAGTCCCCGGATCAGCTCCCCCTGGGATGGGGGCTCTGAGCACCCAGGGCCACTGCACCAGCTCTGCCCACTCAGGCCTGTTGCCGTGGGCATTACTCCTGCGCCTGTGCCCAGCGAGCTGCTCCCTGCAACAGCCACACCAGGCAAATGGCCGCCAGCTCCTACCCCGGCCCCTGACCGTCGCTCCCGTATTCTCTCTGCACTTGCTTCACCACCAGTCTCCCTCCTCCCTGCCCACAGCAGCCTGCCCAGGCCACTTCCCAGCCCTCAGCTCCCAGCGCCGCGCTCACCAGCATCCCGGCCAGTCCAGCCCGTGGGGCTGGTGGCGGGAGATTTTTCACCCCCAATGGGGGGACCCCCTTTGGATAGCTGTGCGCAGCAGGCTGGGGGTGCTGGACCAGGGTGGTGGTACCAGCACAACCCCGTCCCAGGCTCAGCAGAGGTGCCAGGGTGGGACTTGCCGTCCCATCGTGTGCTCTCCCAGGAACGGCTCTAGTTCTTCGGCCCCGGGGATGGAGAAAGTCTCTGCCAGCCCCGGGACAGGTGAGGGTACCTTGTCATCCAGCTTCTTGGCCCGGAACGCCAGCTCCACGTAGCCGTTGTTCCCCGAAATCTCCTCTGACAGCACCTGAGGAGGAGGGCCGGGGGCATTCAGAGACGGGGCTTGGGCACCATTCCCGGGGGAAGCTCCCCAACCCCAGCTGTTGTCACAGGCACCGTGTGAGACATTGGCCAGGCCAGGCGGCCGGGCACCGAGGGGCACACCCTAGGCCAGGCATGGAGAGATGGCACCGGGGCAGCCAGAGTGAGGCGTTGGGCGGCTTTGGGGGCGGCCCCTCCTTGGCCTCTTCCAAAGGGACCCCCCAACAGAGCCAGCTGCACACATTCCCCTCTTCCCTGCAGGCTGCCTGAGCAGCACTAGGAAGGGCAGAGCCGGGAGCCAGTGGGGCACAGCCCAGGCCAGCCACGCTCACCGTGATGGTGGACTTGCCGGCATACTTCCCATACTTCAGGAACAGCGGCTTGTTCACCCGCTTCTGGGCCACGATCTGGAAGGGAAGATGGTAGCCATGAGTTGGGGGAGGGGGAGCCAGGGGGATGGGGGCAGGAGTGCGGGGCTGGTGCATTGGTAAAGGGGCTGGAGGACAGGAGAGCTGTAGGTCCCAGCAATGCCTGGGAATGGGGGCAGGCAACGTGGGGCTGGCAGGTTGGCATATGGCCTGGGAAGGGAGAACAGGAGAGCCGTAGGCCCCAGCGATGCCCTGGGGATGGGGACAAGCATCCTTGGGTTGGCAAACGGCCGTGGGGCTGGTCCTGGAGCCGTGGGAAGAGGCCCTGAAGCATGAGTGGCTCGTTGCCGAGGCAGTCGGCTGGGGAGAGATGTTAGCACTTGAGTTGGCTTGGGGAACACGGTGTCTGAGTCACGCCAACCCTGCCGACAGAACCAGCACCCACCCACGCCTCTGCCCACACCCAGCCCTGGGAGCACCGAAGCACTGGGGAGGCGTGCTCTGTTCCACCCCAGCCTGGCCAAAGGCGCTGGCTATCTCCTGGCTGAGACCCCCAAGGCTGGGGAGGAGCAGGGGACATGCCATCCACGCTGCGGGAAGTGACTCGCAGTGCCCGCTGCTCTGAACTCTGAGCTCCAACTGTCCGCAAGGGCCGAGCCCTGTCCATAAAACCACGGCACAGCAGCCGGGCGTCCCCAGCAACCTGGCCATTGCTGGCTGGTCCGGCCCCTGGCAGTGTGGCTCCCAGTGCCTGGCACAGGATGGGCAATCACCTGGCCCACGGTGCACTCCATCCCTCCCAGGAAGTCATCATCATGTGTCCCAAGGCTGGCGTGCCCATGACTGTCGTACACCTCGAACCGCAGCTTCTGCACCTCCTCGAAGTAATAGTCCACTGTGAAGACCTTGGAGAAGACGGGGTTCAGGTTGCTCTTCATGACCTCGCTCCTGTCCACCTGAGGAGAGAGGAGACAGGGCCCAGCCTGGCCGTTCACTATCCACCTAACAGCCCGTGCAAGCGTCCCTCCCCCCCGGCCACAGGGCAGAGATTCATCACCAGGCCCCAATCCTATGTGGCAGAGACTGTCAGCTGGTGCCAATTTTCACCCCTACAGCCCGGGGCTGGGGGAAGGCGTGGCTCTGGTTCTGCACCAGCCAGGACTCATGGCAACGTCTCAGCTGCTCTGGCTCTGAGGCCCCCCTTTACCAGCAAAGAGAGGGTTTTTCTCGCTGCAGTACCCCAAACTTTTCCTGGGCATGGAGCTCCCAGAGGGGCCCCCGCCCACATCACCACCACTTGAGGGTGCAGTCAGGGGGAACTAATCTGCTCTTTGTAATGTTCAAATAGAAGCATTTTTTTCACCACCTTTTTTCTCTCTTTTGTGCCTTTCCTGGCAAACAAGCAGGGACTGGCTCTCCATCTTAGCTCTGGGTGACACCCGACAAACCGGGTCACGGTGTACACCACTTTCCAAGTGCCCTGACCCAGCCCTTGGCACCACATTTAACCGCGGCTGAAAACACAGCAGGGGGAGCAAGGCTCGAAAAAGGAGGTTTCTGTAGGGCCTACATAAACAGCAACTCTTAAAAGATTTCTCCATTTCGGAGCAGCAGAATTGGCTGAAATGATGTGCAGTTGAGGGCTTTTCCCCGTCGAAGGTAGCATTTCTAAAAAGGATTCGAATGTAGGTCAAACTGGGGGAGCAGCATCAAACCTTTGGCTCTATCCCTCTGGATCATGCAACACTCACAAAACCAGCTTTTGTATTAACTGCAGAAGTATTTTAATGCACTAAGACCCAGATCACTCGCGCCTCTGAGGCGAGAGAGAGGAATTAACTGTGGGCTGTCTTTTTATCTTTGTCTTTTGCTGCGCTAAATCGCCCCGCTCCCCATTTTGGCAGCTGGACAAAGCGCTGGCGTCGCCTGTGACAGGCAAGCTGGCTTCACCGCCGCGCTCCAGAATCCCGGAAATCGGCACTTTTAAGAAACCTGAATAAAACGTCTCAAACGCACACTGCAAGGGGAATAGTTAGCCTGGGGAATGCAGATGAGATGCTAATGAGCTATTCATGAGGCGCTGATCAGCAATGACTTGGGGGGGGAGCTGAATGTTGCCAGTTCACTTCTCCGGCCCAATTGCTCATCTCTCTGTCTAGTGCAGGGCGCTGTACAACCAAGGGCCAGCCCCCTCCCCCGTCTCTGGACTCCGCCTTCGATGGACTCATTCATTCCCAGGGTGTGCCCGCTGAGCGGGCTATGACTGCTGTCCTCTGTGGTCCCCATCTTTGTTGTCCCCCGTCCTGGAAGCAGGAGCAGGGCCCGCACCCTTCTGAGTTACTAGCCAGCCCTGTGCAACAATTGGCTGGTGCAGTGCACCCGTGCTAACGGGAAAACCCTCCCCAGGTGCTCATCAGCATGGGCAGAGAGGGGGGGCACCCCTTCTTCCTGGCCACCAACACCCAGCCAGTTGTCCATGGAATCAACCATGTGTGTGGGAAGCGCCCCAGGGCACAGTGCGGGGGCCAGGACCTGGGGAGAAGATTCTGGGGAGAATCCTTTCGGAAGCAGGATTTGAACCCAAGCCTCCGGAGGAGAGTGGATCCTGAAGGAAGCGATCTCGACCTCTCAGCCACCCCGGACGCAGAGGAACAGGCCTCTGGAAGGCGTCGTAACTCGACTTGCGAATCTCTCCGTGGACAGGGCCGAGCCGACCACGGCATCGCCGTCTGGCCTGCTGTGTCCAATACGCCTGGGGAGGCGGTGGGAACTCCTCCCCTGAGTCGATTCATAAGAGGAGGCCATCAGGTGAGCAGGCGGCCACGCACCACAATTCCTACGACACCCATCAGGTGTCAGGGACGTCCGGAGCGGGATTCGAACCCACGACCCCCTGGGGAACCCAAGATTCTCCCCTGGGGAGAAAGCTGGGTTCCTCAGAGAGGGAAAGGGTTCCCTGCAGGGTGAGCTCTCAGCAGGGGAAAGGGGATTGTCTTTCATCAGACAGATGCCCACTGGCAGCTCTGGCAGTGCAGAGGTCTGTTGGGAACTGCTTACCCTATTTTCCCCTCTGGATGCGCCCCACAGGCTCCTCTGGCGAGAGTGACGGGCTGCGCCCAGCTGCCACGTCGCCACGTTTAGCCACACAGGCTCCGTGACTCGGCACAGGCAGAGGGGCTGCAAGCCGGGCCCAGGCTGTGACCCAGGGATGGGAGGGGTGGGACGTGCACCAAGCCGGGACGTGGAGGGGCCATCAAGTGCCAGGTGGGAAGGGAGCGGCTGAGCGCTCGCTGGACAGGAGGTGCAGAGCTCTCTCCCCGCGGGATCAGGCTGCAGCTGTGGGAAATCTCGCTAAGAGCGTCAGGCCGCTGAGCAGACACGCACAATTTGACAGCTTAGCCGGGGCTTACCTGCAGCCTAAGCCCCTTGGCTGCTGTTCAGCTGGGGAATCGGCTGCCGGGCACAGATGCCATCCCGCAGCTACCCCTCCCCTGCACTCGCTATCCACCAGCCATGGCCACCACCGCTCCACTGCCCCGGGCGGGCATTCCTCGCTGCACATCCCTGCACTAGGAAG
Source organism: Pelusios castaneus (assembly GCA_007922175.1). Taxonomy (NCBI): domain Eukaryota; kingdom Metazoa; phylum Chordata; order Testudines; family Pelomedusidae; genus Pelusios; species Pelusios castaneus. The sequence continues at coordinate 2,612,333 of ML685950.1, forward strand.
TCAGAGCCCAGCTCTCCACTGGCGCTTTATTTGGTGTGAGCTCTGTGTTCGCGCAGGGGCATGTGGCTGTTGCAAGGAGTAATCCAAGGCCTTAGAGAGCATCTCCCTCCATCCTGGACCCGCTCCGCGGCTGCTTTGTCCCCCCCCCCCCCCGATCTCACTGGTGCTCGGCAGCTGTGCCTGCCATTGGAGAGCTGTTAGCCCAAAGACTGAGCCCCCAGGCACTTCTCATCCCTTCCGGCCTCCCAGGTGCGGCCTGGCTCAACCACCACCATCACGGGGCGCTCAGAAACATCAGCTATGCTGGCAGGGGGACAGAATCGCTGCCAAGATAGGGGGCCGCCCTCCTCTTCCCCCCCAGATTATCCAGCCAGCCATTCCCTGGCACCCTGGCCAGCTGTGAACGGCCTGAGCAAAGCGGGTCCCACCACCTCCCGTGACAGGCAATTCCACGGCCAGCTGATCCGGTGCAGTGGGAGTGAAGCTGTCTAGGACCCTCTTCTTTTATCCCGCTTAATGGGACAAGTCAGCTTTTGACCAGACAACCAGTTGGGCACCTTGTGCGTGCCAGACAGACATGCCCCATGTGCCTGGGCAGAGGCAGAGACAGCCCCTCTTCACGCACACTCCCCTGTGGCCCCCAGAAGTCTCCCCAAGGGCAGTGCGTAACTCCTAGCAAACAGTGGATTGAATTCTGCCTCTCGGACTCTCTGCAAATGCTCTTCAGGGTTTTCCCAGGTTCACGGGTGTAGGTTTCCAGGCCAGAAGCTGGAAGGAAATACACCCCAGCCTCCTCCATAGAGCAAGCCAGAAGAACTGCCTGGGTGACTCTTGCATCCAGCCCTGTAACGCCCGGGCGAGGGGGTCTTCGAGAGATGCTCAAGCTGCGTTTAAAGATCTCACACAACAAAGATCTCACCACCTCCCTGGGGGCTCTTGGAGATGATACGCCGGGTGGCCAATGTGCCTAATTCTTGGCCTGCGACCCCCGGCTTTGCAGTGAATATTCAGATCTGCCACCCAAGCTGCCTTGGGCCATTATGACTGTCCCGCAGGTCAGCTGGTAGTCTGTGTGTCTCCAGAATGCACCAGTGCAATTCTCAGAATCGGGTTCCTGTAACCAGTCCAATATTAGTGGCGTTTATTGATATCATGCGAGCGACCCCAGCCCTTGGCTCCGATGTGCAGGGCGCTGGATAAAAGACGCAAACAAAGCCAGATCCGGCCCTAGGGCATGCCTCTTCCAGGATTATTCCAGGACACAAGAGGTGCATAAACAGACACACAGGGACGGGCGGGGGCAGAGGCCAAGCACACGACATATGTGGATGCACTGGTGGGATGGATCATGGCTTGTTCCTGAACATGCAGGGTCCCACGCAGAGCTCTCTTCCCAACGCAGATCTCCAACGTTTGATTAAACGTGCTGCTCCCATGACCTCCTTCACTAGCGTATTCACAGGAAGGGCAGCCGTGAGGAGACGTACCCTCCTCACTGTTTCCACAGATGGGGAACAGGGTTCCTCAAGAACCCCAGCCGCTCACGGAGTGAAACGCACCTGGCTCTGGCAGCATGAGGCAATTGACAGGAAGGGGTTAATGGTGGCTTTTGAAAAGGCACCCCTTCAGTGCGAGACCGTGAGAGCCTCCAAGCAGAATCAGAGCAAGAGGCCCTTCTTTCCATTGCAGCACAGTGTGGAAGCTCCATCCCAGAGAGATCACCCTCCAGGTAGCCTGCTGGGAGAGAGGCGCTGAGATTAGCAGAGACAATGGCCTGACTTTCCATACTGATTAAACGGCTGCGCTCTCCCTTCAGCGCCTGGATTTCAAGAAGGCCGGGATCAAATTTTAGCTGTGTAGCAATTGATTTCTTCAGAGCATGTTTATCTCATGAAACCTCAAAAAAAAAAAATAATCTTCTCCCTAATGACTTGGAATTGTTAATTAGATGGAATAAGTGTCCAGTCTAATCGCACTGAGACGCATTATCACGTTGACTCGGGACACTCAATTCACAGCATTACGGATTCTGAGGATTTCATCAAGAAGAGAACCTGCCAGAACTGAGCGGCTGGACACTGAGCTTTTGTCTGAAGTCAGAGCCGAATGCCAAACTTTAAATGGGTTTTACTGTAACTCAGGTAAACAAGAGGGCCACAATTGACCCTTTCAGGCCAGCATGGGGGCCAGTGGTTAGCTATCCAGCTCAAATTCTGAACCCGGGAGCCACTGTCAGATTGCACTCAGTAATTTTTAAAGACCCAGCAGTCTTCTGGGGCTGTGGAAATGGACCAGCTTAGCCCCGGGTTTTATTGATTTTCTAGGCAATGCAAGTGCGGATGGCATTTGTATGATGTAGTGCCGAGCTGGCTCCAGAAAAGAAATTAGCTCCGTAACTGCTACGCACACACTCCTATTACAGGAAAGTGCTCCCTGGGAGACAAGGATCACAGTTCTGTTTGTTGTTTCACAGCATCCTACCCAAATCCCTCCTGCAGCTTCAGCTGGATTCTTTGACACTTGTTTTGAATCCGCTCTGAAGCACTGCCATGCACGATATCAGCTGCAATATGTCCCGCCCAAGACAGCTGCGTTTCAGTCATAGCTAAAGGGGGTCCTGCACACAAGGCGTCAGTGTGTCCCACCGTGGCTCCAGATCAGGTGCCACAGAAATGCCATATGGACACTGGACGGAGAAGGCATCTCCATCTATTAGAATGAGTCCATAGCACCTGGGACTTCATCTTTATCACCTGTCTGCACTCTCCAGCCGCTCAGAACCTGCCATGTCAGTGGGGACAGAACTGAGAGCCTCCCGCTCCCCAAACCATAGGCCCATCCCACTAAAGGAGACTCCGCTGACCATTAGCAGTATAGTCTCAATGACACACAAGTGAGCAGTTCTGATTTCACCCGCCAGAGGGCAAGAAGCCTACAAATGGCAATTACAGCAGTCATGGAAGCTGGAAAGTGGACTCTACAGTCCATCAGAAACACTCAGTTTGTTTCCTTGGATTCTGCAGAGGGGCTTTGACCGGTCACTCTTGTCAGGTGTGGGGTGTTCCTTAGCGCTGGTACAATGCCCATCTTCACCATCAGCCAGGGCTGGCCTCCCCTCTTGCTCTCCTGGCCCTGGCCTGGCAGATCCCCGCCCAGTATCCCTCTAGCGCACCCGACGCTCCCTACGGCCAATTAATCCTTTCCTGGCTGCTCCTGCAATTGATGTTGAAAAGGAAACTCTTGTTGCTCCTCTAAGGCCAGCCAGGAAAGGGGCGGCGCCATCCTTAGCAAGTGACCGTGGCAGACAGAAGCAGGAGCACACGCAGCCCCTGGCCCTCCAGCTGCACCTGGAAAGTGCCTCTGCTTTCCCTCCTCCTGCCCTGGGCACGGCAGGGACTAGATCAGTCCTGAGCACAACTTACAGCAGCCTGTGGACGAGAGGGACCTGCCCCAAGGGGTTATTCCGGCAGCTGGGAATAGCCAGAGCACAGTGGGCTCTAGTACGACCCCTTTCCTCCTGGCCCTGGGGCTTCTCCCACCAGCTGGGGCCCCACATGCAGGGAGGAAAGGGGGCCCCTTTCTGGGGGACCACACCACAGGCAGTCTATGCCGCAGCCTGAAGGCCAGTGAGACCCTGGCTGCTCAGGCCCACGGTCCCACAGGAGACCGTGGCAGGGAACAAGAAAGCAGGCGGTCCTGGGGGCCGCTCTCGCATGGATCTGCCACCCGCCTGCCTTTATCAGCAGATACAGGCCAGGTGGGGAGGGAAGGAGAGAAAACAATGCTATTTATCACCATGAAAGCGTCTGACGAAGTGGGATTTTCTCCCACGAAAGCTCATGCGATTAATAAATCTGTTAGTCTTTAAAAGTGCCACAAGACTCTGTTGTCTTTCATGAAAGCACAGCTCACTTTGGCCAGCTGCTCCCCCCAGGGGCTGCTCAGTTCCGAACCGCCCTCCTGCAGCTTCCTGCATCTCTGCTCGGTGGTAGCTGCTGCCTCTAGACCTCCCAGTGCAACCTGAGCTGGCAGGAGGGGCTGGGGATTTAGTGGTGGTTGCCTGGGCTCTCCTGGGACTGGAGCCCACTGCCGCAGCCACCTGCAGATCTCCTGCCGCACCCCATTACCACAGCTGGGGGAAAATGATCAACACTCCTGGGACAAGAAAAGCCTCACAGCAAAGCGAGTGTTGGTGACTCGGTAACAGGAGCCTGGCATGACCCAAACCGGGGGACAATGCCACCAGTGGAAATATAGCCAAACAAGCCGGCCCCCAGAACTTCCCAAGCAGATCACCCATTGAAACCAGTCCTCCTCCCCATTGTCCCCAACAGAGGTCCCCCCGTGGCTGCCGGGAGCCAGCACGGAGTGGGCGGGCTGACCAGGAAGGGAAGGCACTGGAGACAGAGTTGGGTCCAGGACTGTCTGCTGCCGCACAGTCACCCGATTGCAACACCATCTGCAGCTGGAAATGCTCAGCACACTCCATAGGACCCCCTGTGTGCTGAGAAGCGTAAGACCCATGCTGGAGCCGTCCCATTCTGGCTAAGCATGAACGCTGCCAAGAACGATAAAGTATTCAAATGTGAAATCGGCAATCAATCCAGGAGGCAGAAATCACAAGAGCCCCTGAAACCACATGAAATCTCAGATTGTCCTCGTCAGTTGGCACAGATCTGTCTGAATTCAGTGGAAACACGGCCTCTTAGCAGTGGGGCACAGCTCCCGTCAGGTTTTAATTGAGCTGATGCACAGCAGACATGTGCACCGGGATGGCGGTGACAAGCGCAATTTGCTTGCCAGAGATCCCAGGTGGGTGAAGAGCAAATCATGAGGGGTCCTCTCAGCTGTCTTTGTTCTCTCCATCCAAGTGCACCACGTGGAGCCTACACTCTCGCCAGGCAAATGGGTTAGTGGAAAAGTCACTCTGAACATAAGCCCTGGCAGACTCAAGGGATCCATTGTTAGAATATTGCTTCATTGTTCAGACAGAGAACATGGATAGAAGGACAAGAACCTTAGAGCCAACCTACTCCTTTCCTAATATCCAACCTAACCCGCCCATGCTGCTGATTCAGGCCGTCGCTTCTTACCGTGCCTTCAGTGGACACGGAGAACTGGCCACGGTCCTCTTTCCAACAGCCCTGAACAGGTTTGAAGACTGTTATCAGGTCCCTCCTCAGTGTTTTTTCCCAAGATGAAACATGCCCCGTCCTTTTAACCTGTGTGCACAGGCCCGGTTTTCTAAACCTTGGTCGTTTCCGTTGCTCTCCCCTGGACTCTCCAATTTTTTCACTGTAGCACCCAGGGCTGGACACGGTGCTGAAGGGGAGGCCTGGGCAGTGCTGAATAGTGCAGGACCGTTATCTCCTGTGCCCTGCACCCAACACTTCCACACCCCAGAATGTTATTAGCTTTATTGCAAATGCGTCCCATTGTCCACTCACCTTCCATTGGTGATCCACTGTGCATCCCACGTCCTTGTCAGCAGTGCGGCCCCCTAGCCAGCTGGTCCCCAGCTTCTAGCCGTGTTTGATTCTCCTTCCTAAGTGCAGCACTTGGCTTTATTTAATTTCATCTTGTCGATTTCAGGCCCAGCCTCCACTTTGTCAAGGTCATTTTTTATTCTAATCCTGCCCGTCGTGTGCTCGCCAGTCCTCCCAGCGTGGTGCTGTCCGCACACTGGATAGGCGTATTCTCCAGTCCATTTCCCGAGTCATCAGTGAGAATATCAAATAGCACCAGACTCAGGACTGAGTCCTTCAGGGGCCCTCCCAGTTTGACAGCAAGCCTCTGTTAACTACTCTCTGAATACAGTCTTGTGCTCCCCTTTGATTGTAATTGAATCCTGTTTTCCTTGGGAGAATGACACATGGACGTCTGTATAAAAGCCTTATTACAATCAAGCAACATCACATCTACTGCTTTCCCCTACCCAGTCAGCCAGTAACCCTACCAAAGAAGGAAATTCTGCTGCCTTGGCATGGTTCATTCCTGCCAAATCCACACTGACTATTCCTGATCAGACTGTCATCCTGCTGGTGCTTACAAACGGATCGTTTAATCATTTGTTCCAGGTGTCAAAGTTAGGCTGACTGCTCTATAGTTCTCCCCGTCCTTTTCATTCCCCTTCACTTTGCCCTTCTCCAGCCCCTAGCACCTCATCCACCCTCCAAGAGCTCTCAAAGATAAACTGTAATGGCTCTCAGACTGCTTCAACTAGTTCCTTATGTACCCTTGGGGGAATTTTCTCAGGCCCTGACAATTGAAATACATGTAAATTATCTAAATATTCTTTAACCCAGTCTTTCCCTATTTTGGCTTATGTTCCTTCCCCTGTGTTCTGAATATTAATTAAGTTCAGTACCTGTTCGCCATGAGCCTTTCGAGTGAAGACTGAAGCAAAATAACCTGACTGAGATCATCAGTTATTAGGTCTCCTTCGCCACTAAGTAGAGGACCTACACTTTCTTTCATCTTTCTCTTGCTCCTAAGGTAATTAAAGAGATGCTTCCTGTTGCATTTTATGTCCCTTGCTAGCTGCAACTCTTTTTGTGCCATAGACTGTCTGGGTTTTTCCGTACATGCTTGTGCTGCTTGTGTGAGCTCCTCCTTAGCAATTAATCACATTTCCACTTTTTGTGGGATTCCTTTTAATTTTCAGGTCATTGAAGAGCTCTTGAGGCGGCTGTAGTGGTCTCTGAATTTTCTTCCTCTCTCTACTTTACATCAGGATAGTTTGAAGTTGTGCGGTTAATATCGTCTCCTGGAGAAACTCCTGAACTTCTTTCTCCCTTCGATTTTCTTCCCATGAGGCTGTACCTAACCATTCTCTGCGTTCATTAAAGTCGGCTTTTCTGTAGTCCATGCTCTTATTGCCCTGCTCTCACACCTTCCTTTCCTTAGGATCTCTCATTTCATGCTTACTATCACTCACACGGCCTTCAGCTTCACAGCCAACTCCACCAGACCTGTCAGAGGCGATCCTGAAAGAGTTGCTCCCCCGGCTACTGTCTCCACTTGCTTATCCAAATACACTCCAAGATCTTCCTGCACATTTTGTGTTTTGCCCTCTTACTTTTCCAATGGCCTTATAACATCAAACAGCCTTCTTGAGCCAAGGATGATCCACCATCAAGAAACTAGAAACGCTACGATGAGAATGTCCTGTGCTTGTCAGAGTCCAGTTCAGATTTCAAAGCAGAAAGAGGCCAGCAATCTGCCAAGGCGACGGCTCTAACCCCTGCCCTGTGTTATGGCTCCCCCCCCATCCCACACTGTCCCTACAGTGACGGCTCCAACCCCATTTCTCGCTGTACCCACGTTGATGGCTCCACTCTCTGTCCTATGTCACAGCCACATCCGAGGTCAGTCCCTAGTGGCTGAACAGATGCCACCAAGCCCAGTCCAAGGAGGACTCCCACCTGTGCTGACACAGGCCCCCTGTGCCCGCCCTAGCCCGGACAATGCCAAAGACCAGACGTGGCACCCCACATCTCCTGGGGGCAGATTGCCCCGGCCAGCCAAGCCCAGCAGAAGGAGCTGTCATGAGGCCGAGACGCGGCTGTGTGCCCCCAAAGCCCTGGCGGCCCATTGGAAATGGTTACGGATGACGTCCTGCACTCTGGCACTGGGCTGTTCCCGGGGGCTCTGTGAGCTGGGCAGCTCTGCTTGGGATGATTATTTGTAGCCAACATCACACGTTGTTTGCCTTGGGTTTTCCAGCTACAGGCAGTGGCGTGATGGCAGAGCCAGACGCCAGGAGGTGCCGCTCTGCTGTGTGACGGGATGACCCTGCACCTGGCCCCAGGACAGGGGAAGGGGTGCACCGGCCAAATGCTCCCCAGGGCCCTTGCTCCAGTCCAGAGGGGAGGTGCCAGACGTTGCGGGGAGCAGCGGACTCCCGGGGCAGGGTGTTGGCTGGAGCCCAAGTCCCCATGTGCAGCAGGAAGGACTCACTCTGCGTTTCCTCGTGCTCCGAGCCATGCTGGCAGGAGCCGCTTCCAGCAACGGAGCGGCCTCCCACACACCAACCCCCTGCCAGCTCTGAGTCAACAGGACAACTTCCTGGGAAAGGCACCCTGCCAGGACACCGTCAGCCCCAGAGCCCAGCGCCCAGATCAACCCCCCAGCACTGGCAGCTCCGGACCTGCCTCCCTGCTAAGACCTCAGCCCCCGGGCAGGGCCCTTGCAAAGCCCCAAATGGCACCGAGTGCCAGCAGGGAGCTGCAGCAGGGATGCCTCTTAGGGCTGGCTCCAGTCCCATGGTGCCAGCGGAGAGAGTCACCCTACGGCACCTGGCTGGTCAAGGAGAAGGGGGGGTTGCAGGCACCGGCACATCCCCGTGGGCAATGCTGGGCTGGCCGATGAGGATTAGGGTGTATCCACCAGTGCCCCCTGGAGCTGCGGCATCCCCTCTCCTGCTGGTACCGTCCCAGGTTATTTCCAGCCCAGAACACAGAGGGACCTGGTGGGGATGGAGACCCAGCGGTGACGCCTGGGTGGTATTTCCTTGTCTACAGAGGTTGCCAGCCATTGCCCCCACTCACGCTGGGAATGGAGGCTCTGCCCTGCAGCCAGAGGGTCTGTATCCAGGGGCGGGAGTCACACGGCCTCTGGCACCGCGAGACACCGAGAGCTGAGCCCAGGTCGGTCGCCTGCCTGCCCGCTCTCTCAGCCTGGCAGGGGCGAAGGCAGGCAGGCGGGGCTCCCGGCACCCTGGCATGCAGCAATCAGAGTCACTGGTGCAATGGCCGGGCGGGGATTAAGCCAACCTGCCAGTGGGCAAAATGTCAGTGCCAATAAAAACAGCCCCCCCAGCAGAGCAGCAGGGAAGGCTAGGGACCAAATCCTCAGGGGACGGGCTCAGTGGAGGGTCTGCCTGGAGGTTCCCTTCCCTTCCCCTGCAACAAGGAGCACAAAGCAGCAATGCCTCGCACCCAGGGCAGGACAGCAGTGTCACCGGCCTCGAGAAAGGCCCTGAACTGCTCTGTGCCTCAGTTTCCCTTTCTGTACCCCTGGCCCTTTGTGACCTGGGCGGAATGGCCGAGCAAACCTCTCGCCTGCCAAGCGTGACACAGACCCTGCTCTGGCCAGGAAGGCACCCTAGGGCAGGACTCCTCGGGGTGAACAGAGGCGACGGGGGGCTGGTACGAGGGACAGTGGAGAGGCTCCAGACTGCAATAGTGGCACATCTTTGGCTAACTGGGACTACAGTTACTAACCGGGGATGGCAGCTAGTTCACGGCCCTGTGTGCTTCGGGGGTGCAGACCCCCCCATCACACCCGGACACGCCTGCTCATGCTCCCCAGCTCCCGAGTCAGCTGCTCCTCTTTCTGTGAGCGCAGGTCCCTGAACAGACCTGGGATCGGGACCGTCCTGAGCAATGCCATAGAGAAGTCCCAGAGAGCAGCCTTGAAACAGCGACTCGCTTTGCTGCGATCGGACACGGGGCATCGTCCCGCACTCCGAATGGGGCAAGTGCAGCTCTCTGGATCGGGCCCAATCTGACATGTCACAAATGTGTCCCAAGGCCGACTCTGAACCCGCTGTTCCCCGGCACCCTTTGGCAGGGACTGGGCACAAAAGACACATGGGAAGCTGGGCTTCTCTGGGCAAACACCCACCAGCTCTGCTGCTGAGGCTGGTCCGGGGGAAGGCAATGGGAAGAAGAATCCACCCTGCCCCCCCCAGTACCCAGGCCCAGATATCTGTGTCCAGCTGGGCTTGCACGAGGTGCTTGGGAAGGGGGCTACGGCCACGGACAGAAGAACTGAGCATCTACACTGGGCGTTCGCAGCGACGTCGTGTGGAGAAACCTTGTGCGTCTGTGCCGCCCCCGGCACAATGGGCCTGACTCAGGCCATCCCAAAACCCTAAAAAACCTTCCCGGGGCCCCAAGGGGGGGGGGGGGGGGACGGGTCGGAGCTGCTCAGACGTGCCATTTGCACCCCAAACACGCCTGTTTTCATCCAGAACCGCCTTCCCTCCCTAGGCATTGTTACGTCACCAAGGAGATTTCTGGGGCCAGCCATCTCTGCCAGGGAAATGCAGGGAAATCTCCACCCCAAACATGGATGAAAATTCACCGTCAGCATGTGGCAAGAACCCTGCGGCCCTGGGCTGGCCCTGGCTCCCAGCCGGCCAACACACCCAGCAGGGAAGCCATAGAGAGCCCCGTCCATGTGCTCAGCCCAATACAGAGAGGCAGCGCCAGCGCCAGCGCCTGCCCTGTCTTGGCCCCACCGCCTGCGCCTCACACCTACCTCCATCCACTGGCCCTGCGACTGTGTGAGCAGAACCACGCAAGGGTCGGACTTGTTGAGCGTGTCCCGGTCAAGCAGGTGCTTGCAGCTAACCCGCAGCTCCACTTTGGAGACGCAGGTGGCCGAGACCACCCCCAGGGAGGCCTGGCATGCCGGGTCTGGGATCTCGTTCATCCTGTCCGGGGCCGGGGCAGGCAGGATCCTGGCTTGGTGTCAGCGGTGGGATGGGCAGGCTGGGGAATGCGGAGCTAAGGTCTGGGACTGCCGGCAAAGGGCATCAGGGCCTGGGATGAGCAGAGACTGGGTGGAGCAGCAGCCCCAGGGAGAGTTATGGGATGGGGGAGCCTCTGAGCGGCAGGTGCTGGGACTCTCCCGTTGGACGACGGCAGGAGGTGGGCTGGGCACGGAGCCCTGTGGCTGAGCAGGTGCCCAGATGAGGACGGATCAGGTCCCAGCACGACGCTAGTTCGCAGGGCGCTTCTGATTTGCTCCTCGCGGCTACTGGAGTCTCTGAAACCCACGCATCGCAACTGCGGCCAGCTCCGGAGCCTGCCTGCAGCAAGCTGCCGGAGGAAGCTAGTTAGGTTGATTTCCCCCTGGATGCTCACGAGAGAGGATGTTACTCTGCCCCGTGAGGCTGCCGGAGCCCACACACCCTGCTGAGCTCTGGCACCGGCTCCGGCTCCGCCACGGGCACCAATGGCAGCAGGTGTGGTTCTTTACCGGCCTTGAGTTGCCTTGTGTCCCGGTGAACCACTTCCCGCCGCAAGCCGGTCACCTCTCCCAGGTCCTCACGTGGCCGTGGCTAGCGGGGCAGCTACGAGTTTGCCTGGAGGCAGGGGAAGCTGGGCGGGACGGTGCTGGGCAGTCAATGGTCTGCAAAGTGCCCCGGAAAGTCTTGACTGGGCTCTGAGGCTGGATCGACGTCAGCAGACGGCCTGGCCCAGGGAGGCGCTGGCCTGGCAGAACGGCTGGCAGGAGGAGACCCTGCTGATGTGAGGAAAGAGGGCGCCGTCGAGGGGCACCTTGGCCTGGGAGGAGGAGGATCCACCAGTCAGAGGGCTGGGTCGGTGTCTCGTGCTGGACGGCTGGGGGCGCCGGGCAGGGCTCTCTCAAGGGGGTCACCTGCAGAGCTGGAGAGCACAGACTGGTTGAATAAAGGCCAGTGACCCTGGGGGGGGCTCTAAACACAGCGCCCGTTCTCCCCAGGGAGCGGCTCTCATCGCGGGAAGGAGGATATGAAGGGGAAGGCGAGAACCACGCATTCAGCCCCCTCCCAGAACAGCCCTCCCCTTGGAGCCGAGCCCCCAGCTGGCAGCCCAGCGTCTCCTGGCAGGGCAGGGCAGGGCGGACCCACTCTCCCGACTCAGCACAGGCGCCGTGGCAGCAAGGTGCAGGAGCGGGTGTGTGTGTGGCAGCTGCTCTGGGCAGGCGGCCACGTGAGAGCCACGTGTGGGACCCCTTCACCATGGGCACAAGGGCTGGTCCTGCCCAGGGCTCCCACCTCATTCCAGCCAGGCCAGAGGCGCCCCCCACTGCCCAGCCAGCCAGAGTATGGTCCCCTCAGGGCCCCCCTGCCCTACAAATGCCCGTCTCTGCCCCCCAGGAATTCAGCACACAGACAGCAGGAGGCCGGGGTCGGGATTGAGGGGTGGGGCAGAAATGGGAGGGAGGCCAGAGCAGGGATAACAGGGAGGGGGGCTGCAGGTCAGTGTGGGGAGAGCTTGCCCCATGTCTGGCTGTACAGCCCGGAGCCTTCCCTTCCCAGAGCCGGCAGGAGGGCTAGAGGCGGCTCATTTCTCCAGCCCGGGCTGAAAGCAGGCCCGGGGCTGGGCAGGCTGCGCTGAGCTGGGGCTCAGAGGGGAGATGGCACAATTCCTGCCTCGGGCTGTGTGTGGTGAAGGGGGCAGCGGGGGTGGAAGGGCCACAGGTGCTGGGTCTCCCTCCAGCCCCCCCAGGCCAGGCACACGGGACTCCGAGGAGTGGCGGCAGAACCAGAGGGGCACATGATGCCCAGTCAGGGGACTCCATGGGTCACAGTCCAAGCTGGGGAGGCCCCGGTCCCTACTGCTTCTCAGGGCTAGTCTTTGCTCCCTGCAGGGAGAGCCCCGGGGCCAGCACTGCTCTGCCGGGCCTGGGGGCTAGAGGCGAATGCCCTGGGGCTGGGAGCCGAGGGGTGTGGGGGGAGAGGAGCTAGGAGTGGGGCACAGCAATGGCAGGGAGATGCGGCTGGAGGGGACTTGCTTTCCCTCCCCCCCAGTAGGTCCTAGCCCCTTTCTCACCAACCTCCCCTGGGGAATATCCTCCCCCAGTAACCCCCTCCAGTCCTGGGCTGAGCCCCTTTCCCCTCCCTCTCCTCTGCCTCGGAACAGCTCCAGCCAGACTCGCCCACTCCTGGCTGCTCAGTGAAGCCGTGTGGCGAGTTGGGGCTCCTCAGATCTCGGTGCCTAGATCGGCCAAGCCCTCGGCCCCCCCGTGTAACCGGGGCACAGCAGGACCTTGGCTGAGGGCCCCGCCTACACGGGGCCACTCCCAGATTGACCTGCACAGCCCCGTTGGCGGCAGGGAACTGGCCCCAGCTGTGGCTCCATGCCGCTCTCCCACTCTTCCAGCCCGCACCGAGCGCCTGAGCCCTCTCCCCATGCAGCCGCAGAGATCCCCGGGGGAGGCCAGGGGTCCCATGCCCTCAGCGCCCGCTGCAGCCCCGGGTGACAGCCTGGGGGTTCCAGACCCAGGGCACAGCCTTGCCAGGCGGCTCCGCGGAGGACGCGATGCCCAGCTGGAGCTGCGGCCAAAGTTCGCTGGGAAAGTTCAGTGGCCGCTGCCCATCGCCCTGGCACACGCTGTTCGCCGAAGCCCAGGGCGGGTCCCCTGCCAGGACCACCCTCCCGGCACCTCATCCGCAGCCAGGGGGGGGATCCCTCTCCAGCCCTTCCCCTCCTGCTCACCTGCTCACCGTCCCACACCTGAGCAGCCTCACCGCCTCCTGGCCCCAGCGAGCGCTCGCGCCGAGCATCCTCTGCAGCCGGAGCCGCCGCTCGCCACCTCCACAGCCTCTGACTCGAGCTGCAATTCCTGAGCAAAGCCTCAGAGGGAGACGAGCAGCAACTTTTAACTGCTTCGCTTCCAGCCCCAGAGCTGCGCGGCACAACGCCAGCCCGAGGGGCGCTCGCCTGCAGAGAGGGCGGGCGAAGGACGGGGCGATCGCTGGCCGCGAGCCCTGCAGGGGTGGGGGAAGCGGGAGACGTGATATGTCCTGGTTTCCGAGAGGCCTTTGGCCACAGGGCCACGTGGCATTCCCAGGAGCAAAGCACGGGGGCGGGCGCGGGGCAATGGTAGACGGCGGGTGGGCGGGAGGCGGCCAGCTGTGCTCACGGGGGGTCCTCAGTACGCCCGGTGTCCACGGAAGGCAGGACGGGACGCGATGGGCTGATCTGCCGGCAGGAGATATCAGGGACTCTTCCTCCCTCCCTGGGGAGCTAAGGTCAAGCAGGGAGGCTGGGAATCCCTGGGGGTGGAGGGTTTTAGGGACAGGTGGATCAGATGCCTGGCAGGGCCAGGCCAGGCCAGTGGTTTTCAAACTTCTCTTCTCAGGACCCAGTTGAAAAAACTCATTCATGCCCTCGACCCAACAACGCCATCTTTGAGCCACGCATCGTCCTTTGGTGGCGGCAGCAGAGAGTGCCAGGGGCCAGGGCCGGAGGGTCTGACACCCAGTACTGGGTCCCGACCTGTGGTTTGAAAACCGCTGGGCTGGGTTACTTGGCCCTGCCTTGGGGCCGGGGCCGGAGTCAACGGCCTCTCCAGGTCCTTCCCAGCTAGACACAGGTAGGAGTTTGTGACTCGCAGAGCGGTCTCAGTGCCCAGCGGCTCTGGTCCCATGTCCCCCCAGAGGACACACGTCAGAGGAGGGCCAGGCCCCACTTGCCTCAGGGCTCCTATGGCCACACGCTGCTTCTTGCAGCCCGGCTGCTCTTCTCTCACCACACTCGCCCCACGCAATGGGAAAGGCAATGCCCAGCCTGGCCCTGTCCTGCTGAGACTCACCACCAGGCATGTTCCAGCTGGGCCAGCACTGAGCTCTCTGGCCATCTCACCTGGAGCTGGGCCATCCACCCCACCCTACAGCTAGTACCAATCTCCTTCCACTGCTGTCCCCTCCTCTCCCAGTACCATCTCCCATTGTGGCCCTGCTTCCTGGCGCTTTCTAGGAAGAATCCCTGCCATATATACAGGAAAGGCCCCTTAGAATTCTGCAGGAAACAGCTCCACGACCCCCTGTGGGATTTATGGGGGCTTTTCCAGCCCGCTCCAGGGCAGAAATTTACTGGCAATCCCTGGACTGCCACCGCACCTCCGCCATGTCACTGGCTCATCCTGCTGTCCCCCCCTACCCATACTGCCCCCACGAAGACACACATGGCTGGGCTGACACGTGTCTGGGAGCTGGCAGGGCTGATTTCGGAGAGAGGATGAAATTAGCCCATATTTGAAGGTATTAGAACGCAAATGTGGCAAACGAACCTGGTGATGGAGGGCGTCGTGGGAGGAGGGAGCTAATCCCCAGCCTGTGTGGCAGAAATAGGGCATCCACCTTTCAGTGTCACGTGAGGGACTGATGCCGACAGCTTCTATGCTGGCCCTCTCCGTGTCCTTTGCCAGCAGCAGCTCAGCAGAGACCTAGAAGGGCAGGAATGAGTGCAGCACATGCATGGATACAAGAGACAGGGGGCCATCCATCCTCATGCTTCAGGGCAGGTGCTGTGGGTCAGGAAGGGACAGCCTCTCATGACACAGCTTGGCAGATGGCACCGTTAACACCTTCCATGACTGGACACAAGGTCCTGGGCCCATTGGTCTGTCCCCATGTGCTCCCGCCCATCTACATGTCACAGAGCAGACAGGCTGCGTCTACACCAGACAAACCCCTCCACCCTATCCCAGTCCCGGCTCCCCCAACAGAGACATCAACAGGCACAGGGATGCCCTCGAACCCAGCTCAGATCAGATTTAGGTCACAGCAACACCAGAGCCCTGGCTGCTAACACCAGCTGAGCTGCATTGGGAAAGTGTGCAGGGCCAGGCAGGGGTACAAGGAACCCAGCAGGGCAGGGCGTGAGTCCCTCTCCGTACTGAAATGGCTGAGAGGTGAGGTGTCGGGAAGCTGGACATTTCATTCTTGTCCCAGCCCATGTAACTGAGGAGGGTTAGGCAGGCCACAAAATGCAGCATGTAAATTCCCTGGGTCAGGGGCAAGCAGCTCTGCTGCCTCTCGCCAGCCTGGCTGGGCAACCTCAGGCCGCCAGTTTGCACTGAACAGACATTGCCCCAGCGCTGGTCGGACCTAGCAACCCCCACCCTGGCCCGCCCCGCCCTTGCCTTTGGCTCCCCAGATTTTTCTCAGGCACACTTTCTGCTGGAGAGATGATCTTATTTGTCTTTAATTGGCTTCCCCTCCTGGCTCCGGGCCCACAGCTCCACCTGCTAACTGGCAAGCGGAGCTGGGGCAGCTCCTGTTTATGCAGAGAACAGGCTCCCAGCCATGGACTGCAGCCCCTCATCAAGTAGAATTTGGCCCCTTGAAGCAAGGCTCAGGAGCTACGGTCTGAAGGGACCAACACGATCATCCAGTCTTACCTGCACAGGCCTCACCCACCCATCCTGCCAGGCTGCTGGTGGCTGCAGCTTGGAGGAGCAGCGAGCGGCAATCTGTCAGGAACACGCTGGCCCAGCACCAGCTCCCAGGCTGAGCCAGTAATGGCAGCTTGTGGGGCAGCTCACCCTGACCCCCACCTGCCCATACAGTGCATTCAGCCCTCCGGCCCCGGACAGCACACCCAGCTCCTTCACCCTGGAAAGGAAAGGCAGCGGCCGAGATCCCAGCTCCCAAGTGGCACCTTCTCTAGAGCAGTGGGTCCCAATCTGGGGGCCGTGAAGAAAATCCAAGGGGGCAACGAGGCTGTGAAATTTTCATAGCAAAAAATTTTATCAGGGTACAAAATTTTTAATTTTCAAATGTTATACCACAAACTGCATTTTGAACTTTCTAGCTGCTATTTCTCATTTCAAATGACATTTTTATTAAATTTTTGCATCAAGAAAACCTATTTGTGGTTATTTTTAATTGTACAATTACGAATTGAATTTGTTATGAAAGGGGGTTGGATGATGGTAAAGGAGAGGTGGGGAAGCAGGAGGGTTTCTCAAAAGTCAAAAAGGAGGCGTGATGCCCAAAAGCCTGGAAGCCTCCGCTCTAGGGCCGAGCTGCAGTATCGGGGCCAGGCTTTCCCCAGCCGGGCACTGCCAGGGGAGACAGCTGAGCCGGCTCACGCAGTGCCCTGTAGGCTGATGGCTGGGTCACTGCCTGGCTCTGCTGGGCAGGAGCCCCACGTAGATGGAGTTCTGCTGCCCGCCACACCGGTGCTATGCCTTGCTACCCCCAGGGGTGCCGACGGCTCCCACGCCCAGGGCTCCACGCACTGGGAGACCCTAGCAGGCAGGATCAGCAGCCTCTGGACTCGGGTCTCTCCCTGCAGCAGGGGGGAGCAGCATGGCAGGAGAAAGGACGTCTCTAGGGAAAACAGTGGCCTGGGGTCAGGACTTCTGGGTTCTTTTTCTGACTCTGGCCCCGGCAGAGCTGGAGTCCAACCCTGTACCCAGCGGACGGGAACACAATGCCTCCCCACAAGCCAGAGGGATAGGGCCAAGAGGCCGTCACTGTAGCCCTGGCCTGTGGGAGGAACTGAGCCTGGCCCAGCTGGGTTCCAGAGCCCCTGGCCAGCAGGTTAATTAAAACCAAGGGCTGTAACTATTCAAAGGGGAAACGGCTGCTGCAGAAATGATCTTCCTCCCAGGGCCCAGCTGTCATACAGCCTCAGGACTCCTGGGTTCCATTCAGTGCTCTGCCACTGAGTCACTTCGTCACCTCAGGTAAGTCCCTTGGGCTGATATTTTCACCCAAAGCTTCACATTTCAGGGGCCACCTCAGGGCACTCATCCAGCACCTCTAAAAGCAGGTCCTGACCTCATTCCCACGGCCCCGTGACCTGGGGCGCCTGGCTGGGGGCACCCACCAAGGGCAGTGAGTGAAGGCCAGAGCTGGCGAGGCTGGAGGAAGAATCGCTGGAGGAACACAGGAAATAAGGCATATGTGTCTAACCGGGAGTACAATTGCCAGTTGGAACAATTTCCCAAGTCCCCCCGCATTGGCTATGTTGAAATCAAGACGGGTGTTTTTCAAAGAGGTCTGTGCTAGGAATTATTTCAGGGCCATTCGCAGGCCTGGGCCATATGGGGCAGACCAGATGAGCGCCATGGGCCCTTCCGGGCTTGGTATCTGCAAATGATCGAGGCCAGGCCAGCGGCCCAACTTGGACAGATTGCTTCCCTCTGCATTTCTGCAGGTGAATTGCCTTCGCCAGCCAGCTCAGAAGTGACCCTCTGCCACCTTCCCCTGGGTGCCCTGGGGCTGGGTCCCAGAGGGTGTTTGGGAAAGGCTGGGACAATGACAGGCCAGGGGGAGTTGGACAGGGACAGGAACGCAGGAGAGCTCACCCAGTGCAGAGCCCTTCAACATGTGGACAGTGGTCCTGGCGTTTCAGGCAGGCCTGGGACGGCTGAGGCCAATGTATGGCAGCAGTCTCTGGTAGCATCAGCAGCTCTCTCCCAGGAGGCAGCTGCAGAGCTGTTCTGCAGGCCAGAAACGCCCAGGCTCTTCCCCAGCAGTCGGCGGGAGGGAGTTACTGGATGTCTCCAGAGTCAGAAGGCTGGGTGGGTCCAGCAGGAAGAAACCAGCTCTGCTTTATTAAAGCCGAGTCTCAGCAGAAGATGTGGCAGACGGAGGGCGTCTGCATGAGACCTAAAGGCCAGACCTCATGCTGGAGGCCTCGTCTCGGGGCAGAGCGGGGAGGGTTCAGATGCGATTAAAACAGGCAAGCTGTCGCCAAACATCGAACCGATGGCAGGGCAAATGCCCCAAAATTCAGGGCTGTGCCAAGGGTGGGACGGTTACCCTGAGTCACATCCACAAGTGGAATGTTTCCCAGCTCCGTTTCCAGGGAGCCACATCCAAACAGGCAGGGGATCCCCGGAGCTCTGGCTCCCTGTGGGAATGGGACCGAACAGTCCCTGGACCAGGACCTGTCTCCTAGCAGGGCCAGGCCCCCAACATGAGCATCAGGCATCTGCAGAGCACTTCCTGCAGTGGCCGGTTCCCCATTGAGCACAGGGGCGTGCACCCCAGTCTCCAAGCTGGGACTTGCTGGCAGGCAAAGACCCCTCCTGGCCAACTTCTGAGACTTTTCTAGCCCAGCTGGTTTAGGTATAAAGATCCAGATGCTCCGGAGAAAGAATTGAGGCACCAAGCTCCCATTTGTTTCAATGGACGTTAGGATCCGAGCTTCGGAGCGGAGTGAAGAACCAAGCTGTAAAGGGACCAGGGCGGGGAGAGCCATGTGGACAGCCAGGGAGAATCGGTGTGAAGAAATGTAACCCGTGCCTGCGGGGAGAGGAAATGAAGGACCCAGATACCA
Organism: Pelusios castaneus; assembly: GCA_007922175.1. Lineage (NCBI taxonomy): Eukaryota > Metazoa > Chordata > Testudines > Pelomedusidae > Pelusios > Pelusios castaneus. The sequence continues at coordinate 2,631,130 of ML685950.1, forward strand.
GGCGGGGAAGGGGACGGTGGCCGCATAAGCACCCACGGGAGCTTCATCCATTTCTCATCTGCCCTGGGGAGACTGGGCTGTCAGCCAGGCCCATAGCTGTTGTGGGGAAGGTGTGGGGGGGCCGTCCAGCCCACCCACATATCACAGGGGGGAGCTGAGTCACTGCACTGGGTGCTGTTTGCCTCTTCAAATCGGTTTCCAGCAGCCCAGATTGACAGTCCGAAGGCTCTGAAGTCAGCTAATCAGATAGTACATGACAGTGAGCCAGGCGCCTCCTGAAAAGCAGAACACGCAGTTAACAACAGCTGAAAAGCTTCAATTATTTTCCTGTCATGTTCGGAGCCTGGGAAGCGCAAATGGTGCAGCCTTTGAGCAGCTCCAGACGCAGGCCGCTCCAGCTTCCCCGCCCACAGGAGGCTGGTGATCGGGTCCTCTCGAGCCCTGGATCTGGCAGAACTCCCTGCAGAAAAGCCCCTGCTCCTGACATCCCCAGCTCCCTTTGCTGAGCAGGGGGCCACTGTTCGCCCCCAGCAAGGCCTTCTAGCACACAGCGAGCCAGGGCATCCTCCCCTACAGCTCCCCACTGACTCCTTTGTGGCCAGACACACTGAGGACACTGTTCTGGGAGCCAAAGTGGAACATCTTAGGGCAAAGATTTGGTCTTCACCAGGCAACTCAGCCAGCCTGGTCCCTCCCAGCTCCTCCTCTGCCTGGACTCCATCCCACAGTTGTCCCCACCCCTTTACGAGGGGAACGCAGGGGTCTAAGCAGTGGCCCCAAATCAGAGGAAGACGGTTAAGCAAAGCACAGACTGACGCTCATCTCCCACCACTGCTGATCTGCCACTAGAGCAGAGGTGTTTCTTCGCCTCAGTTTCCCCCTCCCCCTGAAACAGGGCTCCCACCACCTACCTCCCAGCAGGCTGAGTCAGGGGCCATTTGTGAAGGGCTCCCAAGTCCTCCTATTCTTTGCGCTTCGCTTAGTACTGGAAGGTTGCCTTTAACAAAACCAAGACAGCTGCTCATCCCAGATTTGCATGGGAGCCGGCGCACTAGCCTTTCTTCAGCCAGGAAGAAGAACCTGCCTTGTGCACAGGCTGAGAACACCACGTAATTGTCATTGCCTAGCTCAGCTTCACAGCCTTCATCAAAAGCCTTCGGGCACCAGCTGCAGTCCATCCCAGTGGGCCGGGGACAACCCTAGAATTTCATTTCCTTAATGGAAACATCTCACACTTGCTGGTTTCTGAAGGGATTTCAAATGTGCAGCCTCCAGCACTGGTCGTTTCACAGACCATAAACCCAGAGACCTTGTGAATCAGACTGTGTCTCATGCCCCCCTTGGAATGCAGCCACCTCTGGGGCGAAGCGCATGAGCCAACCTGGCACACAGCAAACTGGCTGGGACTGTGCTGAGGATTGGCCACACACCCCAAAGTCTCACCATTAGTGAAAACCAGGCTGGATCCCATTTGCTACCTGAAGGACCCAGGGAGTTTAGCATCTTCAAGCCCTGAAGCACTGCCTCTAGCAGATCAGCTGGGTGGGAAAGACTCCCTCCGGATGCCAGCCTTAAAGATGGGAAGAACGAAAAGTCTAAACCAAGGCATTTGCTCCCCCAAGTGGCAACAGCACATAACTGCGTCACACCATTTGAAAGATACACCACGCTAAGCCGCCCCTTCATTAGCTGCAAAAATAGGTAAAAGGGTTTACCCAGAGGCCTGCAAAAACTCCTGTATAAACGGGAAGCTGTCATGAGGCCTGACAGGCCGCTGACAACACAGATGAGCACCTTCCACCGTGACGGTACGACCCGATGTACAATTTTTTAGAAAGCTGTGACACAAATGTCTCTATACAGGAGTTTCTCTACTTTGAGCCTTGGCCACTTTCCAAACTGGATAATTACTACTTCAACCTTGCCCACATTCTCCATTGGTTAGGGTATTCACTGCCTCTCCGTGCTGGGAACTGAGTTAACACATTCCAACTCAGGGCTGGCTGCATTTCAGTGGTGGATTCTTGTTCTACGAATGAGCCGCCTGCCTTCTCAAAGCCTCTTGCTTCTCTCTGTAACTAGGTATTCGCAGATCGATTGAGTCAGATGCGTACAGGAGAGCCAGTAACACAAGCACAAAACACGTTTAAAATCTGATGGAAGGAAAACATGCTCTCCCCTTCATTCCTTCCTCCTTTTCACTGCTGATCTCGATTGCACTCTGCAGGAAATGGTTTCTCACAGGGCTCTCAGGTACCCTGCACGCCTCTGGTACAGTACGAATGAGACACCATCCGCTTTCAGAAGCAATACAAGTTCTAACAAATAACACGGTTCCCGCTTCTCTCCTCTGTTGAATTACTTAACACGTCCCTTTCCGCGGTGAAGTAACAGCTTGCTCACATAGTAAAATACTGCCAGCTGATTCAGAGGCAGCCTTTTGCTACTCAGCTGCGATCGGTTTTTCCCTTTGGGGGTGCCTGTACCTGCCCATGCTCCCCCAACACAAAGCATGTGACCGACGGCCTTTGGACAGCAAACGATACCTGACAGGCTCTATTTCTCACAGAAAAGCCTGGCACACCAGTAGAAGCAGGGATGTGGGGTAACCCCACCCCCAGGAGAGAAAATATTAGATGTGAAAGGCAAGTTATTGCTGAGATGAGACACAAGAGGGAGTTGGGAGAGAAGACACAGCATTATGCTACAACTGCTGTGTTCTCCCCATGCTAGAAGACGCACCGGTGCGTGTAGTCCCTGTCTGTCCCTCTCACCCTTCTACAGAGGGGAAAACTAGAGCGTCCTTTAAAAATTCAGACTCACATGCGAGTGCAAACCAGCCCACAACAAGCAGGTAATAAAACTGCTCTATGGCGAACAGCTAAAAAAGCACGTTAGTAATTGACGGGGGACCTCTCAAATTGCCTTGCTATTTCTCTGTTCCAAACTGACCAGGGTGGGTAATACTCTTATGGTGTTACGCCGCACAGCTACCCCAGGGAGCTAGTTCAGACAGCCTATGGAAGGGATGCTGGAGAAGTAGAGGAAACGCAATAATCCAGAGGAGGTACCCTGCTGCTAAAGACACCGTAAATAACACAGCGGAGACGGGCATCCTACATTCTACCAACTCCCCTGCCTCTTGGAAAGGTTGGGCACTGCTACAGACACCTGGACAGCAGTTTTACAGAATATTAGTCCGGCTTGTCACAGAGGAAATTACGGCATTAGGGCTGCACGAAGACAGTGCCCCACTGGTAGTTTAGGGCTGCAACAAATTGAGCACTCTGCTTTACAACTTCAGCTGGATTCAGCAAAGTCCTTCGCCTGCGGAAATTTCAGTCCTGTTTCTTAGAGGAAAAAGTGAACAGGTTCCCTCTTCAGAGGAGAGAAGCAACCGGTGGTGATGTCTCATTACTGATTTATCTGTTCCTTCAAGGCAGCTGTGATTACAGAGCAAGTAGAGGGATATTGTTACTGTTTAACCTAAGGCACTCCATCCAGATGAACAGGTATCTGCCAGCTCCAATGCCAGGCACCTCTCAAACTGGCTGAGACTATATTCACCTCACTCTCACACAGCACCTGGCACAACTGGGTGTGAACACAGAGAATGCAGCTCAACCAAATTGCTGAGTACAGGCTTCCCGTCAGAAGCATCACCTTCTGCTCTTCCAGATCCCTCTGCGTCTGGCCTAAGAAGACACACACCAGATTACATTTCTACACTCTTTTATTGACAGTTCTAGGGAGAACCCATCATTTCTTCTTCTCCACATCCTGCTCTGCAGCTTCCTTGGCTCGTTTGGCACGGATTCCAAAGAGACGGGCATTTGCCCGGGCCATGCGCAGGCTGGCAAAGGCTTTGAAGTTCTTCTCATCCTCAGAGATAACACGGGCCTTCTCCTTTTTGTAAACCTAGCAGAGACAAGAGCCAGAGAGAATGTGTAACTATCCAGTACATTCAATGTTTATGTATTCGCTTAGTCATTTCTACTAGCAACAGGACACCGTAACTGGTAGAGTGCTTTATCAAAGCAGGAGGCCCCGCAACAGGACAC
>ML685950.1:2637124-2692793 GCA_007922175.1 Pelusios castaneus
ACGCCGCTGGCCGGCGTTCCCAGCAAAATCTACGCCGCTGGCCGGCGGTGTAAGATATGAGCACAGCGGCTCAATACTATTTTAGGTTCTAGCTGCCCCAGTTATTGGTGATGGTCACATGACATTCCAGGAACATCTCTACAACAGGATTCGACAAATTGCTAGGCGCCAGCAGTTTTATTTTTGGTGGCCAGAGCGTGCTCTTTCACTGCATTTCCACAGTGGAGCTAAAGCCAGGCTACAAACCCCAGTCGCCATGGAGACCTGGTGCCCAGGTTTCGTCGAGCCCTGCTGTACAAATTCTCCCAAAGGAGCCCTGGTTACAGAATGGGAAACCTTCACTCCATATGAAGTAGCTTCTACTTCAGCTCCCTTATAGCCTCACCTCCAGCAGTTCCCAAACCAGGTTCCAAGGGACAGTTTCCAGGACTGCCCACAATGGGCGTTAACATACTCCCCAGGCAAGGCAAAAGTGATAAAGTTCTAGCAAAGCCCCATTTTAAATTGCATTAAGAGAAAAGCTCACTAGCCAGTTTGAAAAACAGTTTTAACACACATTGACCCAATTCCCGCTGCCAGGAAAAATTAGGAAAATTTAAGGACTCGTGTTTAAAAAAAAAAGATGAAAAGCGCAGTGTTCACAGAGCCAGTGGTTGTTTCTCAACTTGGGGGTCAGGACCCAAAACTGGGTCACGAGAATGTTTCAGAGGGTCTCATGGCAGCTACCTGGGTTCACCTCCTGCTCCACACACTGCAACCTCTAGGGTCCCAGTCACCTCAGGTCTGGCCCAGCTGGCATCATGACAGGAGTCTGGGAGCCAAATGCAACCCATGAGCCAGGTCACAACTCAACTCTCACAAGTTTGGCCCAGTCGGGGGGTCAGGGCCAAACCTGAGCAGTTATGCAACCATGGGGGTTGCAATGGCCAGAATGGAGAGCTGAGTACCGCCAGCCACACAGCACAGGAGCTGATCCGAGTGCCTGGCAGGACCCACCCCCCCCCCCCCCCACAGGGCCTCCACCCGCCACCCACTCCATTTACTGGATTGCGACAGGCCATAAACATTTACAAATGGGCCCTGAGCCTCAAAAGGTTGGGAATCACTGGTCCAAGTCCACTTCCTCAAAATCTTTCATTTCACTATTTAATCCTCCCCACTGGAAGCCTGCCAAGCTGGAGCAAAGGAATACATGGAAGGTACGTCATCTCCGAACCTTCGCTGATGCAAGTGCCTTCTCTGTAGTGAAATCCGCAGGTTGACAGGTATAACTCCCCCAAAACTGACCAGCTCACCATCTCTGTAGCTTATTCAGTTCTCGGGCCCTCAATTTTTTCCACTGTTTCTTTTGCATTATTTTCATAGCGAGACAAGTACGCCTGAAACGGATTCATTATCCACCCCCCCCGACACATCAACTGTTTTTACTGAAAGTCAACTGCTTGGGTGAAAAATCAACATCTTGGGGGAGCTGCGAAAGGTATCATGGCTGTGTCTCCTGAGCCACCCAACCCAGAATGGGGCTGTAAGTCATCACTGCACCCTCCACATTCTGGGGCCAGCTTCCAACACAACAGAGCGGGTACACGTCACAGCAGCCTTGAAAGGGTCCAGCACCCAGGTTCACCCCTCTTCCACACGAGCATGGAGGCAGACAAAGGCTGCTCATCAGCTCTGTCAGCGGAAAGGCCCACCTGTGTCAGGGTGTTAATTAGGAGATGTGTCTAAGCAAAGCTCAGCCACAATCAAACCACAGCACCACAGAGCAGGGCTAGGCTTGTGAAAGCTTCCAGGACCAAATGTACTTACAGAGCTGTCTCCCTTCTTGGGTGCAGAGGGCTTCCTTGGGAAGAGGATAAGCTTAGAGCGGTACTCCTTCAGTCTCTGCACGTTGGCCTGCAATGCTTCTGTAGACTTGTTGCGTCGTCTGGGATCCACAGAGATCCCAATAGTCCGGGCAACCCTTTTATTGATGCCAGCCATCTGTAAGGCGAGAGTTCATGTCAACATTCAAGGGACTTATGCCACTGTGCTATGGGTGAAGCCGCTACAGTCATCAGCTGGAAAAGGGTTCAAGTATAGTCATCACAGAGGCTCTGAAGAGAAAGTGCCATCATTTGACTGTAAAGCCCATCAGGAGCAGGAACAGCGACCAAGGAACAGGACTCAGATGGGACCATTATGATCATCTAGCGCTGGTTTGACCCCCTGTACAATGCAGGCCACAGAACCTCACCCGCCCACTCATGTACTAGCCCCTAACCCAGGGTCACCAGGTTGCCACGGCGCCTGACTGCACTAGGATACGCCGGGGCGAAATGCGCCTTCAGTGGGGCACAGCTTTCTTCAGTGGTGGGTGTTTCTTCACCCCGGACCACTGTTGCAAGTGTCTGTAGCGGCCGTGGGGCTTTTACGATCCAGATCACTGCCATCGCTTCTGCATTAGCAGCGGCGGTTTTTCAGCAGTGGGGGAGAAGGGGGGCTCTTCACCCTGCACCACTGCCAAAAGTGGTGGCAGCATTTCAGCAGCAGGGGGGGGCCCACTTACTGTACTGCTCTCCTAGGCCCCCCAGTTTGGGGTCTAGGCCTAGATCGTGTGGCACATTTGTTGAGGCCTGCCCTAACCCAAGTTGTTAAATCCTCAAATAATGATTTAAAAACTTTAAGGCACAGAGAATCCACCAGGAAGTGACCTGTGCTTCATACTACGGAGGAAGGTAAAACCCCCCTAAGGCCTGTCAATCAGCCCTGGGGAAAATTCCTTCCTGAGCCACATATTAGCCCACTCACCAGCCAGACGCCCAGAAGGAATTCTCTGTCGTAACTCAAATCCCACCCATCCAACATCCCTTCACAGGCCACTGGGCATATTTACCACTAATCTAAGATCAGGCAATTGCCAAATGAGGCTGTCCCATCACACTATCCTTTCCACAAGCACATCATGCTCACTCTAGAAGCTGGCTAGCCTTCCTGCCCCTACTGCTTCCTTTGCAAGGCTCTTCCAGAACTTCACTCCCCAGATGGTTAGCAACCTTCGTCTAATTTCAAGTCTACACCTCCAAATGGCCAGTTTAGATCCATTCATTCTCTTGTCTACAGTGGAGCTGAACTTAAACAACTCCTCTCCCTCCTTGGTCTTTATCCTCCGATGTATTTGTTGACAGAAATCATATCTCCCCACAACCTTCTTTTGGTTAGGTTAAACAAGCCTAAATATGAATTGCAATATGCACAGAAGTTAGACAACAAAGATAAGCCATCTCCAAGAGTCAAAGATGAGACTCAAATATACGACAACACAAACATACTACATGCTACACAACTGCCATGTCTGAGGTCAACAACCTCCAATAACTAAAGGAGACAGAATCTGAGGCTGCAGGGCGAAGAATTGGGGACACAACTTTCACTCCCTGAAATAAGCCATTATACATTGTATCAGCGTGCAACTCCAACTGCTACAAGCCATTGAGCCTGTTAAAACCACAGATGCCAACCTGGCTCACGAAGTTAGCTACACTTCCAAAGTTTAAATCCATTGTCTATAAGGCACCACTTATACCGTGAGTCACTAAAAAATACTTCAAATCTGCAAAGTCTCTGATGAAGTGGAATTTTCTCCACAAAAGCTCATGCGATAAATAAACCTGTTAAACTTTAAAAGTGCCACAGGACTCTGTTGTTTTAAAAAATACCTGTGGCTCCAGAACCCAGCTGGCTGCGCTTCCCCACTCAGGGTGTGGTGGGCAGGGCTGGCACGAGGGGGGAGGGGGAGTAGGAGGGGCTGGCAAATTTTGCCTACCCCATATCTAGTCTGACCTCCTGCACAATGCAGGCCACAGAACCTCACCAACTCACTCCTGCAACACACCTTTAACCTATGACTGAGTTATTTAAATCCTCATGGTAAAGACTTTAAGATACAGAGAATCCACCAGCAAGTGAGCTGTACCCCATGCTACAGAGAAAGGAAAAAAAATAAACCAAACCCAGAGTCTTTGCTAATCTGCCCTGGAGGAAAATTCCTTCCTGATGTCAGTATGGCGATCAGTTAAACCCTGAGCATGTGGTCAAGTCTCACCAGCCAGTCACCCACCTAACATCCCATTTCAGACCACTGGCCTATTCACCACCAGTAGTCAAAGTTCGGTCAACTGCCAAACTAGACTGTCCCATCAATAATAGCGGACCACAAGCTAAACAGGAGTCAGCAGTATAATACTGTTGCAAAAAAAAAAAAAAAAAAGAAGAAAAAAAAAGCAAATGCCATTCTGTGATTTATTAACAGGGGTATAGTGAGTAACACACAAGAAGTGATTCTGGAGAAAGTCCAGAGAAGGGCAACAAAAATTATTAGAAATCTGGAACATTTGACCTATGAGGGAAGATTGAAAGAGCTGGGTTTGTTTAGTCTAGAAAAGAAGAGACTGAGAGGGGATATGGTAACAGTTTTCAAATACCTAAAAGGTTGTTATGAGGAAGAAGGAGAAAAATTATTCTCCTTAATCACAGATAACAGGATAAGAAGCAACTGGCTTAAATTACAGCAAGGGAGGTTTAGGTTGGACATTAGGAAAAAACTCCTAACTGATTAACCACTGGAATAAGTTGCCTCGGCAGGTTGTGGAATCTCCACCACTGGAGGTTTCTAAAAGCAGCTTAGACAAACACCTGCCAGGGGTTGCTTTAATGGGGGTACTTGGTCCTGCCATGAGTGCAGGGAACTGGAGTTGATGACCTGTCATGGCCCCTTCTCACCCCTTCCATAAATTGATCAAGCTCAGTTTTGAAGCCAGCTAGGTTTTTGCCCCCACAGCTCCCCTTGGAAGGCTATTCCAGAACTTTACTCCTCTGATAGTTAGAAACTTCTGTCTAATTTTAAGTCTCTAAGCTTCCTGGCAGGCAATTCATATCCATTTATTTTTGTGTCAACATAGGCATTGACCTCAAATAATTCTTCCCCCACCCTGGTTTTTATCCCTCAGAGAAACTTTAACACTGGTGTGTGGGATGGGACGGGCAACACTGGCTCATTTTAAGACACTCTCTTTTGTCTTATTTAAAATCATCTGCAGGTACCACCAGGGGTCACAGGCCACCTTTTCTTTATTTCATTTGTTATTCTTGGAACCAGACATCTCCCTATTTCATGCCTTCTGGCTGTGTATCTTATTTTCAAGGCCTTCCTTCACAACATATATATTTTTTCCTTTACCAAACTTAAGCTAACTCTAAATCTTTAGTTTTGTATTTATTCTACACATACTGTCCATTTTCAGTACCTACCTCTAGCTACCACCATCTGCCCTCTGGCTAATATTGTGTAATCTAGAAAATTCCAAAATGCTCACTGCATAACCATTCTGAACAGATACAATGAATTTCAACTGCTTACATATGACGCTAATCAGGCTATGCAGGACAGCGCACATGCCTATCAAGGAATCCATTTCACACGCTTGTTGGGGAGAACACCCTGAGCTGAAACATCAGATTAGTTAGATGTTTTCCTCTGCATCCACCTGACAATAGACCGGCTGAGAGAATTTACTGTTGCACACGCGTGCGTTCTGTGGCTACCTAGCCAACCAGCTATACTCACTTTCAGCTCTTCCAAGCTGAATCCTCTGCCGGCACGAACTTTTGTGTGGTACCTAACCGTGGGACACCTCACAATGGGTCGGATCGGCCCAGACACTGGGCGGGGAGCAATGCGACGAGCCTTGGCCTGACGGGCTTTCCTCCTGGTGAAAGAGAAATACCACAGCAAAACCACATTTGTGAGATACCCGGAACATCCCCACTCTGAGCGGCCGGGGCCCCACCCAGAGGCCCCAGGAGAGAGCGGCTCAAACGCAGCTGTGTGTCCATCTGTAACCCATGCGGACACGGCCGGACGCTCCAGTCATCAGCCACCAAGGGTTCGAGTGACTCATCAAGGTGGTACAGCGATTCCGGAGAAATTTCATCACCTGACTGCAGAGCGAAACCACAGCGAGGAGCCCCCGGCCCAAACTCCGACAGTGACCCCCACTCGCCCCAGCGCCCCAAGGAGTGAGCCGGCCGCCGGCCCTCACCTGCGGATCTTCCTGGCGGGCTGGTTGAACCAGGTGGCGACGCGCCTCTGCCAATCCTTGTGGAAGTGGGGCTTCAGGATCATGCCATTCCGGCTGGGGGCCATGGCGGCTCAGCCTGCAACACAAGGGACGGGCGTGAGGCGCGGCCCGGGACAGGGGACACCCGCCCGCCCCCAACGCGACCCGCCGGCATGGAGCGACTGCGAGAAGGCCCGGCCCCCACCCCCGGCTCCCCACAGGCCTCGGGCGGCCCAGCGGCTTTCGGATACCCAGGGCCCGGGCCCCGCGGGCCGCCCAGGCGGCGGATGGAGACGGATAGCCCCGCGGGGCCCAGCCACCATTCAAACCCACCTCCGCGGGGGGGAAATGGCCGACCGGAAAAGGAAGAGGTGGCGCAAGGCACGCTGGGATAACGGGCACGAGCACCGAGCGGAAACCACGTGCGGTGCGGACCAATTAGAAGGGAGGCTGGAGAGAGGCCCGCCCACTCGCTTCGGCGCCTATCTCGCGAAAGGCCCGCTGCCCTTTGCAAAGATGGCGCCCATTTTAAAGAGGCCGCGCACGGAAAAAGCAAAGGGGGCCGTTACCTGCTGCGCCAGGGGCCAGCTGGCCCCATAGGGGGCGCTAAGGCTGCTCTGCCATCAGCGGGGACGTCCCAGAGACATGGAGCAGGGTAACCACAGGATGGAGCTTGAAAGAGCAGCAGCGACCACCCACGGGAGCATAAACCCACTCGTCTGGGGAGATGTCAGAGTTTACATTCTTTTTGAAGATGTGGAGTACCTTCCCGACCCCTTGCACTAACCCCACACCACGCTGGAGTCATTTATTCTTGCCGCACTCACAGGCGCTAAAGAAAACCAATCACAACCCCAATGCAACTGCCAGAGTGACTCAAAAATCATCAGGTGGTGAAACTGATTATGCAGTGGGGAACTGCCTGCTTGGTGTAGGAAATACAGACATTAGCTGGCGGCTGCTATCATCACTTCTGGGTCTCAGTCAGATGACTGGAACATTCTGAGGTAAGCTAATAAAGAGACCATGACAAATCTTCAATGCAGGCTTGGTTCTCCCCCTCCAGCCGAGCCGCAATATCTGCTCCACCGAGCTCTGTGAACCCACGTTTCAGCGCACGGATTCTTCCATTTGTCTGAGCAGCTAAAAATCAATCCTGTCCCAGAACATGGAATGGCAAAAGCCCCACTAGACGGCACAGACGGAGCAGGCAGGTCCTTCAAAATGATCAGATTGGTACGGATACTGTAAGCAGAGGGGCCGGCTCTTTATTAAGAAAGGTTCCAAAACTCTTGCATTACATTTGCATTCACACAACATCTAACAGAAGCACTACCAGATTCAAATGAGGTATGCAAACAGGCCCAGGACACCTCTGTTGTTAAAAGGTTGAGAAGTGAATCCAGTTTCTGCAGCAGGTGAAATTCTAGAGTTCAAAGAATAAAGGGGAAACATCACTTAAAACAAAAAAGAGAAAAGCCATGGAAATATGAAGTCCCCCGACTAGAAGAAAAGCATTCCTCCCTATAAGAGTCACAGGTAAAATCCACTGCAGAACGCTGTGCCGATGCCAAGCTGGCATAAAACTAGCACATGTGGTACTCAATTACAGTACCCTATAGAGATCAAGGGGGCCATTTTCAGGTCTCAGCCTTACTCCTAAACCCACCAGTGTGGGGAGTCCTGAGGCAGAAGCGGGCTCTGCAAAGGATGGTGAGTAAGAAAGCTTTGGATAACTACATCCTCCCCTCTGAACAAAGAGCAACATCAGCGTTCTGCACAGACTCATCTAGCTCTCCCCAACTGGAAGATAGATGGCAATATGTGAGGCATGCGCATTTGCATTGATTTCTACAAGGGGCTGTCGATGTCCTTGACTTGTGTTCCGACCTCTTACTCCCCGACAGAAGAAGCTGGGGGGGTGGGGGGGGAGATAGCTGGTGGGGAAGAGGCATCAGGGCTTTTCAGGGACACACAATAATCCTCATGGAATAATCCATGGAAATAATTCTAAATATGCCTTTTTCTCATATTACACAGCCAGCCAACAAAGTATCCCCAACACCAATGCACAGGTATTTCAGATGCTCTCATGGTGGTGTGGGAATGATCAATCCCGTTCCCCATAAGTCTTCTGTAGGGGACTCAGAAGTCTGAACATAAGTACAGGACTTCAGTCTACAGCTCCCTGGAGAAATCAGTGCAAATGAACGCAGGGGCTTCCGCTTCAGAGTACTCGCTGAATGGTGGTTCTCAAATTCCTAGTTAGAAAAGAAACAGCACAAGGAGACTCAGCTGCTTACGCCTTCGTGTTCAGCGTCCTTATCCAGAAAATGGGCTTCTGATGTAGCATTAAAACCCAGAATGTATTTTATGTATGTGGGGTTCACCAGTACTTGCACACGAACTGATGACCAAACCCAACCCCCCAAAATCCTCACCCCGACAGACACATGCATGCCCAGAACTATCAGAGGGGGCCTCTAAATCTGTAGAACTGTGCACGTCACAGCAGGCCTTCTGTACATGTCAGAATGCTCCCCCATTTATTAACCTGTTCTACAGAGTATATACCAAAGACCATTTTACTCCAGTGAACCCTGTTTTCTCAGGGGTATATTTTTAAGCTTTTGGCAGAGATAATCAAAGGGCACAGCCAAGCCATGTTGTAACAACTGTCTCTCAAACTCCCTTGGGCTCTTCCGAGTGGGTTCCACTATTGTGTGCACCCCAGAGACACCTCTCAAGGTCTGGAACAGGAGGGAATGGCAGCACACACCCACAGCCCAGCACAGATGCAGAGTGGTGACAAGAAATCCAGAGGGGTCGCTGCTCCCAAGGGTATTTACGCTGCTCTGTGCCCATGGAGATTTTAACATTAAATTCATTCTGAACCTATGCATCCCTCCTTTCTGCCTCACATAACCAATTACATCTGTGCTTGCCTCAGGAATCCCCCACCCTGAAGATAACCAGTCCAGGACCCCTCCCTGAAGACAGCCCTCTTTGTACAGCAGCTGAGACACCCAGAGGTTAAAGGCAGGATACCAGCAAAACACAGACCCCCTGTTCTGGACTCTCAGTGCCTTTGACCCTATAGCTGAAAGAGGAAGGCAGCCGCAAAAGCCCTCCTCTTCCATTCTGGATCACCAATGATTTTCATACAGGTCTCAGACTGGGTTCCTCCTCCCCCTGTCTCTGGGGTTGTGGGGGGGGCTCCTCATGGCCTGTATCCTGTTTGTCTTTCTCTGCTTCGATCCAGCTCTGCGGAGCAATCATTTTCTTTGGCCCGTGAGGAGGCTTCCCAATCAGGGCTTCAATGTCCTCATAGTTTATCACTTCCTTCTCCAGGAGGGTATTAGCCAGCTAGAAAGAGCAGACAGGGCAGAAGGTGAGTGTGTAGGCACAGAGTTCAGAAAAGCTAGTGGCAGTTCTGGCATGGCATGAAGGGGTGCTTGGGACAATGCATCTTCAGGATACGCCACCATCCTCCCCAGGAGCTCAGCTAAAAGGGAACGGAAGCTGTTTGTGCAGGACTGTCAGCAACAAACAATATCTAGGCACGTATGTGGGCAAAGATGCAACTGAAACCAAAGGTGCTGCTGTCTGTGGGAAACAGACACGTCAGTCACCAAAGCCACAGGCTTCGCCGCTAACACGAAACGTCTGTCCGAGGAACACTTGACCGGTGGGAAATACCGTGTACAATACAAGCCCCCACTCCAACCGCAGAGCTCGCTCTGCACTGGTTAGAAAGAGCCTCTCACAGGAGAGACAAGCCGTATTAGTAGACGTGCGGCTTTATTGGTACAGCTGAGTGTGACTGGCTGCTCTATCCACAGCTACTGGGGTACAAGTGCAAGCAGGTGATCTCTAGTGGCTGGCCTGAAGGACTGACCAGGAGAATCCCTTGAATCCCACGGTTAGAGGTCCTGGGGCAGAGGTAGAAAGGTGACACACTGCATCCCCCATGTGCACCCGTACGGCCTGATTGTGTGTCATTCATGCTCACCCTTAGAGTGGAACTGTGCATTGTTTACAACAAGGAGTCCTACGGTACCTTCAAGACCAACAAAACCATTTTGGGGCATAAGCTTTGGAAGGCTGGAACCCAGCTGTGTATTGTTTAACGCAAGGTATGTCATGTAAGCGGTGTTTGGGACACACACGGAACATGATTGTTGCAATGTCACGTGTACGGTTATGAGGCTTCATTGGGTAAAGTTCCCAAATACGTGTCTCATGGCTCGAGACAGATCTAGGCAGAACTTTACAGAGCTGAGAAGCCTTTCGCACCTCACTAAGACTATACAGAACAGCCCACTCGGCATTCCAAGAACAGAAGGACCAGCCCTGGACTCAACAGGCGAATCCACAAAGAACCACAGTGTCTCAGGCAGGGAAACACCATGCAGGGATCCTGTTTGTCACCTGACCCGGAAGGGGGAACGTGCAAGGAAACACGTTGAAAAAGGGAGACATCTTGGCTGTTCTCTGTCTCTCTTCCACTCTGCCTATGAACAAGTGAAGCACTAACCTTAGGGGAGGGTCTGGCTGCCGGCAGAGCAGCCAGCCTGTGCTAAGAAAACATCTAAGACGGTAAGGTTGCTGAAAGCGTCACACTTAGTTTCAAATGCGATCTGCTTTTGATCAAATCTGACCAGCTTTTCTCTGACTGATAATCACTTAAAATCTTTACAGACTTAATTTGTTTGTTTTATCTAAAGGCGAGCATGTGGTTTAAGGTGTGTAGAGATTCCATTTGAAGAAACAAGGCAGGCACACCTCAATTGCTTTGGTAAACTGCCGATCCAATGAGTTTGTGATGTGCAGCACTGAACACTAAGACAGCCGTTCCTAGGCTTGCATCTGGGACTGGGGGGTCATATCATTGCATAACCCCATGAGTGGCCAGCTAAAGGTGCTCACTCATTGAGTGGTGGGGGTGTCTTACTTGCTGGTGGCTGCGTGTGAACTGCCCAGGAGTGGGGTTCACATAGCAAAGCAGAGATGCTCCCTGAGTGGGTGACCCAGCAATATACCAGTCCAGATTGCAGAAGGAACATCAAACCGTCTATTCCACAAACTGGACCATCTGTGCGAATGTTTGTGAAAGGTGCCAGATTAACAGCTGATGAAACCAAAGGCCTCTGCAGGATAGGTACAGCCTGGACAACAGCAACGCAAGCTTCCCTCACTGCTCCTTCAGGTGAGGGTTGAGGCTTTTTGGACAAACTCTCTAGGCATGGGAAGAAAGTTCATTCTTCTGGTCTGGTCAAAGCCTAGGTCCCTCTGCCAACAAGGGAGTCAATTACTGCCAGCTGTGACGAGTTTGCAGCTGCTCTACAATAAATGGTGAATACAATGTCCACCCAGGGAAAGGCCCAGAAACTCAGAAGATCAAAAGAACTGTGGCTAGGTTAAAAAAGAAATACCATGTGATGAGAGGGGGTAGCTACTTGGGGAAAGCAGGCTGAGGCAGGACCCACTGTGGGTCTGAAAGCAAGAGACCTGCCCACGTTGCGATCAGATGTGTGGGCAGTTAGGTAAGGCAGACGTGTGTGTAGACTCTTGGATTGAAGATTTTTTTCTACAAGGATTTTTTTCCAGCTGTTAAAGTCAACACTACACTGGTTTCAGAGGCTGGCTGGCCACAGACTCCCGAAGGAAGAACCAAAGGTGTCCACACACAGTCAGGCCATGGGGCGAGCCCAGCTGACACACAGCGTACGACAGCCTTGGAGTTTTCCGAGAGTAGGGAACTGTGGAATTCCACCCATCCCCAGGACAGGTAAAGGCACGAGGCTTGATACCCCAAGGGGTGCACTCTGCAACCAAGATGGCCAGCTGGGCAGCCAGCCCTGTAACACTGCAGAGCTAACAACCATGAGAGCTGAGTTGCTGAACAGCCCACCCCAATCACTGACTTAACCATCTATGCAGGGTAAATTGCCATTCATGCTACTGACAGCTCCTACGATGCGCTGTCTCATGGCTGGCCTCCCAGGATCAGAGTCACCACTGAAATAACCTAAAGGAACTGCAGTTCTGTGCTAGAGTCTAACCGTCAACCTCTCCCAACATGCACTCCGCAGACAGCGCCTCTCTTACCGTGCAGCGAGTCCCTGAAAACCAGTGTGCGTGTAGGGACTCAGACCAGTCACCACCCAAGGAAGCTCGCACTATGTACACACATTCATGCCAAATCCCATTCCAGTGGCTGACTGGATACACAGCTCAAAGTCTCTCTTTCCTTCACCTCCCTCATCTTCCTGCACGCTGGAAATGCTCCCGAACCCACTTTGCTTCTCAAAGCTGGACAATAAGCACAAAAACCCTGCCACACCCCAGGACTCTGGCAAGCAAGGATTGGGGGTGCGACAATTCCGGAAGCACCAATGAAATGCATACCGTTTTCAGTTTGTCCCGGTTGTCCAGTAAGAGTTTCTCTGTCTTCCTATATGCTTGAGCCACCAGCGTTCTTGCTTCCTGGGAAGAGAAGTGAGAGATGATGATAATGGAAGAGAGATGGAGCACAGAGAAATACAAGTGAACACTATGTTCAGATAAACAACGAGCTGTTACCTAGGGACATGATTTACAGAAGGAGCTAGTTAGAAAATCCTGTTCCCCTCCCCAGGGAAAAGTTTCATGTTTTGTTAAGAGGGAAACCAAAGATTTTCTGCCAAAAGCTAGTCCACTCTCTTGATGAGCTCCCACGGTGCATCAGGTGAGTCCCCAGATGTGAAACATCATGGGAGATGGGAACCTGGCCACAGGGCATGGCTCACCTACCGGTGAATTCTCTGTATCTTAAAGTCCTTAATTCATGATTTAAGGAGGTAAATAACTCAGTCATAGGTTGGTGGCCTATTGCTGGAGTGGGAGGGTGAGGTCTTGAGGCCTGCATTTTGCAGGAGGTCAGACTAGATGATCGTACTGGTCCCTTCTGACCTTAGAGTCTATGAGAAGAAGGGGAGCACGAGGTAGCTGATCTGTAATTCCCATAATGCATCACAGGAGCATTTCTCAATCACAACTTCTCTGATTCAAATGTTCGGTTTTTCAAGTGTCAATTGGAGAAAGCAGACACTTCTCATACAAAAGGTAAGTTTTGTCAAAAAAACAACTTTCTTTTTAAAAAGAGCGTCACTGGGAAGTTTTCAAACAGCCCTAACAAACCCCTGCTGTGTTCCTCATCCAAGAGGTCTAGAACCTAAGAAACAAGAAGTCTATATGTGAGACTTTTAGCTATGCAACTCCCCATGATGCAGACACCACTCAGCTCTGTTTATTCACAGGAAAGTAAAGGGGATGGACAAACTCAGAAAATCACAGGATCTTTCCCTAGCCAAGCTTCTTCTCAATCATCCCATCCTTCTGTTGTTTCCCACTCTACCCTCGGAAAGTTTGTCACAGCCACACATCACCCCATCCCTCGCTCCTTCCCATCATTTAAGACTCAGGTCAAGTTGAAATTATGCTCGCAGCTCTCTCCATAGATTAAGTTTTTACACCTTGCAACCTATTTTATGGCAACTGAGGATCCAGGCAGCAGCATGGCTGGTACCGAAATCGCAGCTTCACAGGACGTTGCCTGTTAATGACTCAGTGTTCCTAACAAGCAGACCCAGAACAAACCAGTGCTGGCTTCAGGACCTTTACCTCTAAAGGGCCAAAGACTGCCAAATACCGGGCTGCAAGTTTGATTTGCAATTCAGTTTTGAAATGAAAAGAGACGCAAAGGACAACAGGAGAGCTGCCAGGACAAAGACTTACATGGTCCATCATTTGCTGAAGGCCCTGGCTGAAGGGGCGCTGACCAATCCCAGGGGTGCTCTCCAATTCTGGGAAAGAAATGTGTCCGATGCTGGGGACCATTCCATAATGCTTCACCATTGAATAGGCCATCTTGGTCACCTTCCTCAGGTCATCCTCTGCTCCTGAGTTAGACAGGGAACAGGAACTCAGCACCGGCTCCCAGAGCTGGCCGGCATGGCAACTGGTGCACCTCTAGCCCACAACCTACTGTGTGAGTCAGGAGTTCAGAGCTGTAAGGGTCTGTGGTTGAAAAGCTTATCCCAACCTCTGTCTTCCAACGAAGCCTGGGAAAACTGTCATTCATTCTACTGACAGCTCCTACAACACAGTCTCCCTCCTTCCATCTTCCGAGCTTGGAAGTACAGTCGTTCCCCCCATTCGTCAAAAGGAAGGAAAGCGCTACCCCCTCCTCTTTATAGCACGCTGCAGCTGGAACCTCTAGAAGTAACTCCAAGACAGCAGCTGGCATTTTAGTTGGGAAAAGTCGACCTACACACCAACCAGGACAAACGCCTGGTCAAAAAACTGACAACAATCCACTGAAAGCCAGTGACTCCGACAGCAATCGCCCTTCTATGTAACCTGGCACCTCACAGGGCCCACCTGGGCAAGGTTCTGGCTTCTTACCTGTTGTGACTTTGTTAAAGGTGATGGCTTCAGACACTCTCCCTCCTAGCGCCATGCACATCCTCTCAAACAGCTGCTCTTTGGTGAAGAGGTACTGGTCCTTCGGAAGGATCTGAGTAAACCCCAGAGCAGCGTTTGTTCGAGGAGCTATGGAAATCTGCAACACACAAACAGCTCCTGTCAATGTCAGAGATCATGGGTTACAAAACAGAATCAAGCAGGGAAGATGAAGATATTCACTTTCTCTATTTAACCTAGGGTTTGTGAGAGGCTAAGGGAGGAACTGGGGGGAAGGAACCTCATCACTGCTACAGTTTCTTCACAGGCTCAGGAGGCCAAAAAGTGACCTAATGCCCCTTGACAGTGTTCCCATACTGAAGATTTGCCTTCACGATTGTGCCTCTCGACATTAGGGAGAGAGGCAGGGAGGAGTGAGGCATGGAAGTCACTCTGAGGGTGGCAGTCAACAAGCCAGCGAACCCCCAGATCCTGAAGTGATTTTAGAGATCAATCAATCAAATTCAACTCTGCACTGTAAGCATGTCCTGCTGAACTTGATGGCATTACCAAAATTAGTAAGGCAAGCAAGAATTGGCTCTATATTAAACAGGTGTCATTTGTATGATCATTTAAATGCAGCCACCTCTTGCTGGAAGTGCAGAAATCATTTACCAGCGCAGAGCAACACTACACAACAGACAATTACGATGGGTGCTAGTGTAACAAAGCCACCCCTCGACTATTGTAAGATCCTTTATTCCCGCTTTCAGACATTTTAGTAGTTCTGAACGGCACCCCTTTGCTACAGAGTGCCTCTTGAGACAATCTCAAAACTCATCTCTTCAAACCAGAGTCCTGATTGGTAGCTTTCTCACACGCCTATAAGCCATCTCTGTGGGGGGAAGAGCGCGTGTGCACGGCCGTGCTGTGTGTCTGGGAGGGGCAATTGTAAGCAGCATTTAGCCCCCGTAAGCGTGCACAGGGAACATTACAGTCCCGGAGTACATCCAGCACAGCTTTTAAAGGCAGGATGATGCGACAGATGATTACCTGGATTAACAGCACAAAATGCAATCCACCACCATCATTAATGGGTCCCCTGACAGTGCACGTGGCTGCGTTCGTTCGGCAGAGTCATTGTAACCAAGTTCCTAAGTGGGGAGAGTTTAACTCACGTTGTCCCAGTACGGGCAGCATACGTTAGACTGGAACCCAAAAGGACCCTCTCCCCATCCCCGCATTGAGCTTTGTTATTAATTCAGACCCAACTGCTAGATTACCTTCATGACAGCCTCTGTGTGTTCCAGCAGCCAGCCAACCAACGCGTGGCCCGACTCATGAAATGCCACGATGCTCCGCTCCTTCTGAGACAGGATCTTACTTTTCTTGGCAGTGCCTGGAGCAGCAGGGAGAGAGCTTCAGTGGGGAAAAGGTGTTCCTGGCTTACACCTGTCACCAGCATACTGTTCCCTCTCTTTTCCAACCCACTGTACAAGCCGGTCAAGTGTGCAGTCTGAGCATTAGTCTCGCCTGCCCTGCTACCCCAGCCAGGCGGAAAAAGCAACACCCCTTCGATGATGTGCTGTTAAAGAGGTGCCCTCTATCCCCTCAACATTCACCACATGACTCTGCCCGTTATAAACCTGAACAGGAAAGAGTTCAGCCAGAAGCATAGGCTGCTTCACTCTGCACTGAACTGAGCCAGCAGGGCCGGATTAAGATAAGCTGAGGCCCTAAACTATGTCCAGATTCAGAGGCCCCATACCATAAAAAATAAAGAGAAAGAAGTGTATTGCATTAGAACAGAAAGGGGAATGAAAAAATAAACGATAAACCGTTATACACAGGCCAAGATGCAACCAGAAACAACTAAATAAAACACACATCCTGCAAAAAGCCTGATTTGCATCATCAGTTTCAATCCTGATAAATCTTCTGAGTTACCTCGAACATTTTTAGAGGCCCCAAGCCACGGCTTACTTGGCTGGTGCCGAAATCCGGCACTGGAGCCGGGAGACATTTTCAGCAGAGATCACATTCTCTCTTTTCAAAAGGCTGAGTTAAGATATATTTCAATAGGCTCTCTCCAGCGGTTTCATGATGAAAGCACAGACCTAGGATTCCAATTTGGGCTAAGCTGTGCCACAGACTCTCTGTAGCCTTGGTCAACTCACTTGTCTGTGTCTCAGTTCCCCCAAGATGGATACCCATTTAGCTGCCGAAATGTTGAGGGTTAGTTTGGCTGTAAGGTCCTCGACCTCCTTAGATGGGAGACAGCACAGAAATGCAAGATATTTCAATTATAAACATCCACAAGAGAAGGTGGTCCCCATCTGAAGACTGAGTTTATTGTGAACATTAAAATAGTGCAAGACCAAGACTGCACATCAAATCTAGAGAAGTTTTCCATTCTGATTACCCATGGAACCGTCCAAGGCCTTGTAGTCTGGGGACAAGCTCAGAAAGTACTTTGGGAATTAGCAAATTAAGGTAAAATCAGGCTTTGCCTCTCCCCAAAAAATGAGCAAAAAAGGATTTTTTTTTAAACATCCATTTTCCAGGCCAAACCACCAAAAAGTGGGAACAGCCTAATGAGGATATGGAGGAGAAGCTGAAGGGAAGTCAAACTTGTGGTATTTGTGCAGAAAACGTTACCGTAACTGCCGAGTACTATCCACACCAAGAACTCTGGTGCACGTACTAGGCTTGACAAAGGTGGCAGTATTTTAAAGAAGATGGATCCTTGTCCTGTGCAGAAGCATGGGGGCAGTGGGCTCTGTGGAGAACCTCGGAGAAAACACTCTTTAAAAGGGGAGATGAATAGAAAGTCAAAAGCCTTATTCCAGAAAGAAACTGCAATTTACATTCCAGGACATTTTGAACAATCACTGCCCAGGGACCACAGGCAAGAGCTATGCCTCGCAAGGCATGATGGGGACGGAACAGCAGCTCACATCAGAATGGCCTTGATTTTAACCAGAATAAGGTCAGTCCCTTAATCTTCTTTCAACACAGGTTGGGTGGTTGTTGTTATTTAATTCTAGAAGCATTTCCACGTCAGCCCACCAGGGAGAGGCACTATATGAGGCTCTTTACAATGGCACAGAATGTTCCTGCATAATTGCTTCTTCCCTTGAATAAATCCAGCCTTGTACAGGAGAATCCCGTGTTTAGTGCCTAGGATGCTGCTCAGTGCAGAACTAGTGGGGTTCCAGCAGCAGCTCCACCAGAGGCACAGCCGGTCTCTCTGCTTGCATTCTCTAAAGGGAGCCTATTAGACACTGCTCCATCTGCTCAATGCATTCCCACTCTCGTTCCCAGGAGAGGAGACTTACAGACTGGTCCCATTTCCGGGCTTGAATCCATGGCAGCGACTAGCATCCGAGAAGTGCCGTTACCCTTTCTCCCCTGTTACAGTAAAGGGTTTCAGGTTGACACAGCTTTCAGCACCTGCTAAGTAGCTTCCCTTGATTTACCACTCTTCGTAAATTGACACTTCCAGTAAAAACCACGGGATGTCTCCTTCCTTTTCAAGGAAATCCAGAAAGATGTTTAGAACCGCGATTTCAACTGGGGTATGCATGCCCCTGGGGAGCCACAGAGTTCTTCTGGGTGTATGTCTCAACTCACCTAGATATTTGCTTAGCTTTACGCCAGACTACATGAAAAGCACCAGCGTGGTCAATATAAACTAAAATTTCATAGACGCTGACGGGTTTATACTGCTTTACATACTGGATCAGTGTTTCTAAGCCTGGGGTCGCAATTTCTGTTAGAATTATACAAGCAAGCAATCTGTTAGTAGTACTGCGCTGTGACACCCGTATGTTTAGCTCTGATTTTGCCAGCTAGTCGTTTTTAACTGAGTGTACGTCTATAATGATGGTGGCTAACTCGCCACCGTCACTGCGTGCTTCCGGGTTCGATTGAGCCGTCTGTCATGATGCACTCAATTGCTCTCCGGCTCGACGCTGTAACTCCAGCTCTGTAACTGGAGTAGCGCTAAGCTGACCGGACGACATTCTTAGCGCAGTGTGAACAGGGTGGTAAGTGGACATTAGTAAGGCGACGGGCATTTTACATACCATGAGTATCTCCCATTGACTGCTGCCGAAAAATGCAGCAAATGTAGACATACCCTGAGCTGGAGGCTTGGGTACACAAGACAAATCAGTCTCCTGAAAAGGATACAGCAGTCTGGTATTAGAAAGTATTAGGAAAGGCCAGGGCTTCTTACCTGCAATGACTCTCTCCACAGCATATTCAAAGTTGAAAGTATCAATGGATTTATGTCCCTCCCTGCCAGCATGAAGAGCCGCCTCGTTACAGATATTTGCTATGTCAGCACCTACAGATCAGAGTTAACAAACCAAAGGTTTTCTTTTGGAAGGCGGGACAAAGAGCACAGGAGGACAGAAAAGGCAGGAGGCTCTCTGGAAATGACAGCTCCCTTTGCTCCCTGGGAAGAGAGAGCAAACCTTGTTTGTCCAGCTAAGTTTAACCCTACCAACACAGCCTGGCAATCAGCACTGGGCCCACCCAGGACGGAGCTCAGCAATCAGTCAGCAGGGCTAAAGCCCCAGCTAGCGCTCAGGAATAGAGTAATGGGACGAGCAGTCAGACTGCCACTGCGTTGTTCTTACAGAACAGGAGAGAAAACATCTGTTTTGACTTTGTGTGCACGGGAGTGATTGGCGGGGGGGCTGCTAGAAGTTACAATGGAGGCAGTGTGCTGGGGCCTGTTACAGGGGAAACCAGCAAGGCATTCCAGACCGACATGTAAACAGGAGCCTTGGAGGCCAGTGGTCAGACACTCTGCTCCAGGAAGCTATCCCTAAAAGTTTCAGGGTGTGGGACTGTGGCGAGTGGCTTGATTTTACTCTGCTCTACTGGTTTCTACCTCGCAAAGAATTACTTTTTGTTAGAGTGTTTATTGATTTACTTTCTCTGGAAGCCGTGTTAGTCTATTGCAAAAAAACAAAGAGTCTTGATTTGTCTCCTGACCTGACCCTATGTCATACACTTCCCTGCATTTAATTTCCTCCCTTTCTGTAAGTTCCTCAGACACTTTGAAGATGGGGAAGTGGGATTTTCTCCCACGAAAGCTCCTGCAATAAATAAATCTATTAGTCTTTAAAAGTGCCCCAGGACTCTGTTTATTTTTCTCCGGCTTAATGCTCTGAGGGACAGCATCTCATTCTCAACAGCAACCAGGAAGAGCAAAAATAACAGCTCTTTCCCATGGGAATCTGGGTCATGAGCACTGTAATGGCCCCCCCACCCTACCACTGAGGCAGAAAACAGCTGGATTGGCCACAAATATTCAGGGAGTGACACAAACAGTTGTTCATCCAGACACATTTGTTTCCAAGAGAGTCCGTGGGGGTTCTCACCCTCTCGATACGAGATGGAATAAAGACAGAGAACAGAACCATTCCCACCAATACACATTTTAAAGGAAGGTGCGACTAAACTGACCACCCAGGAAACCTTTACCACACCTAAACTCCCACCTAGGGAACAAGCGTGTCACGTACCACTGAACCCTGGGGTGAGCTCAGCCAGACGCTGGGAATAGAAGCTGCTAGCCTGCATCAGCTTCAGAGTCTTGAGGTGGAGTTCAAAGATCTCTCTTCTTTCCTGTGAGAAAAGGAAGAGCGTATGCATGGAGGTGCGTCTCCACCCAGCACCCTGACATCCGCATCAGCTGGAGGTGAGAATGGGGGGTAAATTATTCCCCCAGGCAGCGAGGTACATCGCTGGGAAGCTGGAGGTAAGACGCACAAGCTGTCATGAGGAGACAGCCACAAGAGGGCAGACACCCCCTGCTTTGAGCTCCACTGAAGTATTTACCAGTTTGTTTCACCAGTGACACACAGACAGCTTTCAAATTCCGGACAGATGTGCAGAGGCTTACAAGGCACCAGCCCCTCTCTCCAAGGGGAATGCTCCCCTCGACCCCCACCTTTCACTCTCCCTGCTCTTTGAACAGCATAGCACTGGGAGCAAAGGACTAAGGATCTCACAGCCTGTGTCTCACATGCACCTCGAGGACAACTCCTCTTGCTATGCAGCACGTGGCCATTTCATAGATTAAGCTGGGGCAGGGATGGCTAGATGAGGGCTGGCAAGGAGCCCAAAAGTGACTCATTCAGCTGGCCCAGGAGGTCCTGATTAAAACAATGGGCTCTGTTGCCAGAGTTCCCCCTCCCCCCCCTTCGGGGCAGCTGCACAGTTCGTGTTTCCGGTGCCAGATTGTATCAGGCATTTAAGGTATTTTAAATGAAAAGGCTGCGGATGACGGTAAAGCCACAGATGGAAGGAAGAGATTCTGCTGGAAGAGTGAGCCTTCATTGGTGCTTTCGAAATCCGTATCCAAAACCAGCTACAAGTCGCAGCCTAGCAAACGCATTGCACTCCCACTGGTGAAAGGATCTGAAAGCACGCAAGGTTGAGGAGGACACACAGACCAAACAGGTGGCAAGGAAGAGAGTGACAGAGTGAGCTGAGCAAGTCTTCATTTGTAGCGAAAGAGGAGCTGCGGGCTCAAGCAATTTTTTACTCTCATAACTGATGCAGCAAGCGACTCAGCCTGGGCAAGCCCCAGCACAAATTAGGCACTGGAGGTAACACACATGAATGAATGGTGCATCACTATCAGGCTCTGCCCAGACAGGCAACTCCAGTTCCATGGAGAGAGAATACAGAGATACAAGACGTTTCTGTCTCCAGGACAAAAGGAGAGCTCCAAAGCAAAGCGCTCAGGCAAGGCCAGATTGAAGCAAAAGGGGAATTAATGCCATGTAGTTATTCCCTCAGTACACGGGGCTACTGCATTAATCTGTTGGGTCTTTGGCATAGGACACTAGCAGCAAAATGGCCAGCATAGGATTGCTGTTCCCACTATTGCCCAACTTGGACTTTGCCAGCACAGGTTCTGACCAAGAAGTGAATTATTGTCACACAGGGGATGGAGTGAACACACACCTGGAGCGTGGGAAAATCAATAAAAATGTGTCTGTCAAGCCTCCTGGGTCTCATCAGGGCATCATCCAAGATATCAGCCCGGTTGGTGGAAGCCAACACTATGACGTGATCCGTGCTCCCCATTCCTGCAGCAAAACAAAGACAGAAATGAAGGTGAAAATTTCCATACAACATCCAGTGCAGACTTCATGCTGCTGAGGTGCAAAGGGATGGGATAGGAAGTGGAAAATTCATACACAGCTTTACAGCATTACGCCACACAACATCTGCAGCATCTTTTGTGGCAGAGGAGACTAAAGACATTGGCTTCTTTTCAGTAATGCGTGACGGGAGGAGTGTGATTAGAAACGGGGCCTGGATTTTGGTCTCCCCTCGGTACACGAAAGCATCCCAAGTGCTCTATGCACACGTGTAAACAGAGACCACAACCAAAGAGCCTAGCAACTAAGCCAAGAACACAGGGATGAAAGACAGAACGCAGCAAACAAAGTAACTGGGCGGCAATGTACGGCACACGCAGCTCGTCAGTGCCCTGATTCGCACTGGGGTTTGTTTCCGTGGGGATATGAATGAAAGGGAGTTATTGAGCTAATACAGGGGTTGGCAGCCTTTTGGGCGGGGGTGTGCCACAAGTTCCCCCCCCCCACCATGTGCTGCATTTGGGTGCAACAGTGGGGGGGGAGATGTGTGAAAGGGGATGGAGTGGCATGCCAACCCAGCCCCTCAGCCTCCCGTCTCCTCCTCTGCTGCAGGGATCTGAGGCTCACAAGGGCCATTGTCTGTCAGCTCCGTGTAGTGCTGGGCCCATGTGGGAGAGGGTGAGAGCCAGAAGGGGAGTGCCTGCGATGCAGTCCTGCCAATGGAGCACCGATGGCCCACTTTGGGGGAGGTGGGGCTGAAGGAGGGAGCGGCTGCCATGTGGCCCTCCTTGGGGCTGGGAGTGATGCAAACTCAGCCCCTGTGCCAGAGTTTGCTGACCCCCGGCCAATAAGTCTTGTGGTAGTAGTGTCTTTCAAGGAGGGGTTGGAAGAAGAGCCATTGTTTGTGGGGGGTGGCTCATGGAAGGCAAGGTGGCAAAGCAGGAGAACAGCAAGAAGGGCCACGCTGAGGCACAAGCCATGATGCTCCATCAGGTGCTCAGATGCCTGTGAGCATGGGTCACCTTATTCTACTTCTCTTCAACAACAGACACCGACAGCCCGCAGAGCAGCAAAGCATGCAGCAAGCTCCCGAGGGAAGGGATGTGCTAGGCTGTGCTCCTCTTTCCCTCCCAAGTCACATGCTGCAGCAACGCACCCTGGGGAACGTGACCAGGAGGAGTTTCGGCTCTCCACCAGCAAAGCTGCTAATGGTGTCAATACACAACAGGTCGGTGGAGAGTTTAAGGTGACAGGTGACTCAGGCCACTGGCCCTACAGAAAAAAGCAGCTTGCTGTACAGCAAACTTCAGCTCTTCCTCCCCAAAGGGTGCCTTCCAAATCAGCATCCGGAAAGAACGAAGTACAATCATCCTCTGGTCACCCACTACACTGCACTTCAGAGCATGCTAAATAAGCAGAGATCGGCAGTCACATGGGGGTAACAAGCTGCAATCACACGGCAGGATTAGACTATATAGTACATCATCTGCTCTGCAGTGGGGAAGACGCAATCTTAAAATAGGTCGGACTATTAGAACAAACGAAACAAACCCAAAAGCCACCGGGTGCACCTTCCCTGCATCACCCTGGCACACTCGCTTTCAGTCTGGGTCCGAGAGGGTGTGAAACACAGTTCCAGGGAATCTACAGCAGCCGCCTTGAATCCATACTAATTCGCCTAACGTGATGTCTCCTGGCTATTAACGTGCTTTGGCCTCACCACGCAAGCATCAGTCAACGAACAGTGTATGAAACACCGAAGAGTCTGTGACAGCGAATTAAAGCTAGCTGGATTCCTGCACCAGAAAAAACCTCCACGTCTGCAGCACTTATGAGACAAACCACTTAGAGGAAATGGTGAAGAGACTGGGTTGATTTAACAAGTCCCCTGCTTCACCCACCCCTACTGTAACAGAGCATCTTTGCCTTACACATACAGCATTCCTGAAATGCAGCCACTGGGCGGGGGGCGTGGAGCAGCTGTCAGGCCAACAACTGGCTCCCCATGCAAGAGCTGGCAGGAGAGAGATTTTGGCCAAGGACCCAAGGCAAATAACTGCTTCTGAAAAGTGTAATTGACTAATGTTCACATAGTGCAGACAGGACCTCGGCCTTAAAGGTCTCATCTATTCGTGCATTTCAGAAGATACATTAGGATTGTGCAACCTCTTCTGCTGTTTAGCTGTGTGTGTTCAGAAAACTCACTATCTAAACTGCATATCTGTTCTCGGAAAGATTTAGATTTACAAACATTGCCAGGCAATTTGAACAACTCCTTTTAAAAACCACACCATGCATCTCTGATCAGTTCTCTATTCATCCCTTCCTGCACACACAGAACTTGGACAACAGTGTCACAGCTCTGACAGACCAAGGTCACCTGCATGCACAGGGAATATCACGCTCACTCTCTGAACTGCACAGCAAAATTAACAAGACACAAACCTGCACTCACCCAGTGCAGCTGCACAGCCGACAACCAGAGCTCTTCAGAGCTGACTGGCTGCAGAGTAGCGGCTGCCCCGGCAGCACCACCAAAATAAGGGTGGGACACCATTGGGGGTGGGCATCACAGCCTGAAATATTCTTAAAGGGAGTCCCAGAAAACACAGGTTAAAAACCTCGGCGCTAGATTCTCTCCAATTTAACTACATCTTTCCTAGAGTGATATATCCAGAATTAGACAATGCTCCAGCTGAGACCTCAGCAGTGCCTCAGAGCAGGACAATTACTTCCTATGTCTTCCGTACCACACTCGTTAGTACCCCAGCCTTCTAATGGCCTTTTTCAAACTGCAACGCACTGTTGACCGATATTCTATGCATGATCCACCAAACCCCAGATTCTTTTCAGCAGTACTAACACCTAGCCAGTTATGCCTCATTTTGTTATTGTGCTTTTGATTTTCTTCTCCTGAGGGTACTTGTAATTATTGACAAGCTTTATTATTTATAGCCGGACAGATACAACTGCCACCCAGATTCTCATCTCACATCTCGGTTAGCACAAAATCCTTCCTTCTGGCCTTTACACATGCAATCTTACTCCACTTGTGCCCAGGTCAGCTTCCTAGGCTGTGGCTTTACCACATCACCCTCCTTTTCCATCCCTCCACTGGCTCCTCCCTCCCTATTGCATTGAACATAAACTGGCTGCCTTCACTCTCAAGACCCTTCAGGGCCCACCCCATCATCTCTCATTCACCAATCAGATGCTGACAGGCATCCAGTTGGCCCACATTAGTCTCCATCCAATGCGTTTTCAAACAAGCACCTTCATGCTTTCTCTCACTGTCCCTCGTGCTTGGGAGGAGCCCGCAGTAACATCTGCAGAAATAATTCATCCTCCTTCAAACTCTCCTTTTCCTGAAGCATTAAGAGGAGGGTGGCCAAGCACAGTAGCTGGCCCATGGGCCCCTCCCGTCCTTTGCCCAGCCAGAAACCGACTGTGCATTGTGCAGCTGGAGCAGTAATGCCAAGTCCACGTTAACTGACATCTTCAGCCTCATTTTCCAAAGCTCGGGGATCACGCGCATGGGGTCCGAGTGGCTTTGGAACCCTAGCCCTTGGTGCCGTTAGAGCATCATGTACTGGCTTCAAGGATGTTCCTGCGTACAGGGCTCTCAGCTCTCCAGCTACACAAGGCAGACTCACTCCCCACCTCCTGCGGCATTGTCACAAAACCTGCGCTGAAACAGTGGTGCTGTATGGTTATCTGAACAATTAGACAGTCCATGTCTCTCCTCACCTCACACTGGGCTCTAGCGTCAACGCCTCTCCCCTCACGAGGGAGGGTATCAAACTGTAACCCCCAATGCAAAGAGTCGGGTGCATTCTGATGTGCAGGCACTATGTCTTGCCAAGACATAGGGCTTACACCCTCTGAACAAATTCCAAAGGGGGAGCCGTGTTAGTCTATTGTAGAAAGACAACAGAGTCCTGTGGCACTTTTAAAGACTAACAGATTATTAATCGCATGAGCTTTCGTGGGAGAAAATCCCACTTCGTCAGGCGCTTTGAAGATAAGAAAGTTACAGAGTGGTAGGAAATTAAATGCAGGGGAGTGTAAGACATAGCATCAGGTCAGGCTGTAACAGCAAATCAAAGTAGGTGTTAGGATTCAAAACACTGGGGAACAGCACATAGAGGAGGGGGAGGTCAAATCACTTGTTGTAACGCGAGAAAAATCCATAGTCGCTGTTTAACCCCAAGACAACTGAGTCAAATTTGCATATAAGTTTGAGTTCTGCGGGGTTAAACAGGGACTATGGATTTTTCTCGCATTACAACAAGTGATTTGACCTCCCCCTCCTCTATGTGCTGTTCCCCAGTGTTTTGAATCCTAACACCTATTTTGATTTGCTGTTACAGCCTGACCTGATGCTATGTCATACACTCCCCTGCATTTAATTTCCTACCACTCTGTAACTTTCCTATCTTCAAAGCGTCTGACGAAGTGGGATTTTCTCCCACGAAAGCTCATGCGATAAATAAATCTGTTAGTCTTTAAAAGTGCCACAGGACTCTGTTGTCACCCTCTGAACAGGCAGCCTCATTGAGGAGCAGGAACTCTGGGACTCTTGAAAAGCAGAAGCTGCTCTGCTCTCAGCCCCCGAGAGAGTCTGATTCCACTCTCCACCCTGACTGGTTGGAAGTAGCCCAAGTTCAGATCCCAGAAAGGCCTGCAGGAGAAGCATTCCTCTCACCTCACTGCTCCACTGAATTTCTTCCACGTACGCAATTTGTGGAGACAGCAAATTCCATTACTGTAAATGGGAAAAGAGGGATCTATACCACCTAATGTACCTTACAATCACTTCCTGCTAGGGAGAGCCCTGACAAACCTATTCCTTGCCCTGCTCTACACAAATACGACTCAGCAAGAGAGGTAATATACGGTACATTGGGTTAGTGTCACGGGGTCTGACAGACGTTAGCAGTCAAACGCCTGCTTTCCTTCATCCCATCTGGTCTGTTTGCAAACTCCCTAAACAAGCAGGGCTGACACCAGGTGGGGTCTAGCCAGAAAGACATTCACACACAGGACAGTGGCCCCAGGGTTTGCTTGCAAACTACAGGGCTGTCTCCCCTGATTTGGATGCGGATTTCCTAGCACCTAGGGAAGGTGGAGATTCAGTTAGAAGACAGCAGAAGAAATTTATTACATTGCTTATGCGCCTCTGGGACAAATACATTTAAAATCCCATCAGGCTTTAAGATTACTTGTCCTGGAGAGGTTGTGACAAGTATTAAACAATATTTCATGGCTGGCTAACCCTAAATGTTACCCTCAAAACATAGGTCAGCCCTTGATGCAGACTAGCTTTTCTTCCCGTCTTCAGGGCTGTAAATGATCACCAGTGGAAAGACACTTCCGAGCCAAAACGATTAGAGAGTGCGTTAAGAGTGTCTTTGGGCTTCCTGGCTTCCTCCAGTCGGTGATGCACATGCTGCAAATAATACCAAAGTTACCCCAGGGCACACGCTGCCTCGGACACTGCAGCAAGCTCATCTGTCTCAAGTCTTTAAAGTTACCGCTGACCAGACCTGCTTGCCTAAAGATGTTAATATTAGCCCTATAGCTGCTCGGAGCCAGAGACTGTACCCTCTTTGCAACGCCATACAAAACCGCTCGGAAGGCTTGCCCAATCATCCAGTGACAATGCAGAAAGCAAGTCTGGAGTCTGTCTTCTGGAAGCTTCCAATTATTCTCTAGTGATCACAGGCTCCAGGAGAGTCATGTCCAGTCCTCCAAGAACAGAGGAACTGTCCCTCTGACAAGGCCTTTCAGCATACTGAGGAAAAACGGAGTAAATCCCAGAGGACTCTTCAAAGAGTTTCTTGTGGGAGCGGCTGAGCAGACAAGGAGGAGAAAGAAGGAAAAGAAGAATGAAGTGTAAAGCACCTGGCTCTCAGAACCTGCCTGTTGAAAAGATGCTTCTGCTTGCCCTAGACACAGGTTCATACAGCAGCTGATGGAGAAGGAGCAAGCAGAAGAGAAAAGTAACTCCTCCGGGTACGTTTACACTGCAGTTAGACACCCGCGGCTGGCCCACGCCAACTGACTTGCGCTAAGGGGCTATTTAAAATGGAGTGTAGATGTTCAGCGCTTGGGAGCCCTAGGTCCTACAGAAAGGGCTCCACTCCTAGCCCAGATGTCTACACCACAATTAAACAGCCCCTTAGCCCAAGCCTCACGAACCTGAGTCAGCTGGCCCGGGCCCGCTGTGGGCTTTTAACTGCAGTGTGGACGTATCCTCAGTTAGTGATATACCTACGTGCAATGTCACAAGAAGGCCGAGTGAGGCCACCGGGACACCGGAGAACTGGCAGAGAGTCGCTCTCCTTACATGGTATGGGACCTATAGGAGATGTTACCTGCGTTGGAGGCATTGACAAGGGAGCACCGTGTAAGCTGCAGCAGGAGACACCAGCAAGGGGAGGGGGAAATGGAATTCAAATCGATGCGGAAAAAGTGAAAACACAAAGAATGATAAAGCAACCTGACTGTTAGGGTGGAGATGCGTCTTTAAGAAGCTGAGCCCTTATGACCACAGAAAAGGCCCCACCCTTGGCTGGGTGAGAGGAATACTAACCATCCATTTCCACCAGCAGCTGGTTTAAGGTCTGCTCCTCCTCACTGTTGGAGAAGCCGGAAAGGTTGGTTGAGCGTTTCTTACCCACAGCATCTATTTCATCAATATACACAATACACGGGGCACGAGCCCTGGCTTCTTTGAAGAGGCTCCGTACACGAGCAGCTCCAAGACCTGGAGAAGGACAAGGAGTAAGAGGAAGAGTTACAGGATCAGTTATCCATAATACAGTCACTCGCAGCCAGAGGTCCCAAACAAGGCAACCTGTGTGCTGCACCACAGATCTGAGATGCAGGTCAGTGGCCTCACCTCCTATCACCTCCACAAACTCAGAGCCGGCTATTGCCAGGAATGGCACTCGCGCTTCTGTAGCCACCGCCTTTGCCAGCAGGGTCTTTCCACAGCCGGGTGGTCCAAGTAACAAGGCACCTTTGGGCACTTTGGCTCCAAGCTGGAGGTAGCGCTCTGGGCTCTAGAATGACAACACAATCCATCAGCGAGCCGGGCTCAGGAGCAGTGTTTCCAGAAAAAAGGGCTGTATGCCTTTGCCAACAGGTGTAACAGCAGCATCTGCCCCCCTTGGACTCACGTGCACAGTGGTCTGCCCCTTCTCCATCAGGAACCAGACAATAGAGAGACTGGCATTTGCTGTCACTGAGCAAAGCCTTGGAAAACTGTTGGCTCATTAAAATGGGAGCTGCTCGATAAACCAGAAGAATGCTCCCTGCTCGCCAGATCAAACAACAGCACCCTTATTTTGTTCATCTCTTCGGGGCAGAGGAAAGAGACAGCAGGGATTACAGTACCCTTGAAGCACTGCAGGCACTGAGCATCTTACTCACTAAGGACAGGAGGGGACAGCCGAGGGATGTAAAACCGGTTTAAACTTTTGACCGTGAAATAGTGGTCTCACCATTGAGACTAATACGTATTGGATAACCAGTGAGGCGGGCTCTCTATCTCCAGGGGGACAGCATCAGGCCAAGGCAGAGGTGGCCACGCTGGTGTTGCTGCCTTGGGAGGCCAAGACTCTGGGGCAGACAGTGCGGGGACCCTGCTGGAGAACTCCAAGGACCATGAGTTCAAAATGGGGGTCTCTCATGGAGCCAGGCTGGGGTGGAGGGGAGGACCCACACACTACAACCAATTATAAATGGTTAACCAATATCATTTTAATAGTTTAAACAATTATTTTGTAACCAGTATTTACATCCCTAGCACAAGTCAATCTGTCTTTGAGTTGTGAACACTCCCTTTCAGCAGAGAGAATCTACTGCATGCAATAGAGTTATGCAGATAAGAAACCCATTAATTGCTGGAATCACTCCACATTCATATGGGCTGTCTGGCCGATTTGCTCCCTTCCACCCACCTCTGTCTGTACCAAGCACATCTGAGGTTCTTACCTTCAGATAATCCACAAATTCCTTGACCTCCATTTTGGCCTCATGCAGTCCTGCTACATCCTTGAAACTGATCCCTTTCCTAGATTTCCCTTCCACGACGGTAAAGCGAGCCATTTTCAGCTGGTTCTGCAGAGGAGAGCACACAGTGAATTCTGACACAGGAGAGGGGGGCGGACTGGAGAGGCAGTGTGACATCAGGCACCAGAATACGCTTATTTTTTTGAATGGGGAGGCATAATATATGAATGAGTTGTGTGAGATCTGCCCAGCTCCTCTCTCATTGTTAGAGCAGAATGACTCTAGGCCCAAAACTCAGCATGGTGTTTTAACGAGGGTCCCCCTGTGGATGATGGTGTTTGGTCCTGGGACTACTCAAAACTTAATTAACCAATGTTTTAAGAACGGGACACAGGAAACTTGCAGCAATTCCCCATATAACAACTGAGGGAATTTAATTCAGAATTTGTGCAGATCGCCCAAGTCTGCAGGATTTGTCAAGAACTCCGGCTCTCTAATTCTTATTGACCCTAATCCTTAGAATAGGTGGGCCAATTACTACTGGTACTGTCTGGGGAAGTAATATGAATTGATGGTTATCTATCAATATATACGTGCACACCCCCACACACCCCATCATCTTGTGTTGCTGCCACAGTTGCTGTTCCAAGGCAGTCCAGGAATGGAAGTATAGGATCTCAAGTAGAACAGGTTTCACATTTTTGCCTCCCGGTGCGCGTTAAACCACAGTGACAGTCAAAACAACAATTTAGTTAAACACGCTCCCTGTAACTACTTATTACACTCCGCCGAACACAGCCACTAAGGATTTATTTATTTATTTAAGAGGAAAGTGCTTAAAGCCACTCACGCCCTCAGATCTGCAGACTCCCCCAAGTGGAAAACATGGAGGGACTAATTGTGTCCCCTCCACAAGGAAAGGATCTAGCTCTTAAAGCACCCCTCCCCACCCCCTACCCTACCGCACGCACAGCTTTTTAAAGCACTTCTTAATTCTTCTTAATTTCCATGCAAGCAGTTACACCTCACTCTGTTAAGAAAAAGTCACCCAGAGCTAGGTGAAGATTGCACAGGAGAGGGCTGCTGGGAAACACCTTAGTAGGACATTTAGGCTCTCTGCTCCTTTCACCCAGGAGCCCCCTCAGTTACAGCTCCCACACGCTGAACAGCTTTATGCAAGCTGCATCAGCTGACTGAGTAAGGGATCTGATTGATGTTGCAAGTGGTGCATGGGGAGACAATGAAATCCCGAATTTGAGCATATTTTGCAAAACCCAGAGATTCCTACTGAGGGCTGTATGGGAGGCTTGTTGGCAGGGAGAAAACCAGCTCTGCGATTTGCAGCTGCAACTCATTAGCGAGTTCTGAAAATACCAGAGCAAACGGCAATGGAAAGTAACTAAGCTCTGTCTTCGTGCAGTCAGGGAAAGAGAGGGCCTCCAGTGAAACCAGTTACTGTACAATCTAGTCAGCTGATCAGGAAAAGATGCAAAATATGACAGGACCGCAAAGTGACTGGCATTAGTTAATTTGCGTCCTCCGTTGACTTTCCCGGGGAAAGAGCAGGAAATCATGCCAGCAAAAACTCAAACCAAGAGCTTTAAAACATTTATTAAAACAGGATCTAAACTACTTACAAAGGCGCTGAATCCTCCTTCCCTTACTGCCGTCCCAGCAAGGCGGAACATGTACCACAACACGCCTACACCGAGAGCTGTCATTACCAGGACAAAAAGCGCACTGAAAAGAGACAGCTAGTCAGGTACAGGTTTAAGCAATTGACCACAAGACTGTTATTAATTTAGCAAATGTTGTCCAGGATTTTATAGGACCTGGCCTTAGGCTAGAAGTGCAGCTACGGGCAGAGGAGTGACTGAGAAAATGGTCCATTTTGAAAAATATCAGTTTTGCATAGAGCACTCCCAACAATTCCGTAAGCAGAAAGTTAAACAGATAAAGGTAAATATAATTGACACTAGCCTACCATCTCTTTCAGAGTCCTATCTACTCATAACACAAATGGGCTAGATCTTCACAGACTTGCTACGCCTGATCAGCTCAGAACCTGATGGGGAAGACGCAAAGGTGGCAACCTAGGGCTAATCTGGCTTTCCATGTAAATGAGAGTCACCTCTGGGCCGCTCTAATCTGTGAGAGCTGGTAGCAGCCCTCCAGGAGACATTACAGAGCCAGAGACGGCTGGAATGCAAGGCACTCAGTTATATCTTTTATGCCAGAAGAAGGGAGCACAGCAACCGGTATTGCCAGGGTAATTCCTAGATGCCCTGTTAGGGCAGGTTTCTGACCCCTTTGTGCAGCTGCTCAAAGTGGGGACAAGAATACAGCTCCAAGCACATAACCCAGTTTGTTCTGCCTCCCGCATCAGCGATAAAGTTCTCCATTAAGTACCAACCGCAGAATCCTTTTGGCAAGAAGAGGAAGGATGGTCCAGTAGTTTGGACAATAGTTTAAGACTTACGAGACCCCAGGTCAAGTCCCTGTTCTTGCTCACGTGACGTTGAGCAAATCAGTTAGCCTTGCTGTGCCTCAGTTTGCTATCTGTAACCTGCCCTACCTCTCAGGAGTGCTGAGAAGATGAACACGTTAACGATCATATGGCACTCAGACAGTGCGGTAATGAGGGGTACATAACTTCCCTACAGAGAGAAACAAGCAGCAGAAAGATCATAGCTGGGTTTGTGGTTCCAGGACTTGGTCTGCAGTGCTGGCAGCTAAGAGTACTGACTGAGCAAGGGGCTTGATCCTGAAAGAAGCAAATCTGAGTGGCCAGCACTCAGCTCTTCCCCAGCTCAAGCCCTAGGTCTTAAAGCCACTGTGAATATGAAGGAAGCCCCCCAGTGTCACATTTAGAAAGTCTCTTTTCAGAGCACAGCTCCAGCTCTGACAGCTAAAGAAGAGCTAGAATACAAACTCCCTGGAAAAGAGTCAACCCACAAATTTGGGACCTTACACTCAAAAGCTAACAATTGAACAGCTGCACCTTAGAACATTTAATCATGCAAACGGCCAGCTCCAGGACCCAGCAACACAACATGAAATCATACTCTTTCATCCGTTGCTCGTTGATCGGCAGCATTCTCTAATACGTTCATAAAACGTAGCTTGCATTCACAGTGAAACTTCCAGGAAGTTACATACCACAGCCAACCATGACTGTTAAGTGAAAGATGCGTCTTTCCACCAACCGCTGAAAACAGGCCCTTGCAC
The DNA here is from genome assembly GCA_007922175.1 of Pelusios castaneus. NCBI lineage: Eukaryota > Metazoa > Chordata > Testudines > Pelomedusidae > Pelusios > Pelusios castaneus. The sequence continues at coordinate 2,670,045 of ML685950.1, forward strand.
ATGCACTTAATGCTTCCACCCCGAGACTACTTTGCAAGTAGGTGGCTAGGGAATGCTGAAAGACAGCTGGGTTCCTCTGAACCAGAAACAGTGCTTGAAACATAATGCCTTCTTTTTGGAGAGGGGACTCTTGGGTTGGCAGATAGAGGATTGCTACATTACATGCCTTTGGTGGTGGATTAGAAGGAATAAACAATTAAGAATACTCCCTATGCTGGAGTCTCCACATACATACTTATGGAAAGCTTCCCTCTACAACACTATTTGCCCTCAGTGAGAGATATGCTTTTGGACTCTTTCAAATCCCCAGCGAGTGGGCTTTATTAGTCTGTTTGGCATTCAGGATTGCAGAAATCTCACTTTGCAAAAGCTGCCAGGGGTAATAGAAAAACAAATACACCACAGCAGCAGAAAACAGACCACAAAATGTTGGTACTAGTGTTTGAAAACACAAAATAAATTCCAGCCAGCCCTCTCACATCTACTGACAAGATTTTTCCTCCTTTTGCTTGTCCGCCAGAGGCCCATATTAGAATTAAAAGCATTAACCTTTGCTGAATTATTTTGACAAAGGATTCTGGTTATGGAGAACAAAAAAAGTCTATAAATTTAACAGAAGCATTTGCTTCTCATTGACATTTTGTGTCTCATCATTCAAACCATTCTCTTCGGCATGTGACTGTAAATCTGAGTCAGTATCAGACGCTGCTATGTCTGAACTGCAGCTCCTGTTGTAATGGGTTAAAGCTAAGGATTTACTTTTAGAACCTGGCTCACCTCAAAATAAACTAGTCTTAAAGCACTATAAAAGGGGGAGGCTCTTTATGGCACTCTCTCCAGTGGGTCATTCAAGCCGATGGCCAGCGTCATGTTTGCAGAGCCCACTGCGTCCTGGCTTTTATCATGGTTTGATTAGAGGTAAACTAACCGTCTACAAATCCATAGTGACCAATAAAGGGTATTTCCCAGACATGCAGACTGTGTTCTGCCAACCAGAAGTTTTTCTGCATGCCCAGCAACACCTCCTCCCTGGGCAACTTTAGCTGAGACACAAACATGTTGTCAGCACACTAGAGTTTTACCGGCATAACTCTGTTACCTGGGCGGGTGTTTTTTCACACCACTGACGACAGAAATGCACAGCGCTGACTGCTCTATGTTTTAAGATGTCTTCTAAAGACAGGGCTGCTTCTGAAGGCCACCTGACAGCTCTGCAGGGCAGGGATCACCACTCTGTTGTGTGTTTGTACAGCACCTAGCGCTGTAAGGCCCTGATTCCAGACTGGGGCTCTAGCCACTATCACAGCACAAATAAGTGATCAGTTAATATCATACTTTACTAAAAAGTCTGCGCGTCTGTAGGAGACTGGGATCCTGTCCTTCACATCAATATTCAACTCGTCCTCCGCCATTCGCAGCTTCTCTTCAAACTTGTCAATATTCGCCACCTGCATCCTGAACATTTTCGTGGCATACCTCTGGGGACATGAAATCAAGAGAACCACATGCAAAGTAAGGATGCAGCAGAAACTAGGTCACCTATCAACGCTGGATCGTTAGACTAAAGGCCTCTCTAAATTATGGATCATTCTCCTGCCAGCAACTCCAATGGAGTATGGGAAACAGGCTACAGGACCAGGAATGAAGATTTAAGGAGAAGAAACACTTCTTTTAAAGTCACAATATCATCCCTATGAATTTTTAAGGATAAAATTTGCTGAAATGGAGCAAAGAAGTTAGTCTCTGTAGACAGGGAGATAAAAGGACTTTATACGCAAGTTGGAGGATGGTTTTAATCCTTCAAAAGCCCGCATTTACTGATACCTTGAGCACTTGCTCCACATAGGAAGGTCTCTGAAATCCATGGGAATCGAGTTTCTTGTGCTTAACATAGATTTCTTAGACTCCATGTGCACACCATAGACAGTAATGGATTTTAATGAGCAGTTTATGAAGGGATCGGAAGCCACCCAACTAAATAATGGGCCATTAACCAGAGAAATAATTCACTGTCCAGGCCGTTTCTCAGTGCGCTGCTGATGCTTGAAAGCAAGCTCAGTAGCCTGTGTCCTAACATGCATTCAAACATCTTTTGGTTTTAAAAAGATATGTGCTATTAGGGCGTGTCAAATATCAGGAACTAGCTTCCACATAGAATATTATGTTTTTCCTAACCCACCCAGTGGTAAAAATTTACAACCAATTCCTAGTTTCAGGAATCATTTTAAATTGTGCCGATATTAGGGATAATTTTTAAAAATGCAACTTTTCCAAGATTATGATGTGATTTCTGAGTTTCACCCATCCAGTGGGAGGAATATTCAGGCGATATTCTTTATAAAAATAAAAAAGATATTCATTTCCCAGTTGGTATAATTGATAAAAGTCGCATTGAACTTCAAACACAAGGAGGAGAAGGAAATCAGTAACTAGCAAAACAGCAGCTGGGGCTTTAATGTAAATACATTTTAGAAAGTCTTCCCAACAGCTTAATCTGGGATTATTCATTCTAACTGGATAAAGTCACTCACAGGTCTTCCAAATATAACTGCTCCCGGGTGCAGATAGATTTCCACAAACTCACTCTCTGGAACCACCTGAATACTCTTGACCTCCCCCTTCGCCAGCATCTCATTCACAAAGTCGTTCCAGGAAACAATGCCCACACCGGGCGCACTGTTCATCAGGCTCATGATGAGAGCTAGGATGAAGAGCATCCGTAAACGCTCGCGAAACATCTCATCTTCCCATTTCTTGCGTTTCTTTTCCTCTTTAAAAAAAAGAAGAGAAGCATGGGGGAGAGACACCAGAGTATATACTGATTAAGCTCTGTGATCCTTCCAAAGAACAGACAATTACACAACACCAAGGACTGATCAGCTACACAGTTTGGTTTGAGTTCTCTAGGAAAGCTATACTCAGAGGTAGCATTTAGTTTGCCGAGAGGTCTTGAAAGCTCAATTTTCCAGCAGAGCTGAATGAGATCCAAGATCACATGACTTGTCCCTGGTCACACAGTGAGTTAATGTTTTAGGTGCCATTGCAAGCCAGGACCTTGCTGGCTCCCAGATCTTGTCAGACCACAAGGCCTCCCCTTCTGCACCCGTTAAACAGCGTACGGTCAAAAGCCTGTTTCTAAAAGTATATGCAGCCAGGTTTAAAATTAAGTCACTAGGAAAGAGGCAAAGTCTGCATGTATTAGCTGGCAAATGCTGGCGTCTATCATGCTGCTGCTTTCCATACTTAAAACTGCTCCCAAATTCAGCTGTTTCTGACTGCCACAATAGCCTGAACAGAGAAAGTGTGCGCGTGTGTGCGCAGAGTAGGTAATGCTACAAGGGCGGGCCACGGTTTTCCCCTTTCACTCCAACTGTCACTTCAGTAAAAGGAGGAAATGAAGCAGCACATAAGAGCCACAAATTCACTTTTGGAAGGTACCCTAAGAAATTAAACTCTTCGTCTCCATACCGGATAATCTCAAACATATTTCAGAAAGCTTTGATCAGCGGCTCATTTTTATTTAAATCTAATCCTAGTCCAGAAGGCTGTATAAAGTCAAAATCCATTAACTAGTTAGAGAAAAGCCAGTTCACCAAGAACTCCAACCTGCTCTCAACTGAGGAACCATTTCAGTTGCCTGGCCTGACATGTACCACTGGAACATCATTGCTGAAAGCAAACCCAAGACTTAAGACTATTGTAACTCCATCCATATACTGCATTTTTCCGTACTGTGACAAACAAGTGGGTCAGCTAATCTGGCTGCTACTGGTTAACACTATGCTGGGAATTTTGAGAGAATAATTAAAACACACCACAATGCTCCTGGCCGGTTGTGCATTAATACAGGGCAAATGATTTTCTGACCAGCTCTTGATATCCTGACATCCTAAACCACGAAGGTTGACATTTACACTACACAGAATAAAAATTATTATTACACAAATTTTATAGAGGCATCTAATCTACGCTGCATCTTGCTAAACTATTAGTCTCAATTATATCCTGCAACCATGATTTGCAGTTTAATTATACATGGTGTAAATATGTTTTTAATAGGCTACTGGCAGTTCTGTAGAACAGATACCACAGATGAATGTTTCAACAACCTGCTCACTTTTCATCTTACATTGCCAAAAGTAAAGAACTTTATAGTGCCAGTAGAACGTTTGAGATTCAATGACGTGTAGGTCTTATTATTTGCATCTAACCTGCTGGTTTAGGACCATGGCATTTTCCAGACTTCTTTGGCAGATTCAGAAGACTGCAGCCTACGAAGAACTGTCACAGTAGACTGATTTCAGTTGCTGGCCCATATGTGATTAAAAAAAAGACAGGCGTCATCTCCCTGTCTCAATGGTTGGATCTGGATGTTCTTGATAAACAATTTACCACTACTGGCACCATGACATACATAAATACCATTCTACACAGAAATAAATTAACTCTTCACCACTGGTTTCTTAGTGAGTCTGCCTGCTGAAGCCCAGATTAGGTTTATTTGCAAATTCATAACAAAGACTTCTACACTGACATTTATCACTAGCCCCTAATTAGACCCTACACAACACAACAAAACCAAGGAACAAAAATTTGACCCAGTCATCAGATCCCAGGATGTCCTCTGTCCTTCAGATATTAAGCATCAATTTTCACTTCTCCTTAGATCTGTTCTGTTTCCAACAGGGAAGGTGTGTGACTAAATAGAAACAATACAGCTTTTCAGATAAAGCAATACTTTTAGAGCACAGTGACAGCTCAGGATCTGTGTCCAGACCATTCCCTTTTGTTCTTTTAAGCCATATTCCCACCCATGTTATCAGCTAGATCCAGCTACACTAGAATAGGTAAATTAATCACAAAGCTATAGTCTAATAACCAGCAATGTCTAATTAAAAGGAAAACAGCACTGGCCAAGGATTGTAGAAACCTTAAAGTTAAGCGATATACTGCAACATTAAATAAGAAATACAGGTTTCTCAATAGGCAAGGATTTTCCTTTCTACAAACAATTGAAGCAATTTTGGGAGAGGGGAACTCCAGTACAAAGAGTCTAAGTGCTGTGAAGATGATTTTCATGAGATCTCAGATGGGAAGCAACGTCCTAGGGAAATGCTGTTAAAGCATGTTTCTTTCCCAAGTTTCAGATGAAATCAAGCCAGATGCATGCAATACTTTTCTTGACCAGAGTCTGGGTTCTCCCCCCACCATCTCTCTGTCTTCTCTTCTGAGAAGCAGCCATAAGCTTGAGAACGTCACTGAGAAAAGATTATCCTGGAATCAGAATTGGCCATCAGCTATCTTGGCATGATGGACCTTTCTGCATTAATGCATACTGGAAGCACCCTCCCCCTCAAAACTGCAATTGAGCACTTTCAGGTGACAATGCCTTCTAAAACTGAAGGAAACACTACATATTCAGGACAGCAGGGGCAGCTACGCAATTTAACCTTCCTGATTTCTGTACCTCAGGCATTCTGCCACTTCCATTTGTCAGAAAATGCATTCACCTTCACCATGCAACATCCATGTTACAATGTAAACTGCCCACAAGAACTATAGTTGCTGAAAGTCACTTGCAGACAACCACTATTTAGTCTCAAAAAGCCTTCATGAAGAAATTATTTCTTTGCCATTAATGCCAAATCTGAACTCTGTTACTAAAAGCTTGCAGCGGCTGTAGTGACAGTCCGAAGGGTTCTTCTAATAATTACTGCAGAGACAGATTTTCTGCCAGACACACAGACGAGGAGGATTCCACCTCCCAGAGTTAAATCTTCCATTAATCACAGCAGAAGGGCCACTGAACACAGCAGATTACTGTTTACAAATTTTAGCAGCCACAATACTTCTTGTATTTATTTATCACATGAAGTGGGATTTTCTCCCACAAAAGCTCATGAAATGTTTGTCTTTAAAACTGCCACAGGACTCTGTTGTTTTTCTGCAAATAGACTAGCAGGGCTCCCCTTTGGAACTTAAATACTTCTTGTAGGGTCTCTGACCGCAATTATTCCGTGTGGTCTTCCAGGCAGCAAAAATCCCAGGCTTTAAAAAAGAATGCTCAGTGAAAATCTTGTGGTGTTTGTATTAGCATCCCACTGTACATTCCAGCGCTGTTCCTTGCATACGGTTTGTGTGCCTGAACTGGCAAGGCCACCATTCTTGGCCAGTGGATTATCAACATAAATTGGTCTGAAAGTCTGCACGGTTTGTGTTGGCTAGATGTAACTTGAGGAGTCCCACCATTATGTCTGGAACCACATTGAGCCTTTTGCGCCGTCTCTCTCTTTGTTTTTAAGTGAAAATGTATAATTAAATCAGTTGTTATAAAATAGAAGAATGATGCCACTGGCATGGATTGCAATTATATGGTGTATAGATAAACTGAACCCTCTTTGTCTAGAGATTTATTTTTCATCCAAGCTTCCAGGAAACAAACGATAGCACCACCGAAGATCCTAGTCTAGATCACCCTTTATTCACATGGATGACAGTCCAGGCAGATGCCAGCCCTTGCCTTACAGGCCTCTGCCACATTGCAGGAGAAACCACTGTATACATGAAAAAGCATGACGCTTCTCACCTGGGATATTTCTGTCATTTTAAAAAAAAATCAGTCCTTAAGACAGAATACAGTACATGGCACCAGCTAGGGGACCTTCTAGCGTAAATTCACACCACGCAGAGTTCAACTGCAAGCTTAGTCACGGACTGGGAATTTTTTCAGTTCCTCATATTTGGAGTAAAGGGGAAGAGGGAGGGCAACTTGCTTACTTTTTAAAAAGCAGTGTCAGATTACACTTGGAAAAAAAGGGAATACAGCCGTTGCCTATCCACATACAAGAGAGCTGCTGACAACATGAAGGGGCACTGTCAAGTCAGTTTAGACTCAAGATATGTGCTATGAAAACAACCTATTAAAAAAATCTAGCATTGAACCAGTTTTAAAGAAATAGCATCCTCCTGAGTTGTCTGCAAACACTGTGGTATCCTAGGAAGATCAGAAAATTAAATGTATTAAAAATTACTAAGATCTTGTATACATACGACAGTTCTATCAACTTAGTTACAATAAGTTAGAGGGCTTGTCTTTGCTCAGCATAAGGAGGACACCAAATCAAGTACAGAGGTTTCTGAACAGATGCAGTGAAATTGGTGGAACTCGTGTTTGATAAAGCCTACCATAAAAGTAGAAGTGGCTAATTTATTTCCAAAGTACGAGATAAATGAAAGGCAAGAAGCACACTTTGTGTTTAATTACACTTTAATTTAAGAATATTAATGTTGAAATGTGATGTTGATAATTTGAGTCTTAATCAGGGCTTTTTCTCAGCTGGTACGCATCGGTACGGCATACTAGCACCTTTTCCCTGGCTGGTCCTGATGCTCAGCTGGGGGACAGGGTCAACAAAGTAGGGAAAGGAGCAGCCCAGCTGGGCAGCAGGGCCAGGAGCGTCAGCTGCAGGCCAGAATCCGGCCTGCCAGGGACTGGAATCCGACCCACAGCCGCCCGGGAGCTGCGGCCAGGCTGCAGCTTTTTCAAATCTCCTGCCCTGAGCATGCTCAGATGTTTGGCTCAGGGCAGGTGAAGCCTGGCCAGGGAGCGAGCGACTCTGGCTGCCCCTGCAGCTCCGGCCAGGTAAGGGGCAGGAGGCCGGGAAGGTCGGGGAGTGGTGGGGAAGGGACCCAGGGAACTGTGGGCAGGCAGAGAGGCAGCAGGCGGGGGGCCGAGAGGAGTGGGGAAGGAGCCAGGGCAGGTGGCGTGAGAGGAGAGGGGAAGTGGGGGGTCAGGGAGGCGGTGGGGGAGGATCAGGGGTTTAGAGAGGCTGGGGGGGGGGGGGGGGAAGAAGGCGGGGGGGGGGGGCCCACACACACACACCTGCTCCTGTCAGCGTACCAGTACTTACTTTTTTTTTTTTTTTTTTAATAAGGAAAATAGCACTGGTCTTAATGGTTCTAAAGCTCACACTTTTTGAATCTCAATGTCTACGATTAAAATAATTTTCCAGACCATTCTGCCATAACTTCCTACAACTGTGAAAATGTAAATAAATGCGTTTTTGAAAATGCTTGCCACCCATACTTTTTTGCACAACTGTGAAAATTTAAATAGATAAAAATTGAAAAAAGTTTAAACATCATCAATACCTGTCAAAACGATAAAAGTCTGCCAAGCCTAGACAGACATTACAAAAGGCAACCAAGCTACACAAGAGAAATAAAAGTCTTTGAGCAAAGCTCAGACATGTACGTATTAGACTCGGCAGACTATGACTACCCAACCCATGCTTGCGTGACAGTAATAGCTCCAGAAAGCACAGGGATACGTACCACTACCTGGCATTAAAGTGGATCTTGAGTGTTCTCAGTCACACATTTACATGCCACTCCAGTTTGGAATCTTAATTTCATTGAGTATCATCTGTAATGAAATTTCATACGTACCATCCTCATCCTTATCTGAACGATTCTTTTTGGGTCCTCCACCCATCTCGTCCTCCCACCGAGGTCGTGAGTTATTATAGTAGTAAATGCCACCTACAAACAAATTCAGATAAAAGGCTAGTAACTGGAACACTTAGTTCTGGGAACCAGAAAGAGAAATGAGACATACAAGCTTTGAATGTGCCAAGTGTTAAATTCTGCCCTCATCCATGCACATGTAATTCCAATTTAGCTTCAATGAAAACTGGCTGTACACAACAGAGGAGAAACATGACCAAGACTGAGGAAACTTTGAATGTTATTTCTAAAATAATTTTTCCCCCAGCAATCCCGTCAAAATACAGCTTTACTTAGAAATTATTCTAAAATGTCAACAGCTTCTTTTGGAGCGAATTCTTCACCAGTTTCTAGTTTATTAAACTTTCCTATAGAGTAACCGAAAATTTGGAGTATATCAATGTACTAGTTTCAGTATCCCCATAATACTGGCGTGAACGTATACTAATAGTGTGTTACAAAAGAAGAACACGAATCAGTCAATACAGACATCATTAAAAAACCCCTGAGGATGCAGCACCAGCCATCGCTAGCACTAGTAGTAAAATTCTCTGAGGGAGAGCTTCCTTTTTGCTGCCAGGGAGCAGCAAATAGCTCAGAAATGAAAATAAGTTACGTGATACGATTGCTTTGATTCTCCATGGAAAAGCAGGCAAGCCTAGAAACTAGACTACTTGCCAGAAGAAGTCACTCCCATTTGTGCAGACTGTGCAAGTGTCCCTCCCGTTCACCACTTCCAAGTGAGTTTTCAACCACAACACAAGGCAGAGGTTTCACACACTGCAACTGACAAGCTGGCTGCTTACCGACCCCAAAACAAGTGCCCTGTGTAAATAATGATTTCTCCGACTGTACGGAAACCATGACTTTAGCCCCATGGCCATAGGGTGAGTTTTCCAGCAGGTATTCCCACTTTTACCTCCCCGCTGTTGGAAAAATCCTGGTATTGGGTTAAGCTGGCTGCTCAGACCAGGGAGGGGCATCTCACCATACAGAGCCAGCTTGTCAGACATTGGGGCCTCCTGGCTTGCTCCACATCAGCTCCAGCCCTCCTTTCCAGCCAGCCAGCAGGAACGGGGGTGGGGGGGTTGACACTGACAACATATAGTGATTAAAATCCCCAGCCCAACCTGCTCCACCACAGGCCCAGAGGAGAAACCACTGCGTCGCCTGGTGAGAAGCTGAGACCAGGATCTGCCCCTTGGAGCATGAACAGGTGAGTGCAGGGCCCTTGCTCTGACAGGGGGAATAAAACCCCACTGGTTCCATCTCAATTCCCTGGAATAGGACTGGTCCACCAGCCCTCTGCCAGGATGGGTGCCAGCCAACCCCCCTCCCCCCCCCCAGAAGCAGCCTCAGTGGGAGGCAGAAAGAAGGATGTCCTCTTCCTCCTCCAGAAAACTGCAAGTTTGGGAGGAGAGGGAGAGAGACACCTCAGACATCATGCATATTGTGTGAAATCCACAAGCTTACCTTTGAGGCTGCTGTGAATTTAAAACAAAAAAACAACCCCGCACCCTGCCCCTAGGATTTTGCAGTGCCTTATCCACAATGGCTACATTGGCAGCAGTTCGTTTGATGAGGGCAGGAGAAGAAATTACAGCAGACGACAGCTACCAAAGGGCTAGTCTACAGCCACACGGCTGTACTGATACAGTATCTGCTGTGAGTGCGTTTCGCCATGTTATGTGGATGGAAGGGAGCTCTCCCGCCAACGTAATAAAAGCTCCTAACTAAGCAGTGGTAGCTATGGCAGCAGGAAGGCATCTTCTGTTGCCATAGCGCTGTCCATACAAGCTTTTATCCTTGTAAAATGTATATTGCACAGGGAGGTGTTTTTTCACACCATGACATTTACAGTATCTATTATCAAAGCTGCACCAAGATTTCCTATTAACATTCACTAATAAGGCACAGAAGCAAATTCATTTTAAAAAATGCAACCTCTTAACTATAATCCCAAACGCAAAACATCTTCAAATTAAATGAATGGTTTTGGAGCTCAGGGAGGTAGCTCCCCACACTCAGACTGACTCCAAAGGTGCCACTGCTTATCGCTAGACAGAAACCTACCAGCAATTACATTTCTCAGTAGGCCACCTCTTTAGTTATTTCAAAGAAAGTGTCCTTGCCAGAGTGGATAGCCCCCTTAGAAACACAGCTGTTCTTACTCACCTAAGAGTTTCCAGAGTCCAACGGGATTCCGAATTACATATTGATTCATGAGGAGTCCACTGAGTCCTTGAAATGTGGGGGAAAGTGTTCGGGACAGAAGAGGCTGAGGAGAAAAGAAAAGACTGTAGCAGGAAAATTACACGGTTGAAGCATGGAATCAGTGGGCAATCAAAGTAGATCTCCTCAGCAGTAAGGGTAGTTCTGTGATTTGGTCACAAGACAAGGAGTTTGAAGATCTGTATATCAATCCTGGCTCCGCTGCAGACTTGCCATGTGACTATAGGCAAGTCGTTTATTTTAGGAGAGCATACCTGCACACAATGTGCCTAAAATGTTTGAAGGTCACACCTTTCTTCCTGCGCATAGAGTCATTCGCTAAGTAGTATACACTGAAGCTAACCTGTCAGAGATATGGAGAGGCTACATTCACTAATGTTAGTGAAGTGTTTTGATTTTCTCAGATGAAAAAGGCTAGAGGAGAGCAAAATAATAACCTAACAGATTCCACAATAATAAGACTATACACTTAGTCTTCAAACCAGCTAATAAGTGACCCCCCATAGTCCTGATTAACCTTGAGGGTGATCCACGGATGCTACAATGACTCGAACTGTAGACCAGATTTCAGTCATATTAGCCACTGGTTGACCTGGCCTACTGTGACATACAGTACTCTCACTGAAATGAAGAAACAAAGATGTTACTTAACGTTTACTGCCTAATTTAAGCTGACTGAAGCAAAGATTCCTACAATAAACATGCTACTCAGCCCAGCTTTACACTAGAAGTTTCTGCCAGCATAGCTATGTTGGTCAGCCACATGAAGAGGTGTGATCCCTGATTGATAGAACCGTGCTGGCTGAAGCCCCTGTGTGAAGACTGAGCAAAACTGTGCTTGTAATGGGATAGCTTGTCTTTCTTGTAGGCAGTGGTTTTACTAACCCAGTTCGAAGCACAGATTTGCTGTACAGACGTATCCATACGACCAGTGTACACAGCAGTATTCCTACGCCAATAATGCGCTCCTACTGCAGAGACAGCTTGAGTTTTTCATTTATTCACTGTGTTGAGATATTGCAGGGAGTCTTAGACATGCAGAATTCCAGCAGAGAAGAGCAAGTTAGTTAGAGAACTTTTAAGTCAGAACTTACATCGGTGGTGGACAAAATTGGCTCACAGCTAGGCATCAGCAATTTTACTTTTGGTCGCCACAGGGCACTCCATTACATTTCTGCAGTGGAGCTAGGCAAGAGGTTACTAAAACTGGTTGCCAGGGTGACCAGAAACATTCATTTGACAAGCCTGACTTACATGCCTATCTTCAAAGCGTCTGACAAAGTGGGATCTTCTCCCACGAAAGCTCATGCGATAAATAAATCTGTTAGTCTTTAAAAGTGCCACAAGACTCTGTTGTCTTTCTACAATAGACTTACATGCTTGTGTCATTTTAAATCTTATTTTAACAAACTTGCTTTCTTGTACAGCTATAAATGCATCCACGCCTGGGTTTTCACCAATTTAAACCACATCTCTTTGGCAACAGATAGAGCTAAATCAGGACAAAAATTCTGAAAGGAATAGCCCTAAAGATATGAAAAAGTTAAAGGTGAGAAAATGTAAAGAAGGACGTGCAGGGAACTCATGTGCTTCTGTCATTCACAGAATTGCTCCGGCGAAGACTATTAAACCCATCTACCCTTTGGTTAAGCGGAGATGCTATTCCCAGGACTAGGATTGTGACTCTCCAACGCCACTGAAGGGGTCAATAAAACAATCCGCATCTGCACAGAGCTGGCAGCTCGTTACCCAACCCGCCCCTGGCAAGACCTGGAGTTGTGGCCTCCCTGACAGCACAGAGCAAACATGAACACAGGGCGGGCGGTGGCCGAGGGGATCCAGCCAAGGCAGGAGCCCGGCCAGGTTTGACCCCCATCCACCCCCCCACTTCTGGGGGCTGCGGACAGGCGTTTTGGGCAGGGTTTCTCCCAGCTACTGGGCTCCCACCTGCCCGGGAGCCGTTGGATGCTCTGGGGCAAGTGCTCGGCGCTGTACAGACACCGTGCGGGAGACGCGCCGCCTCGCGCTCGGACAGCAGCCAGGAGGCACTCGACTCCCCTCCCCTCCCCTGCCCGTCCCGGGGCCTGGCCGCCGCGGCTGGGCCCTCTCCAAGCACCGCGGGGCCGGGCCAGGCCGGTCTCTCGCCCCCGCTGCGGAGGCCCCCTGCAGCCGCCATGGCGGGGCCCGGCCACTCACCGGGAGCGCTCCGCCGCCCCGCGCCCGGCCCCATCGCCCAGCGGGGCCCCACACCGGGCCGAGCCGCCGCCAGCGGGGGCCGCGCAGCAGCAGCTGCAGCAGCAGCGTCATGGCGACACCCGGGCGGGCCCTGAGGGCGGCCCTCAAGGGCACCGGTAGCGCGAGCGCGGGCCGCGGCAACAGCCGGACGCGTCTCCTGAGAAACCGGAAGTACCCGGCGAAGGCGGCGTCCGCCATCTTGAAAGCGGCTCCTGGCCGGTCGGCGGCGTGGCAGCTGCCAGTCTTCAAGATGGCCGCCGCCCCAGCGCAAGAGGCCCCTGCAGGGGGACCCCGTGCGGCTGCGCGGTGCGCGCGCCTTACCCACTGCGGGCCGTTCGGTGGCCTCGACCCTTGCCACATCCCCTAGCAGTGAGTTCCGCAGGTCTGCTGCGTTTTAAACCTGCCCTCCGCCACCTTCCGGGGGAGACCCCGCTCTTGTCCTATGGGGCGTGGGAAATAACACCTTCACTCTCTCCGCAGGATGGGACGATCCTGTGGGTCTCAAGCTTTGCAGGTCGCCACGCTTGGCTGTGTGTCGCGACCCTACACCAGCCCACCCCCGCCAGGCTGAATCCAGCCACCTCCCCGGCTCTCCGACACACCACTGCTGCGAACCCCTGGTATCACCCTTTGTTGTATCCCTTGGGTGTCTCCTTTCCAAGATGACCACCCCATCTTTTCAATCTTGCTTCACGCGGGAACTCTTCTGTCCCCCCATCATTCTGTGGCCCTCCTCTGCACCTTCCAGTTCAAACGTGTCTTTCTTTGAAATGGGGCCACCAAAGCTGGGTGCAGTATTCGAGGTGCGGGTGTGTCATGGATTTATATAGTGACATTATGATGTTTTCTGTTTTATAATCTCCGCCTTGTCTAACGGTTTCTAACATTTGGTTAGCTTTTTTTTGGACAGCTGCTGCACGTTTAATGGGTGTTTTCAGAGAAGTATCCGCACTGTCTCAGATCCCTTTCTTGATCAGTAACAGCTAATTTAGACCCTCCCATTTTGGATGTATGGTTTCCAATGTGCATTACTTGAGTTGATAAATGCAATCTGCCATTTTATTGCCCAGCCACCCAGTTTAGTGAGATCCCTCTCTAACTCTTCACGGTCAGATTTAGACTTAACTATTGCAAGTAATTTTGTAGCTTCTGCAAGCTCTGCGTCAAAGACTTTCTAAACACGCAGGTATGCACACATGGGACACTGATTTTATGTGCATTCCAGCTGGACCTTCCTCACCACTAGTAAAATAACTGCCCGGTGCCGCTCGTGCCAACAAGCTGCAAGGATGGGTTGGGATGGGGATTGTCTGCTTCATGAAATTATACAATTCTGGCTTCTGTTCTGTTGAGATGCATATAGGACAACTGCCCTGAAAGTGGCACTATTTTCCACAGGCAATCGTAATTTTAGCTGATTTATCTCACTCCTGAAGATCACAAGGAATCCAGCTGATATTGGTGTCCTGAAGCCACCTGGTCCCGTATGCCACTAGCCTATTTTCTGCAATCGTGCCAGCTGAACTCATTGCAGAGTGGCACGGGAAGTGTTTTACCGCAGAGGGAGAAATAAGGCTGCCATCCCTAGACAGCTTGAGGAGAGTGTTGCATCACCTGTGTCTGTGGGGAGGATGCAGACCTCCTCATTTAAATAGACAAGTCAGGCCTGGCCTGACACACAAGCAGAGCAAACGATGCACTGGTGGCAATGGCTTGTTAGTTCCATGGGGGTGGGAGGGAAGGTGGGGGGTCTGGTATCAGCTCCGGGTAAAGAAAAGTGAATGGAGAGAGGACACTGAAGGCTAGAGAGTGATGAGGCCCTTTTCCAGGCCTTATCTATACTGGAAAAGTGCAGTTTAACTAAGCTCCAACACAAACCACTATCAAGTTAACGTGGTGCAACCCATTGATGCAGATTCACATCAAGCCATTTGAAAACCTTTCTCACATCAACGTATTACGTGTCAGTAAATTAGGCCTAGGCTACAAACAGGAGTTGCACTGGTTTAATGAAACTGATCTTAAAACAGATTTTAAGTAAACTAGAGCAACTTTGGTTTTTAGACATTACTGACTTCAACTAAATTGATACAATGGAGGGATTAAGCAGGTTTACGTGCATCTACATCAGGAGTTTCCACCAGTTTCATTAGGCCTTGTCCACACAGATTTGTACCACTTTAGCTAAGGCTGTGTCTACCCTAGGATTTGGGGCCAGGGTTGAGAAACAATTACTCTCCCTGGCCCCCTGCCACCACAGTGGAGCATAATTTGGTTAGTCACACGGCGAATGTCTACACTTGGAACTAGGGGTGTGATTGCAAGTTTGAAAAGACAGTCGCCCTAGTTCTCATGGAGCCAGTGAAATTAGAATACAGCTGTGACAGTGCAGGCAGCCAATCTGCCCCGAGTGTGTGCCCCTGAGACAAGCTAGTATGGCCTTGGGATGGACAGCTCACCCCACTACTGTAGCCATGCTATTTTTAACATGCTGGCACAAGTATGTCTCCTTGAGCTGGGAATCGCACTTCCAGCTCAAAGAGTAGACACACCCACAGCCTGAGTCAAACTCGGAACCCCCCCCCCCCACCCCAAAGATTTTAGCCCTGATGCAATAGTTGCATGTCCAGAGAGACTTGACACCATACTTTACACCAGTGGTTCTCAACCTTTTTTCCATTGCGACACAGATGATGTTCCCCTGCGTGACACACTACAATCTGCTGGTGGCGGTGGTGCTTGGGCTGGGAGCGCTTGGGAGGCTGTGGCGCTCTGAAGGATGCAGCACTCTGGGACCTGGGTGGGGGCAGAGTCGAGCCAGAGCAGGCTGGTGCCCTGGCTTGATGGGGTCAGGTTTATTTTGGTGGGGCAGGTGGTGCCCTGCCCCCCAGCCCAGGATCTCTGGGTTGCAGCCCATAAGTCCCTTTACTCCTCTGGCCCTGACTGCTGAGCAGCAGGACCAGGCTGTTGAGGGCAGCAGAGAGCAGCCCCAAGCTGAGCTGCCAATTTTCCGTGACCTACCTCCTGGCTTTTCGCAACACACCTTTGTATCCTGACCCAGTGGATGAGAACTGCTGCTTTACACTTCAAAGACTTTATTTACAAAACATAACATGTAATTCAGTTGTGATGCTCGAACTTCTACTCTGCCTAAATCAAACTCTCTCAAAGGAGTATCACTGATCATCGGATGGGAGAAGATACGTAAGAAACCAGTCTAAAGATACAAGACGCTGCCTTTTGTAATGCTTAGTATGAAGTAGGGTACAATTAGTGGGTGATGCAAGAAACCTTGGCTAACGTGTCCTAGATGAGTATCCAAGATATATTATTATTAGCCTGATAAGACATATACAGGAGCCAAAATATTTAAATTACAACTCAGAATTTGTAGATCTGATGACTTATTGCATAGATTAAACATTTGTAGGTACTTTTTCTCCCTCAGTGTATGAAATGTAACCTTGGAAAAGGTGACTTCATTCTCTGCCCTTGGATTGGTAACACAGTTTCCTTTGGGAGCGTATCCAATACTCTGAGAGGCTAGATATAATCTGATCTGGGTTTGGCCATGCTGGGATATGCGCCAGTTATGACATCATTGAATAATACTGTGCATAAAAATAAGGGTATTTACTACTGGAGACTATAATCTCCCATTTATCTACTGAACAGGTGCACTGCATGAAGCAGTACTAATTTCCCTGGTCCATGTCCCTCAGCCCAGATGCAGAGAGACCGCCTTTCAGAGTGGGAGAAGGAAGAAAGGTCAGTTTCCTTGGTCTCTCTTTTAAGCCTGATGAGGAAAGGGACAATTACCACCCCCTGCGCTAGTGCTGTTGCCCCTGTCAACCCCAGCAACTACTCAGCTTTTGGGGTGCTGTGGGTTTTCTGGTTCAGGGTAGAAGTTGGTGATAGCCAGGTATTTATTTGATGTGGTTTTGTTTATTTACCAAGGACATGTAAAGTCCTGTGTATGCAGAAAGAAAGAATCAAATAGCAGAAAACAGCTGGTACCTACCAGGGTACAATCCATACTATCGAGTAACTGTGTTGCCCTGCCCACTATCTTGGAGTGTCCTTTACAGGGCTTTGCTGCTGGAGGCCCAGTCTGGAGCGTTCACAAAGAGCCTCCAGCATGCAAGCCACCCCCAGCTATGTCAATGGCACATGTGTTAGCTGCAGCCACACCTTGGTTCTCACTAGCCTGGGTTATCCTGCAGGGTGACCCCAACACATCCCCAATTGTAGATTTCCCCCCACAAATATATATCTTGCACTGCTGGCCTTCTCCTGGACAATACAAATTCATGCAGTGTCTGTATTTCTTTAAAAATAAGATGTACACTGTTACCGCGTACAGAGTTTCCCCAGACACTTCAATTTAAAGCCTCTAAATTAGATAAAACAATAAAACGAGTTTATTAACTACAAAGATTTTGAGTACAGGTAATGAGGCAGAAAAGTCAGAAATGGTTACAGGAAAAGTAAAGCTAAAATGCAACTAGTGCCTAACTTAGCAAACTATATTACATTTTAAGCAAGGTTTTCTCACCAGATGCACTCAGCAGTCTTACTGGCCAAACTCCTTAGATCAGGATCCCTTCTCCAATTCAAGAGCTGCTTCCTTTGTCCCTTCTGATGCACAATTCCATTTAACATTCTACTTTCTCTACCACTCAGAAACCCCACAGACCACTTTTCTCCCACGTAACTGCTAACAGTCCCCATGTACCCACACAACGCAAGGCTGGAATGAGGCATAATAGATCTCCTAAGGCAGACATGTACCTCTTTCCTTCAATCACACACAGGGGTCAGGGAGAGGGGCTCTCCTCCATCGAACAAATACAAGTCTGCAAGATAGCCCAGCTGATTCCTGCACCATTAATACAGTTACACCTACCAGAGTCAGTGCAGCTGGGGTCTATGCAAAGAATACGCTGTGGCTAGTGCCAGCTTTAAGGGGCAGAGTAAAGGTTGCATGGGCATTAATTCATTTCCTGGTTCTCAAAAGTTTTGAGTTTTGCCAAAATTGACTTTCTGGAAGAGCACGAGATACCACTGGGCAAATTTAACACTGCATTAATGGAGCTACTTGTCAGAGTACACTTACTATTTAACAGAAATACATTGTGGCAGCATGCAGTGGATTTATCTGGTCTTTAGTAAACAGGATTAATTCCAACCCACCTCCATCCCCACCCTTGCACTAGTGTTCAGAGGAAGATAGTGAGAGAGCTGGAGACTGCAGGATCCCAGCAAGAGGAGGGCTTGGGCCAAGAGAGAGTTAGAACTCCATACGCATTCACTACAGGAGTTTGCCCAGGTTGAGTTTTCTGGAGATTAGATCACTTTGGTTAAAAATATTACTTTTGAGTATCCTCAATTAGACCCTTAAGGAGGAACACAGGCATCTTGAAAGATTTCTTGCTAATTTACATTGGGATCACTCTACTGACGTAAAAGTTGAGACAGTGTATGTATATATGCTAAAGATTCACTATTGCCAGTCTCAGGCATTCAGAAGTCATAAGCAAGGCCACCCAGGAGCATGAGATTTTTAAAAAGGTATTTTAAAAATTTATCTTCTGTTTTTCGAGCCTGTAGAGTGTTCTTTAGCCACATTTTCCAGCTAGAAACGGCTTTTTTTTTTTGGTTGACTTTTAATTAAAACAGATTCTCCCATGATACTATGGCTCCAGGAGCCGGGGCTTTAAGAGACACTCCAGCTATTGTGATAGTGGGCATCTGTGAAGATGAACCTTCTAGAATCTTTTCTCTTTAAAGAGTGCCTGCAGAAGGAAATAGTGATTTTGTGCCTGTTCTTGCTTCCCTTTGTTGCTCAAAGTAGGCCAGAATATAGCAAGTCTGTAACGGATTGAAAATGCTAGAGCAATACAAATAGCCACATAGAATGCAGTGCAGTATTTTGCACGGGTATTGCAGTACCACCACAGCAGGAGTCAGTATTTCCATGTGTAGCATTAGAACATAGTGGCAGTCAAGAATGCAATCACCTGCTTTTGTTGCTATCTCAAGCCTTTTGCGACAAAGACAGGAGACCAGTCCTGCACAAGAGACAGAACAACTGCCACATCTCCAACGGGAGTAGATGAAATGGCTGAAGAGCCACATTCAGTCACAAACCAAGGGTCTGATTCATAAATCTCAATTTTCCTTTTGGTCTTACGTGATTGGCCTGTGTAACTGGAAGGAAAAACCTCACACAATAGTCACAGCCATCGTGGTATGAGCAGAAGAGACTAGCTTCCTCCTATGGGCAAGCTGTGTGTAGATGTAAACATAAGCCTGGTTTAAGATGAATAATCGGATGTGGGTGAGACCTCATTTCTCGGGAGACAGGGGTAGGAAAGTAAATGGATCAGCAGACTGGACACAGAATGTCTGTACTAGTTAAGGCAAGGGGGAACACCCAGGGAATCATTTACAATGGATAGATAAAAGATAAGATAAGCCTAGAACATAAGAAGAGGTAAAGAGTAAATTGTGGACAGACCTGCAGTACAGGGATTAGTTCTTCCAGGATGATCAAGCCAATCCCCAAACGCATGACCTAACGAACAGCACAGGAAATGCAAAGTGATGAGTAAATGTAAGTGAAGGAAGAGGTTTGCTTTGTAACTCTTGATGTGCATTATGGCCTAAACTCACCCTATGCTAAGACAGATCAACTCAGCATAGGTTTGCTACATGCCAAATAAAGGAACTTGAGTGACGATACCAGAGTCAAACCGAGTTCTTGGGGAACCAAGCGAAAGAGGTCTTCGGAGAATCCCAACAACAAATCAACATGGCACCCCTCTAACAGTAAGCTAATGTGACGATAGAAGTTTACCATGTTGCTGGTTTGAGGTGCAGGTGCTTGTAGGATGTATTTTCCTACTCCCCCACACTGCTGGCCTGAAACAGAGGTCTTGACAGAAGTGCACACTTACAATGAGGAAGATACTTGGGAATTGGCAATGGCTAATGTGTTTAAAGTTTGCTGTAGCTGCAGAAGAGTTCTGGATTGCTTGTGCCATGGGCCACCACGACAGCTGTGACAGAAGCAGCATAGCTCAAAAAGTCCCTAACACCTTTTCTGTCCCTGGGATTTGACTATGGACTATGATCAAACCAGAACTCAGAATGAGTCTCGGTGTCTCAACATTTGGATTTAAAAAAAACCCAAAACGGAGAACTGTTGGAATAGGTGGATCCCTGTCTTGAGTGCCCTCCAGCTGAAAGCCACAGCACAAGTTCTCTTGACTCAGTTTCCTCTCGGTCTAGCCATAAAGGGAATACAATTGCTCAGGCCCAATTCCAAAAAGCTCATGTTAGGCATAATTTATACATATAAATGTTCTGAAATCCATAGAATCCTAATGACTCTTCCAAGAGCCCAACCTATAACAGTTACCATCAGAGCAGTTTTCTATGATCCCTTCCAGACTATCATTTCCAGTTCACCCTCCCAAGACTCCAGATTCAGGTTGTCCCCAGACTCTCTCTACCTTGTTCCAGGGCTCTACTCTTCAGCCATCTGCCTGTCAGCTCCTAGATTTGTTCCATTTCCCTGACTCTTCTTTGGTAGCCCCAAGTCAGGTCTCCCACAAGGTAACTCCTCCCAAGCCTAACTCCTTCTTCTGGTCTTGACTTCCTGTAGCCTTTCACTGAGGCCCAGCTGCAAGAGAACCTTTCACAGTGTTCCACTCACCCTGGCCTCCCAGCCTGAAAGATCTACTCATGCTCCTGGGATCCAGGCTCCAGCATCGGCCCTCTTGTATTGGGTTCATCTTCTCCTAAGCAGGCTGGTGGTTCTACTTCTTCCTAGCAGCCTCTGCATGAGTTCAGTGTAGCAGGTATTCCCCAACTCTTCACTATCAACATTTTGCTCTTCCTTATGGTGTTCTGAACCAACTCTCCACTGCTGCTCCTGGTTCTCTGTGGGTGTCTTCTTTCTTCCTCAGACTGTCTCTGCTGTTAGGCATCGCTAAACTACTCCATTCCTGACTCACTCTTTTCTCTTGTGCCTCTTCTTGTACTCTCTTTATACAGTCCAGGTATCTTCCCTTTAAACCCAGCTGGGAGACAGCTTAAATTACAAGTCACACATACATTGATGCCTGTGCCCCATTAAAGAGGCCAGTCAGGCTATGTCTTTACACTTTTCTTCTCGTGGTTACATCAGCAAGGCTAGTGGCAACTCTGTAGTTACTACAAAATCAAACAAAGTCCTGTGACACTTTTAAAGACTAACAAATTTAGTCTTTAAAAGTGCCACAGGACTTTGTTTGTTCTTCTTCAATAGATTAACAGACCTACCCCTCAGGAACTTGTACAAAATCAAAAGCAACTGAAAAATTTCCTGTCCTTCCAACCAAATGGAATAGTCCTGCCACTAATTAGGCTTCATCTACACAATTCTATTAGTGCCTGTAAACTGGTGGGCCAATCCACCAGCCAGTACAGTGGTTTTCAAACTTCCCCCCCTCAGGACACAATTGAAAAAAATGTGTTTGCAACCCCACAATTACATTGTTCAGCAGTGCCTTCCGGTCTTTTGATGGCAGCACCAGGGGGCTCCGCAACCCAGTGCCTGAGGGTCTGTGACCCAGTTCTGGGTCCCGACCCGTGGTTTGAAAACCATTGAACTAGTACATCACAGCCACTGGATTTCAGTTCTTTTTCCTTCCGGGAAGGAGTTTGATCTCCCCCCAATAAAACTATTTTAGGATAAATCCTGCACATGCTCCATGACCTTCCCCTGACTCAGGCTCTCCTGCAGGAGCCTATCTACGGTCCCAGGCTAAAGCCGGGAGTTAAGGAAAGCCCGGCTCCTAGCCCGCTCCTCAGGCTGGGTAATTGGGCCGCCCGGCCTGCTCTTCTCTCAACTGCTTCTTGGGGCCGGGCCGCTCCTTGGATCCCAACGGGCCTGGCGGTGAGAGCCTGCGGGAGACAGGCTACGGCTGGGGAACCCCGGAGCAGGCGGGGGTGGCCTGGCCTAGCCTGGCCCGACCCGACCCGGCCCGGCCCGGCTCAGCTTCCTCCCTCCCAGGCCAGCAGCAAACAACCAACGACACAAACAACAACACTAGGCCCCAGCCCAACTCCAGACCCCGGAAACAGCCATTCATCACGTGACTCCCCGATCCAGCCACTCGGGTGCCGAGACGTCACGCTACACGAACCAATCGTATTTTCCAGCCGCGCCGCTCCCCGCCCCCACGCCCCGCGCCTGCGCCGGAATGGGAAAGTTGCCGTCGTTCACGCTAACGCCACGCGCGACGTGCCTGTGTCACCTCGTCCGGCGCTTTCCCTGCCGGCGTCAGCCAATGGGGCGGACCGGTGCGGCGGACCAATGGGCAGGCGCGTCTCAGCGGCGGGTGGGAGAGCAGCGAGCCGGCCGAGGGAGGCGAGGAGGGAGCTTGGCGGGCCATGGAGCGCAGGGCGCGGAGGCGCTGCCGCCACAGCCGCAGCCCCGAGCACTAGAGCGGCCGCCCGCGCCGGTCCGACCGAGCCGCTGCCGCCGTCGTCCCCAGCCGCCCGCGCTTCGCCGCGCCCGGGCCGGTCCCGAGCCCCCTTCCCCGCCCGCCGCCTCCCCTATGCGGCGGGGCTGGAGGAGCCGGAGGCCTCGCGCGCCCGGGAGGCTGCAGCCGGGGGACGGAGCGTGAGGAGGGGCCGGGCCCAGCGTGCTCGGGTGAGGAGCGGAGGGTCCTGGGGGGGAAATGGGGGCTGGGTGAGGAGCGGGGGCCCCGTGGGGGGTCCTCGGTG
>ML685950.1:2693193-2910275 GCA_007922175.1 Pelusios castaneus
CTCTCGGTGAGGGGGAGATGGGGGGCTGGTGGAGGATCCGGGGGCGGGGGAATGGGCTGGTGGAGGATCCGGGGGCGGGGAAATGGGGGGCTGTCTCGGTGAAGGGGAAATGGGGGGCTCTCTTGGTGAGGCGGGGGGATGGGCCACCCCCCCTGGCTGGGAGGAACAATACGAAAAGTTGTCTGAAATGGTAATTTCCGTTTCCCATTTCATCATCCCCGGGCAGGCGTTTTCTCGGCGCGTGCAGAGAAGCTGGTGCGCCTGAAGCCAGCGAGGCAGGCTGGCCTGCTTTTATTCCCTTCATTCCCTGTCTAATCTCGGTGTTTTTCCCCTTGGAGAAGCCTTTGTGCATGGGGGGAGGGGAAGGTTGCCCTCCGCCTTGGCCCCTCAGCACAAAAACAGCTGCACTTCTCTAGTCCAGAATTTACACCCCCCTCAGTTCACTAGATTGATTGCATGTTTATAAAGGCAAATCCTGTCTCTTCCCCCTCCAAGAAGCCTGGAGGAGCTGAGCCCTCCAGTGCCCTCTGCCCTTTCCCAGAGAGAGCAGCTGTCTTGTGAAGGGTGTGTGTGTGTGGATTGAAAATCAGCCTGTTCATTGAGACACAAGAGCTGGTGTGTTTACAGATTGGCTCCTACTGGAAGGTTGTAGATCTGTTTTGATATCTAGTTGCAGGAAAGGGCTCCCCACCCTCCTCATTTCTGTGGTTTTATAGGTGAAGTGCTCACTTACCACCAGGAACTTGGCCTTATAGACAGTGAAAAGAGATCCCAATCAGTACCCCTAAAGCAAAATTCAGCTGAGATGACATTAGAAACTGAAGGACAACAGAGTCCTGTGGCACTTTTAAAGACTAACAGATTTATTTAAATTAACATGGCTACCCCTTTGGAATTAGAAACTGGGCATAGAGGGAATAGTTCTGTCAGTTGGGCAAAGATGTTAAAGGGACACTGACAACTTGAAAATCATATTTCTGTCTGAATCGTCAGTATCTGCTAGAGTTACTGGAAACTTCTAAGATTACTATAACTGAAGGAAGATGGTGGGTTCCATGTTTTTCCTCTGCTTTTCTAGGTGGTTCAGTCAATTTGACACAATGCTGTATATAATCATGGTCACTGTTTCTCATGTTCTTCCTTTTCTGAAGAAACAAACAAACAATTGTAGAATCATCAACAGGGGAGCAAAACAGCCCTTCTGCATTTTAAAACGTATTTAAAATGTAAGTGCCTTGGCATTTAAAGTGTGTTCCATCAGGACTTAGATTTTTTTTTTGCCATTTTATTTAGAGAGAACAGTTGATTCTCTACCTTTAAAATGGGAGAGGAGTCACCAAATAAGAGGGGTAGAGTGGGACACTTTTAAATGGTCACAGTGGACAACAATATAAATGTATAGAATTGCTGCAGAAAAAGTGAAACATGATCCATGTTTGACTCCCTCTCCATAAATAGAGAAAATTCTTAAGCATATTGTTTGAGATGCTTATGAAACATCAGTGTTGAAGTGGTATGACCTGTTTCGTTCTGTGGGACGGGTTAAGACAGTGGCAGATCTTTCTATAGATCAATCTGTATTTTTGTGTGGGAGGTTCTCTTAGTAGTGTGAGTGCTGTAGGAGGTCTAGGCATTTAAATACTGGCTGCCTTGGCATGTTGGTGTTTTTTGTTCTATAATTCACTTATGTGCTTGTTCTAGTCTGAAGCTGTTTTTTTAAAATCTAAATTGTTGTCCCTGTCTTCATTTATTATCTATATGTGACCAAAATAATTAACTGATTTTTTTCCTGTCTCCAAGGGATTTGAGTTTTTGGTGGTGGTAACATTAGAAATGTCCAGTTGTGAACCTCAAACTTGATAATCATGTACTTATGAAAACAGGAAGAGATGCATAATACAATAACGACCCAGTTTCTTGTATTTTTACTCTGATAGGTTGTCCATATGTTGGTTTTGGAGGAGAGGGTATTGGTGAGAAGGAAATGCAAGTTTGCAGTGATGTTATGGGGTTGGTCTTTGTGAATATGTGGCAGAGAACCTAGTTAGATTATATTTTTCAGCTTCAGAAGCTGCCTTTATATAATGGGAGAATGGGATCAAATGTGGCTGTTGAGAACATAAGTGGAATATAAAATAAAGTGGACAAATTTTTCTGTAGTTTACCTCCTCTTGAGAGTTTCATTTTGTAGTAACCTGCTGTTCAGTAAAGCAGGTAAATGTGTTACTCTAGCGTCAGTGTAGACTAGTCATGTTGATCATGTTGCTCCAACATTTCCTCTCTCAGTAAACCAGATGGTCTACTTACAACTGGTGGTGATTACTTTAACTGTGTAATCACAACTTGAATGAATGATGACAATTTTTTCTGTAAATATATTGGAAAGAAGGGTACTAAGTTTGATACTTTTTCTGGGTTTAGTCCATTTTGTTTTCTTTAAGACATGGCCATGTTATGGTTTTCAGGCCGAGGCCCCCCCCCCCCCCCCCACTCCCTCCTTTAGAGCCACTGAAAGCTGAAGTAAATTAGGAGAAGCAGGGTTTTCAGCATTACCGTAAAGTGAAGAATCTGCACTATTTAAAAACAATACTTTCACTACATGTATATTCTTAAGGGATTGAAAATAAAATTTATTTTAGGGATGGGGCATTCCTCTTAATCTAGTGGTTCAATAAAAAAGGAAAGTTGTAATTACCGTTGAAAAATTTTTCAAAGGAGGCAAAAGTTGAAGGCTTTGACTCCACAGGTATTTTTAATAACATTCTCAGGTGACAGTTTTCAGTTATTTAAGCCCATTTACCTCTCTTCTGTGTAGACCAGTTGAATTTCAGGTATTCCATGATGGACTGCAGTATAGATTAGAACTGTCCCTTGGTACTGAAATACTATGGTGATGGATTGCACTGCAGATGCATGACAGATACCAATAGATCCCACAACAGCAAATCCAGTATATTTGGAAATATTTAGATGGTAGCTATTCTAGTTGCATGTTCATTGGCTGCTTCCTTTTTTCTTCATTTTAATTAGCTAGTGAGAATGCAATAAAAGTAGCTTGTCTGTTATCCTGCTACTGTGTATGAGAATTACAGCTATTACACCTGTTGGATGAGATTAAGGAGTGAGTTTGGTTTCTCCCTAGTTAAGGTTGAGATTAGTGTTTTATTATAAACTTGTTTTCTTAATTTTATCTTTACTTTCATTTAATTTAAATCAGTCTGTTTGAAATTTTACAAGGGTGAATTTATATGATGCCTTTAAATATGTTCTTAAGCATGTAGCCACTGCAAGTGGGGCTATAAACCTCTGCAGGTCTGAGCTAAGTATTGTATAACTTGTGTGCCAAGGGTGCATGGTAGAGAGCAATCATATGTACTCAAATTACTTGACATCACAAGCACAGTACACAAAGTGGATTTATGCAGCCATATGCAATGTGCAGTGGTTTACTAGGATGGAAAGTTGTTAATGCCTGGCGCCAGAGCTAATGCTGTTTCACTTTAACATACCCTGAATTTTCAAGCTTTTAAATGATTCTTGAGAAAATTACAGCATTTTCAAGTCTCTTCCCTTCTGAAATTAAGATTACGACTAGATTAATTACATGTTATTGAAGCCTATTGCATGGTAATGTTGTCAGTTCATCCTTACTATTCAATTGTGATCCAGTTGTGAGTGGTGCCAACCTGTAATGTATGCGATGAATCTTTAGAAAACTACAAAACAAAAACCAGTTACTTCAATGCTAACAGAAGAGGAAAACCTGTACAAAACATTGTCTCCTGAAAAAGGCGAGCCCATTACTTCAGTCTGTACAGCTTCTGCTGTCTGTGTGAACTGTTTCCAAATCTGCTCTAGTTTTTATCCTGCAAGTAGGATGCTAATCCCATAAGAAAGCCATACCTCTTCACTAAAGGAACACTGCTGCTTCATTTATTTGAGCAAAATATTTTTTAGATGTTACTAAGTTCTGTGGCTCCCAGGGTAACAGTCCTCACATAAAGAAGATATAATTTGATCTAGTGGCTTTCAAGATTCATTTCCGATCATTGAGATGCATTAAGACTCTTGCAGTGGTGTCTTCAGACTCTTTTCCCTTTGCATGAGTCCGTTGGATGCTTGTCTGTGTTTGAACGACCAAGATAAGTAATTTGGGAATGAAAGAGGGAATTCTGTCACTTGTTTTATCAAGAATCCCAGTACTGTTTACTTTGATTTTCTGCTTCTTCTAGTCTTCGGGGGTTTTCTAGAGATTTTAGAGAAGGGTGAAGACAAGCTATCAAATAATCTCAAAAGTGGGGATGGTTGAACACTTGCATAGTCAGCTGATTTGACAGAGGGTGACACATGAGTCTTAAGGCTTGCTAACCTATGGAACTATTTACCCTCATAAGTAAAACTAGATCAGAATCTTACCTTTACCATATTTGTACAGGTTTTCCATATTGGGCTCAGTATGTGTCACCATTCTTTGTCATGCACCCTTCCAGATTTTTAAGACATAAGTTGCCATCTTCTTTCTAACGAGGTTAGCTAGTTGATGTTTGTTGCAATTTTTAAGGTGCAATGACCCCTTGAGCTCCTAAAAGGCGTGCTGTTGGTGAAATAGGTAGAAAGAAACATGCAGTATATGCAGGTAGTTAAGAAGGACTCTGACCTCATTTAGTTGATAGAGTCCCTTTCTGTTCTTGGTGCTACAGTTGATTCACAAGCTCTCATTCCCAAGAAACACTGGTCTGGGTTTTTGTTGATCCTCTCAGGTTTGATAATACAAACGTAAAGACTCAAAGCAGCTCACCTGGAGCAATAGATCCACTTCTGCATAGTCCTGATCTTTCTTTATAAAATTACGTGAATGTCTTTAATAGTTCCACTCAGTGCAATAACCAGTATCAGCAAAGGCCAAAAATGCAGTAAGTTCAGGTTCAGAATTTAACAGATGCTACCCCATGTAAACAAAGATGATGCAAACAATTGGACACTCGCACACATGTAAATGAAGTGTGCAATAGCCTTAATACCACGGGTGAGCCAGGGCCGAAATGGGTTAATTAGCTCCTGTAGCTAGAAGTGTGTGTTGGTTTTTTCCTAGGTCAGGGTTGAAGTCCCTGTCAGGGTGGTGATGTGAAGCATGCATTATTGTCTCCTTTGTCACTGCAATGTGGATAAATGTTAGACTTTAGCTTGCAATATTGCCCTTGGCATTTGTACAGTGAATTATTTATCCTTCAGAAATCTGTAGTTGGTCTTTTCCCTTATTCCAAGGAAATCAAACTGTGCCTGTTCAGTATTTTAAAATAAGATCTCCTCTTTATATAAAATCAATAGTTCATCAGTCTTTAAATGGAGCAATATTTGGTTTACTAATAATGCAATATTTTATGAAAACACTGAAACACACTAAACTTCCTTGAGATCAGCAGCCTTTCACATACGTGGGTTTTTTATATTGGTTAAAAAGTTTTCTAGTAAACGTGATCATGGAAAGAAAGTGAGGGAAGGTGAAAAGACACTGGTGTTATAAATGGACATTATCCCAATATGGAGTGGAGGAAACTGACCTTTTCACCAAGGTTCGCAATTTCCTGGAGAAAAACTAGTCTAGGACAGAGCACTGGTAAATGCTGGTTTAAACCCATTGAAACTGGAAAAATAAAAAGATTATTAGCATATCCTAAAGAAAATTAATATACAATATTTAGCAATTTGATAATTTTGTAGTCTATATAAAATGTTGAAAACTGAAATGAGTCATAACACACACAACTGCCTAGATAAAATATTGAATCACATGTATACAGACATTCTGATGTTCAGTCTTGTATTAGGTGTATTAGTATGATGCATACTGTAGTTTTATTTATTTGTGCAATCCTAAATTAATCTCCAAATCTACTGCATTATGTAACCACATTTTGAATTATAATGTGGTGTGCATTAATGAACTGGGGGGATAAACTAGTTTTTCCAATGATGGTCAAAACCTATGATTTTAACTGGTAAAAGCCACCTCTAGCAAATATTTATTATCCTTGCTTTTCTTCTCACCTTATTAGAAATGGGAATGCATCTCTTTCCATTTAAATTGCCTTCAATTTGCTCCATGAATAGAAAATGCTAAGGTGTTCCTTGTTTGTAGCAGTTTTCAGACTTTGGACCCATGGTGTTAGCTTCTATAAAGAGCCGCCATGGGATATTTAAATGCATCTAGGTAATGGAAAAAGAACTTTGAAAGTGTGTTGGAAAAGCTGATTCCCACTTTTTTTTATGTTGTTGACTGACTTTTTCCAGTGTAATCATATTTAGAAAAAATCTACAATAGTTTTTCATTTAGAGCAGCATGAGGCTGTAAAATCTTTATCATTAATCATAAGTGCTGTGTGGATTAGTTTTAAATGGACTACTTACTAGGTCTGAGGCAAGAGGGGAAGAGATCATTACCCTTTTAAGAAATTAACAACAGTCCAAAGGTAGTAAATTGTCCCTGAATGCAATTTGACGTTCTGTGCAACAGGAGATTGAAAAGCTACTTGTTTTGAAAATATCTTGTGTGGCTTGAATAAATTACACTGGAATTTATGATCAGAGTATCAATATTTTCTGAAAATCTGTACTCCAACAGTACACTTTTTGGAATATTTTTTTATTGAAGAAATTATGTAATCAAGTGTGTGGGAACTTACACTATTGAATGATGAGTGCTTATACACAGTTCTAGGTGCCATTGTGGTGGTTCAAAATAACAATTATACAGAAATAACTTCTGAGTAGCACAAGAGGCCTCACATAACTTATCCGGTCAGTTCAAAGCAACAAAACAATCTGTCACACTTGGGCCCTAATACCCCTGAGAAGGCTTCACCTATGCACATAGATTGGACTAGTGCAGCTTCTGTGTAGACATGCCCCAAATGCTAGCAGTGTGTCCTAATGGTAACTGATTCAGGCTTTTTTAGATCAGGGGTCAGCAACCCCCAGTGTGCGTGTCAAGGGTGGAATGTTAGCCCCTTTGGAGTGGCAAGTGGTGCCACTGAAATTGCTCCTGCAGCTGAAAGCTGCTCTAGGCACCTGTGGGAAGAAGCTGCCCGGAGCAGTTCCTCTCCATGCTGTGCCGGGGGGAGCTACTCCGGGTGGTTTCTTTTGGCAGTGTGCTTGGGGACCCTCCCCACTTCAGCTACGGCCACTGCCAAATTGTCAGGCAGAAGCTGGTTTTTTTGGCGGAGGGGGCTGCTGATATGGGCTGTGGGTGGCGAAGGAGGGTCTAGCATGGGAGTCAGCAAAGGTTGTTTTAGATGAAGATAGAAGTAGGTTACAGACGAAAACCCTTATGGAGAATGTCCTACTGGCAGCTTACCTGCTTTTTTATACCAAGGGGTTGATAGCAGTAGGGGCTGACTGCAATGGTGGCAATATCACAGGGAGAGAGGTGGTCGCTCAACTATTTTACAGGGTCCATCTCCTCATGCAAAACCACTAGACAGTCAGTGCAGATTGTGGAGAACTGGTATACTCAAAAAGGTGCACTGCTTGCTAAGCAGGCTGCTGCATTTTGCTCCTGTTCAGTTTTCAAATAGACTACAGTAATAGCCTTGTGTAGAGAGCTTTGCTTCTCAGAAGACAAATGTGTGGATAAGTAGCAAGGTCTGCATCTGAGGGAAAAGATTGTTGCTTACTAGGCAGGTGCAGATGGTCACTGCTGTGTTAAGGCAGTTTTAAAAACAATTCAGGTAACCGTGGTTGCTGCACGGCATCTTATCTGCATTATTCTTTGGCTGCTTCCCACAACCCTCCTCATTTTTTGTCAACTCATTTTTTTCCAGGATTGAACTTTAGCCATCTTGCCCCTTCCGTCACTCATCTCAACTAAACTTTGACTAAAGTGCTTAACCCTATTGTCTCAGTTGCCTAAGACAGGCATAAAGATGGCCCTGTATACATCTTGAATAAGAACACTTGGGGTGGTTTTCCACTGCTATCCATTTTTGTCTGAGGAAAGAACACACAATTCAACCATTACAATGACCAGTGATAGTTATGGCAGCAGGAGAAGCTCTTCTGTGGGCATAGTGCTTTGTACACTGCCGCTTACGTTGCTCTGGGGCTGTTTTTTTTACACCCCTGAGCAACATAAATTTTGCTGACATAAGTGGTAGTGTAGACATGGCCTTAGTCTTGATGGTCACCCATCATTAGAGGTGATCATTGGCCAGTGGAATTTCTGTGCCACACTCAGATCTCCAATCAGAATGACAAGGGGCATGGAGCTCTGAGGCATTTAGACCACTTGATTCGCCTTGCCTTTTCAATAATGTTTCTCAGAAATGTAAGCCTGGAGTAATAGATGAATAGATTTTAAGGCTAGAAGGGACAAGTCATTAATTGCCCTTACTGTTAGAAATGTGCATCTTATTTCTTGTCTGGGTTGTGTAGTATCAGCTTCCAGCCTTTGAATCTTTTCATGCCTCTTTCTGCTAGAATAAGGAGGCATGCTATTTGAAATCTTTTTCCGGTGCAGGTGTTTGTGACCAAGTCGTTTCTTAACCTTTTCCTGGGTAAACCAAATTGTTTGAGCTCCGTAAATCTCTTCCTGTAATGCATGTTTTCAAAACCAAGAATCATTCCATTATAGCTTGTTTCTGAACCCTTTCCAGTTTGTTAATAGTGGACAATAACTGGCCAGATTATTATTATATGATGGTTTCATGAGCAAAGACTGCAGTTACCCTTTCAAAGTGAATTGGCATTTTGTCCACCTTGAGAGGTTTTAGAAATATCTGCTGATCCAGTGCTTTCCAGTTGCCTTCATCATCTAGGAAGGACATAGATACAAAGCTGAGCTTGTGGCATGAATTTCTACTTGATACCTCTCTTATTTCAGTGACCTGAGACTGGCCAAAACTCAGAGGTTTAGTATTTACATTTACCTTTCCCTGCAGAATATTCCTGGGTCCCGCAGGTGGAGATGGTCTGCATTGAACCTGAACAGTTGTTATTCACTTTAAATGGGGGTTGAGAATTTGCCAGATCCCAGATGGGAATGGGGTGCTCATTTGAGATGCAGGTGCAATGCCCTGCTGAAAAGCCCTTTCTGGTTTTACTGCTGCAGCAGCCATCTTGCTTGGTGTTGCCTCTGGATTCTTCTCAGCCTTTCCAGGCCTTTGATAAAGTTGAAAGCCCTGCTAATTGCCTGCAAGTAAGAAGGAATTTCCTTTGAACACCCCAAACACAGAGCTACTCTTGACTTTTGGATTGGGAAGCCTTCTACCATACCTTCACCCTGTTTTTTGGCTCATCCTTCCTTGTGGTCAGCTCTAAGGCAAAGATGTTAAACTGATTCTTGTTGGCATCCAATTACCCTTTCTCTTAGAATCCTCATCCACGAGCAAAAGGTCTCAGGAGAAAGGTAACTCTTGTGGTCTTTTGCAAGTTCGCTGTTGTACCTGTTTTAAGGTAACTGTTGCTTTAAAAAAAAAGAAAATGCAATGAGGTGTCCTCCTTCTGTCCCTCAGCTCCCCCCACTGTGCATTCCCCACTGTAACTGTTCCTCCAGCCCTTTTGAGTATTACCTCTTTCTCCCCACTTTTGGTTTCTCTTTGTCTCTCCCCTAATTTGGAATTCTCACTCCCCTCTAATACTTGGCCTTTCCTTCTTGAGATGATTCCCCATCTTGTCCCCTCTCTGTCATGCACTACCCCTTCGTGATCTTCCCTTTTCACACTGGGGCACAGCTACAGCTTTGCTAGGAGGCAAAGGGGATGAGAGACTAGTAAGAAGCAACTCTGCTTTGATCCCCAGCTGGGTGTTATGGTGGTTACTTGGTGGTAGAGGTGTGTGTTGGTTGTGGAACCAGCTGTGTTGCTGAGGTCCAGTTAGGCCTGAGTCCCACCTCACTCTAGCTTTGCTCCACCTAGACATAGCTGCAGGCTGGTCCTGGTCCTTTTTGAGGCTCTTGCTTCAGTTCCTTCCTCTACGTCAGTGGCTCTCAACCTGTTTACCGTTGTGGGTCGCATCCGCAAGATAGATATGCTACCTATATGGCTCTGAGGATGTGTCATGGGCTGCAACTGTGTGCTGATTGGGCCACAGGTTGAAAACCACTGCTCTGTTGCTCATGCAGCAGAAGGCTGTTGAAATGATTCTTGTTTGCATTACTACTTGAGTAAGTAGTAGAAGTGAAACGGACTAGTTTGAGTAGCTGGAGAGGCATGAGGGCTATCTCCAGGACTGCAGTATGTTTTTCACTTTGACTTCTCTCGCACTTTGAAAGGTCAGACAGCTTAAAACATGGAGGCTTAAATTTTACAAAAGTTGATGAGCTAAATTCCCACTCTTGCCACGGTAAGTTTCCTACCTGATATGAGCAAGTGACTTTTTCAGTTTCCAATCTCATGCAATTAGTGGCAACAGTTACTTTGATGTTACTAGTTTCAAAGGGCAGCCCTGTCAGTCTAGTTCAGCAAAACAAACAGGGAGTCCTGTGCACTTTTAAAGACTAACATTTATTTATAAATATAAATACATGTGTTAGTCTTTAAAAGTGCCACAGGACTCCCTGTTTGTTTTGACGTTACCGTGCTAGAATTGTTTTCGGGGTAATGCAGTGACTACGGTAAATCTTCTAATTATTTTAGCTTTGATGATAGAGTTTGGGGGAAAAATGTTTCTTGCACAAAGTTTAGTATGTGACACAAAAAAGTTAACTCATGTGGACAGCAGTCTCTTAAATTAAACTTCTTAGTATTTGGATGGGTGAGTTTAGTAGAACTCATAGGAAACATTTGAAAATGATGTATTTCTAAATTGTACTTTAAGTAATTTTCATCCGATGTCATCTTAATGGAATTGAGATGTGCTCTTTTAATGTCATTCAGGCCTGCTGTGTCTTAAGGTGCCCCTCACCCCCCCCCCCAAAAAAAACCCCAAACAAACCCCAACACACCAAACTGCCCCGTAGAGTCTGGATTTGATTGAAAGAGTAGAAGTATGTTAGTAATACAGTCTCTGGCTCTGTGATCCCTAAGAATGGAGTGCAAAATTAGATGTTGACAGGGTCCCAAAGCACATTTGTTTAAATTTAAGTGGAACACTTGTGCCTGCTTAAAGGGATGCTTTTAGAATTGAATGGCTCCACATTTGACTTCTATCCCAAGAAATAGCATTTTTAAATTACTTGATGAAGAGAGATCCATTTCTCCAAAATATGAGCCTGCAAAGATATTAAACCTTAGCATGTTTGATCAACAAAACTGTAAACCTGTTTGTGGTTGTATGCAATCTGCCTTTAGCTGATCTCTGCCAGGCTTTTTTTTCCCTGCCCAGAAAAAAAATCGACAGCAGCAACATTGCATGTGCTGGCGTAGAGAGAGACTGGTAACGCCTGAAGCCCTGTCTGCATTAGCACTTCTCTGCTGGAGCTGCTGCTGCGAACCTCTTTTGTTAAAAAAAGGTGACTGTGAACACAGTTCCAGTTGTACTTCCACTGCTTTTATTCTTATGAAGCATTAGGCATGATGGTTGGAATTAACAAGAACCTGCCCCTCCTGTCACTTCAGAGGGCCAGGCTCTCATCCACTTTTTGCTAATTCACCAGGGTGTAGGAGAAGAATGGTGTGGTGTGGCATGACAGACACAGCATTCTGCATGGTGTGGTTTGTGTTGCTCTGTCCATGTGGCGCTTGTTTCTGGAGAGTTGATTTTTTTTCTTTACCCGTGGCTTCCATTGGGTCACCATTGTGAAAACTGCAAACTTCCTGTCTTCACTGGGATTTTGTCATGTACCATGTGTTAGCCAATGAGAGTAAGATAACATCTTTTTTCTAGGTTCCAAAGAGGGAGCCGTGTTAGTCTACTGCAGAGAAACAGAGTCCTGTGGCACTTTTAAAGACTAACATTTATTTATTGCATGAGCTTTCTTCAAAGCATCTGACGAAGTGGGATTTTCTCCCACAAAAGCTCATGCGATAAATAACTCTTAGTCTTTAAAAGTGCCACAGGACTCTGTTTATCTTTTTTCTAGGGGCAACGTGTACATTGTAAGTTTGAGAGCTTTGCTTCCTGCAGAGGCTTAAGTACCATGAAAAGGCATCCTGTGATGAGAGGGGGCCAGGTCTGTTCACTTCCACTAACTTTCAGGAAGTTTGAGCTGATCAAAGAGACTGTTCCCTTGTTAGTTAAATGACTGCTTGGCCTATTGGGATTCTCCTGTGTAGGGAGGAGAGTTGTGGGACAGGTTTAAAAGTGCATTGTCTGTGATGATGCATTACATTTAAATCCTTGCCATTGCAAGGGCTTTACTTTTTTTACATGTTTATAGATACATTTTTTTCATATAGAGTAAAACCTTTTTGTACTTCCATAGCACTGCAGAAAGTAGACTAAGTAGAAGGCAAACCATGGCAATTATGGGAGGGCTTTTAAATGGTCCTAGCAACTGCTACTGTAGTGAAGTTTGCATCTCGTTTTTCTGTTTGCAATCTCTGGCAGCTCTTACTGCCACTGTATAAGATAGAGAAGTTCTACGTGTGCTGTAGATCTTGCAGCACATGATCCTAGGGGAATGTGGGTGGAGCATGACTGGAATATGCAACTGGATGTGTGAGTTTAATTATGTTTGTAGGTAACCTCCTTTCTACTGCAAAATTACTGTCATGCCCCCCTGACAGCTTTTAATGCTACTTGGATTTGGGCACTTACATCTGCTTGATAAATGCTTTTTCCATAGATGTAAAAATATAAAGAAGATACTGCAGACAGATTTCTGTTCCTCTACAAGATATTCTTACATTCACTCTCCTTAGGTAAAACATCTAGGAAGATAACCCGCTTTAGTGCTAACCTATGAGCAGTTTTATGTATAGGCGGAGTGAATTATGGTTTTCTTTTTACAATAATTTTTGGGGGATGTGGTGAGGTGGACAGATGGAGAAGTTACTGGGAGTGTGCGTGATATGGGTTCAAAGCTGCCAGCCAAAATGCGAACACAGCCTGGTAACTGGAATTGATTGGAAGGAGTGTGTAATGTGTTCCCCCTACTCTTCCTCCCCAAAAACTGCTTCTGTGGTTCAGTACAGAGTAGTCTGGCATTTCAGAGAGGAAGGGAGGACTTGGCAGGAGAAGCTAAATTGTGAAATGTATTTGAGGGAATTGCTTAATTACAACTGCCCTTTTAGACTCTCACAGAGCGGCCCTTAAGCGTAGCAGTACAGTGTAGGGGAAACCGTAAAATAGGTTGTAGTCATTTATAATTTCTTGCGTTGGCTTTCCCTGTTTTGGGTGTGGAACAAATGAGTTACCTCAGGAAAATGGCTGTCTCAAGCGTAAGATCAAATTCCAGCTGTAAGTAAACTTTGTACACAGTACATCTTGGTTTGTTCCTGGTTCCTCACTTACAGATAGATTGTTGGTTATAAGCAGTGATATTGAGGGGAGAAGAGGATTTCCCCTCATGCCTCTCTTTGATGGCGTCTTGTACAAGTATTTGACAACACTGGGACTCCTCTGACCTGTGATGCTTATTTTACTGAAATCCAAGAGTGTTTTCTAGTTTTTAAGCTAAATACCATGAATGCTGTTTTGCAGAAGGTTCAGTCAAATAAACCAACCCTGTCCACTGTGAGTTGTAACTAGTTAAAGCAAATCATTATTCCAGTTCAGCCAAATCTGTGTGAATATTCTGAGTGGCCTCTACCTCTCAAATTCGAAATGGTTTTCTTCCATGGTGGAAAGTTATGAAAATTATAGAATAACTCGCAAATCATGCATCTTTATAACTTGTGAAAGCCCTCCACTTTGGAAAGGTCAGCGCATTGTCTGAGTGCGTGTCATGTTTGAATATTTTTGTTCTGCTTTCAGTTCTGATCTGGCAGCTTTAAGAATTTTATTGCAAATGGGTAAGAACTCGAAAATGCCACTCTTGTGTAATACATAAACTGTTTTATCTAGCCTTTTGTTTATTTGTGTCATCCTGCACGTGCATAGTTAAGCATTTTATCCTGAAACGCTTTGAAAACGTTCCTGCATTTGCATGTATTGTCATGGAGAATAATTTTCATTTAACTGTAGTTTGCTTTATATTTTCTCCCTGGTTGCTATAGAAACCCAGTCCAATGTAGCACTGACTGCTAGCTAGGTTATACATTGCTTTTATAATGGACCTCTGTTAATCATGCTGCAGTTTACTGTGAGGGAATTGCGATTATTTGAGGAGGGTGTATTTAATTTATAAAACTGTAAAATGCCCAAATTACTTAAGCACATTTGAGAAATCTAAGTATTAAGGAGCTCTGTTTTTGTGCTGCAGTTTGATCACAAAAACTGTCTGGTTATCTGAAATGTCTCTGGAATTTTTGTAGCATTTATTTTTACATCAGAATTTGAAACATCAAATTTTACCTAAATTAATAATTGAGTAGTTTAAGCAGTAATGTTCTTCTCTGACCTGTGGTCCCATTTAAGATTCTAACTTTCTGAAGCACAGAAGTAAGACAAAACACTTACTTTGCCGATCTAATAAAAACTGGCTTCTCTCATAATAAATCATGTCTTCATTTGGGTGTTATTGCTACTGGATAAAAATCTTTCCTGCCAGAGTAACCTTTGCCTCTAAGAACAGTGCATTTTGCAACATCTAACAGAGTGATGCTGAAGCAGAAAATCATGCTTGTGAAAGAGGAAATGTTTCATTTCATCTAATAACAAAACAGGCTTTGTGGAGGTCAGTCCTACTCTAATTTTCTAACTCAAAAGGATTTGGGTTCCATTTTGCTTCTCTCACAGCTGACATCCCCTCCCACAGTCTTTTTTACCACAGCTGCCATTCTCCTGCGCTCTTCTTTACCTTTCCATATGATTTACTTCCAACAATGACCCTCCAAGCCTACAAAAAGCAGATGTGGAGATTGTGTGTCCACTGCAGCTGGCAGTAGCAAAGTGTCCTGACAGCAGAAGCTATAAAATGAGCCAGACAGTCCAGAGGCAACAACACGACTGATTTGGGAGGTACCCTCCCTGAAGGGTATGCAATATTACAATGCCAATGGGTGGGAATCTTAGAATAGGCAAGGAGTGTGATTATCAGCACACGCTGCTAGCCAGGCTTATTTGGACCTCTCTTGAAGGGGTTGGTAGAGTGGGGATGGCTTGCTGTCTTGTGGTTGTAGAAGTGGGCAGCTTCCCTTCTAATATGGTTTATGTATCAATTTAGGATCATTGCAGCATGTTTTTCCCTGAATTACCCATGTCCCTGAAGAACGAAGCATGCTATATGTACAGAGAAATTAAAGACAAGACGTTAACACTGGGTAATGACTCCTTGCCTTGTATAGCTCAGGACACACTATTCATCCCGAACAGAAATACTAAGGTAAATTACTGTAGTTAGTGCAGAACTTGTGTGCCATTCTCAGCTGATCATCATCTTCCTGAACCTTGCAGCCCTCCTGAACTATGCTCTAGTGCTCTATCACAATACAGGTTTACCAGCCTCCCTTTTCCCTCTGTCTGTCCTGGACCTGCCCCATCTTTTCCTTCCCATTCCTGTGTATGCTGGACTGTGAGAGAACTGTGCACGCCACCATTCACATGAAAACAAAACAGCCCCATGGAGGAAGAGTACTGTGTTTTCTTATTTCTTCCTGGGTACTCAAGCGTTTGGAATGGCCAGGGGGACAGGACTGCTTTTACTACCTTTGCATGTGGCTAATTGAAACATGGCTGTTGTCTGCCTCACAGCCACTGAACCAGTTGAGATGGTTCTTTGAGAGGACAGAAGCATGAATTCCTGCAGTACACCATGCAATTAATCCAAATGGCTCTAGAAGCCACAGTTCCCCACTGGAGGAATTGGGTGAATAGTAATGGAAATTATGACCTCATCTGCTTTTTTATCTCTGCACTATTTGGAAAGAACCATAACCCTTCAAGCATGAATTTATCGTTGTCTTCCAAAGCCAGACACCATAAGTTGCATCTTCGTTCACATGTTGAAGGAAACTTGTGTTTGATATACTGAGAGAATGAAGGGGTTGCCTAAGTAACCGTGAAACTGGATAGTGAGTAGGCCAATTGCAGAAAGAATTGTAAATCATTAAAACTAAAAATGAACTACCTATAACCATTCATAACTCTATCACAATTGTTGTGGTCATTTATGATGAGAATTCAGTAAGGTTGGCTTCTATTCTGATGTACTCGTAAAAATTAGTTCTGTAAAATTAGCATAAAAACAATTGGTGATAATATAGTTAAGGGATTTAGGAAAGGTTGGGGAGATGGGACTGTAATTAGGGTTGAGTCATGTTTATTTCCTATGCATATGCAGCACCATTTTCTTAACATTTTGTTTTCCTGAGGTGTGAGAGGCTAGTTCATTAGACTGTCTGTACTATCTATAATGCAGTGCATTGCGTATGTGTACATGGAATAGTTTTGTTACCTCCTTGGACCAAATGAAACATCACAGCTCAGATGTGGAAATTCCCTACTGTGTACACATGCACCTGGCACACACAATGGAAGGGAGAGGTGCTGTTTTAATTGTTTATGACAGACTAGATAGATCAGAAGTTTTAACCTCCTTGAACCGCTTTGTATGTCAATAAGTGTGATCTATCTTTGTGTGCCATTGCTTGTTTATATACCTTACAAAGCATAGTATTGACAAAAAATGGTTTTTTTTATTACTACAAAAGACAAATGGTGACATTAGAATCTATGGTTCCAAACCAACATCCTGACTTTAGAAAATGTCTAAAAATGAGACTTCACCCATAATTAATATTATTCCCCAACTCCCATGTTAGGGTTGCTGTGCACGTTTCCTCTTTCAGGTGTTATAACTTATATTTTCGGACGTGACCACAATTTGGAGTGCATCAGTATTTGACTGTCTGGTGTGAGTTGTTAAATGGGGCTGATGTCAAGAAGACGGATGAGAGCACTTTCTCAAAATCAGCATCTTTAGGGTGCGTCAGACTGGTCATTTCTTAATGCATGCTAGAATTCTAACAGAAGAGGAATGTTTAATTTATCAATATTTTATTCAAATTTCAGGTAACATAAATTGCCTCAATTTGACATGTTTAGAACAAGAAGTTATACAACCTGATAGATTTTACAATGCAGAAAAATACTTCATTTAAAAATATGTAATATCTTATAGACAGGGAAATATTAAGGTGCTCATTTTGGTCTGGTGTTGAGATGAATTGTTTCCTGATATTTAGAGCAAGGCTTTTACAGATGGAAATACAGTATAGGAAAAATATGCAGACCAGAGTATATTTTGCACTGTTTCATCTTGGGGCAAACGTAGGTTGCTCTGTTTTGTTCTGGCAATATTTCAGAGAAAAGGATGTCAGAGTGGCTTAACTGGGCAGTCTTTTAAAAACATATTTTTAAAAAAATGACTCCTATATTTAGGCTAGAGATGACTTCTCAGTTAAAACTGCCATTTGTAGACAGCTAACTAAGGTTGGGGGAGAGACCATAAAAGAGTGCAAGTTAACTAGCCAGTCCCTGAGGCAATTTGTCTTTTTTTTCAAGTATGCATTTGAAGAGGATGGCTTGACAGAATGGCACAGTATAACCATAGTTGCTTACATAAATTAACAGATGCTGTGAGCAAGCTAACTGCTTTGGAACTCACTAAGTAAATCCATTTAACAGAGTATCTTGTAAGAATTTGTTTATTCCATAAGCAAACAAAATTGTGCAATAGCTTGCTGGGCAGAGTGAGTGTATTTGGCTGTGACTGGAACACCATTGAAACCTGACTGTTGGTAAGAAGGAAATCATTTTTAAAACCCTTCTATCGCATAATTGGGAAAGTCTCAGAATTAGTCCCATGGCACTTTTACAGACTAACAGATTTATTTATCACATGAGCCTTCGTTGGAGAAAATCCCACTTCTCCCACGAAAGCTCATGTGATAAATAAATCTGTTAGTCTGTAAAAGTGCTACAGGACTCTGTTTTTCTGCAATAGACTAACACGGCTCCCCCTTTGGAACCCTCTTACTCCAATTCTTGCTTTGAAGGCTACCTTCCTTGTTTGTTTAACCCTGTATTTTGCAGTATGTAGCTTGGAATGGAGGGATGTGGTCTTTCCTAGAAACCTTTCTATTTTTAATGTTGATGGTAGATATGTGCAAATCAAGAAGAGAATATTCTACTCGTGTTTTGGGCTAGAAGACTGTTGTTACAGTGGATAAGCTCTTTAAAATTAACAGTGAATCTTTTCTTCAGAAAAGAGAATGAAATTGCAAAACAAGATACTCTATGAAGAGATCAGTGTTCTTTGACTTTCCAAGCAAATTTGTCTTATTTCATTTCTCAAAAGAAGAAAAAATTGAGGGGAAAAAGCATGGGAAGAATGGCAGAAATGGTGGCAGTTGATTAGTATAAAACTGGTTAGCAACCTTGTTAAGTTAGAGAAGTTCTATTAATTTGTATGAACTTGAACAATAGGATTTTTATTGGGTTTCTAAGCACAAGATAGCTTTAAGTGTTGTAACAAGCTGTAAAAACGATTTTGGTCTCTTCTGTATTTTCTACACATTTTAATTTTCAAATGTGCTTTGCCCACGTCAGGTCTGTCTCGTGCTGCAGACATTCATTTGGCTGCACTTTAGTGCTTTTGGGTTTTGAGGGCAAGAGATAATGTGCCTCAGTTTGGCATCTGGCCTACAAACTATGTGACAGAGCTCTTGAAGATCTTAATGTTACCTTTTCAGAGCTTGGTTTTCTTGATTAGCAGAACAGCCTGTTGCACTCATACCAATTTTACTCCAAAATAGATTGTAATACCACGCTTCAGCAGCACTAAATTTATAAAATCTCTGTTAAGTGATGGTTTCTTTTATTAGTTTCTACAAAACATAAAATATGCCTCTGCTAGTTTTATTTCTAAAGCATTTTATTTGTGTCAGCAACTATGAGCTTGCTAGTCTAGATAGGTCTCGGGGCCACTGGTGTTTTTAACTACCTTGACTTAGATAGCACAGTGGTAAAAATGCTGATGGTAGGTCAGAACTAGGTTTCCCACTGTTGCTGTCACTGGATCTGCAATGTCGAGAAATTTTAAGAAAGTCTGTTTGACACATGAATGGTTTCGTCCTTGTGTCTGTAGCAGGCATAGCAGACAGGAGCTCTTCCATTGATTGGGACCTCCAGGAGCTACTGCAGAACAGTAAAGCTGTGAAAGCTGGACCATCTGTATTCATCCGTATAACTAGGTGGAGATTCCATTTGGCTGAGGTTTTCTTGTGTGGAATGATTTGGGTGAAGCCATTCTGCTGTTTCTCCCAGCCCCACTTTTTGAATTTAATGATATTGTGAAATAATGTTATAGCTCTTGGCGTTGGTAATATGAAACTGCTAAAAGGATAGTGTTCAGGGGTATGAATGGAGAACAGGAGGAAGCAAATTCTGTCACAGTTGCAGTGGCTATTTAAACTTTTTCAGTGCTCGTAATGGCAGAAGTAACTTTTGTGTAAGCTGTAGGTGCTTTGAATGTTATGTGATGTTTTTAAAGAATATCTTTATATCCTGATATCTACTGAGCAGTTGTCTAGACAATGGGAGAAGTTTCCATGTATAAATCTATTGGGACATCTCATTTAAGGTCTGTCTCTGCTCCATAGTTTGAGGTGATTTTATGGCCAGCTGATGTATGTAGAAACTTAGTGAGACTTCAGAAATGCAGTTGTTAAAACTTGCTCATGTCTCTTGGTACATCAAAGGTATTCCTTTTTTAACCATTTGTGAGTCAGACCTGGATGGTCTAACACAACACACTAAAATGCGAGACTCTGATTTGCCAAAAGGTGTGGAAATGTATCATTGGCTGAGTAGAGGATGGTGTATTCAGTTAATTTTAAATTATTTTAATAACCAGAACATCTACCTATCTAAGTGAATTCTGACCCCGTAGTTGTGTACCTACTCTCAAAATTTGTATTGTGAAGTTTTGTCTACTTGGCATTTGTTGAGAAACTTATTCACGTGTGTTTAATTGTAAGTGTGGCATGGTTATAATTCGATTTTTTTTTTTTTAAACCTGACTGAGTATATTCTATACCAGTGTTGGAAAGTCAGTAAGATGGTACGGTTGTTAAGGTACTTTTTGGGGTGCGTTTATTATGCCTGTTTCCTCTGGAAAGACAAATTTCATTTATCTGAGGCTCCAGAGATCACTGCAGCAGAATGCCTTAACTTTTTTCTGTGTATTCAAAAGAAGTGTGTAGATAGTTTTAGCATATGCTGGCTTTCAAAAAGAGAAATTATGGAGTATGTTCTGTCAATATGAAGGATCTTTCTGTAAGTTGCCATTGATTTGCATAGTCACAGATATTTTTACCAGGACCTCTGAAATAGACAGCTTTTTTCTTTTCGAAAAATGTTGTTCATTATTTTCTAAAATTCTTTGTACCTTGATGTGGAGGGAGTGAAGCTAGCAGTAAATATTGTTTAGTTTCATAACTTCAAAATTGCACTGTCTGTTCCCAACATACCTAGATTTCATATTCCTTGTCAATTCACTTCTTTTGCCATTCAACTTGTTGTTTGTTGCAAGACAGCAGTTAATTGGAGAAGGCAATTGCTCTTCTTTTTGAACAGGGGTAAAGGTTACAGGAGAAAGGGATTTGTTCAAAATGTTTGAAAGTAGAGGCTTCTTAGGAGGTGCATAGGGAAGGTATTTGCAGTAAATGGGTGGGGTCTGTGCATTATTGTCCCAATTAAAGCTTAGTTTTAGGAAGTCTCATTTCTCTGAAGGAGAAAGAGGAGTGTGCATCTTCAAGCTGGAACAACAACCAAAAAATATTGATGACTAGCCTGTATCAAGGGGGTATCCAGGTTATCTGGGCTGTTACCAAGCTATAGAAGAGTGTAGGGCAGGGCTGGGGACAGTTCAGAGACATAAATCTATTTTGTTTTTCTTCTCCCAATCAGTTTTAGGGTAGTTGTACTTGTTTAGCTCATGAAGAGGTCAGCAGCTCTCTAATTCAATTAAAAAGGGCCTTCCACAGTGCTCTTGGACTGGGGCATCAGCTGGAGGGATCATCAGGGGAGTCAGCCTTAGAGTTAAAACTACTGATCACATGGACTCCACAAATATACAGATTTTTAAGGGCAGAAGGAAGTGTAATGATCTTCTAGTTTGACTTTCTGTATACGCAAGCCGGAGAAGTTTTGGTAAGTAGTTTCTGCATCAAGCCCATATCTTTTGATTGTGTGAGAGCATATATTTTGGAAAGACTTCCAATCTTGATTTTAAAGACTTTAGAGAGTGGATAATCCACCACGTCTCTAGCTCACTGTTAAAAATGTTTATTTCCAGAATGAATGTATGTAGCTTCAGCGTATAGCCGTTGGATCCTTTTTGAGCTAAGAGCCCTTGTCTGTCAAATTTATTTTCTCCATACAGACTTGCAGCCCGTGGTCAAGTCTTCTCTTGGTTTTTGTTAAACTAAACAGATTGAGCTTCTTCAGTCTCACTGCTTGGTGGTTTTTCCTGACCTCAAATTCTACTTTGTTCTTTTTTTCTAAACCCTTCCCAATTTGTCAATATCTTGTTAGTGTTGATACCAAAACTGTATCCAGGATTCGTCACTTGTGCCATATACAGCACACTCCTTACTTGTGCTCAATAATTCTCTGTTTATATATCCAATAAGTAAGTAAGTAAGTTCCTGCTCAGTTGAGTCTCCATGGTAATCCAGAAGTCCTTTTCTGAATAATTGCTTTCCAAAATACAATGCCTTATGCTATAAGCAGACCTAGATTCTGGGTTCACTTATGTATGTCTTTGTATTGTGGTGGACTGAAAAGTCTAGTACCATTTTCCAGTTTTAGTTCTTCAGCTGTAGGATGTGGAGAGAGGAGACCTGTTGCTACTTCTGTTGGGGTTCAGTCAGGTTTTTGAGTTTTGAAATCCCTTTTTACCCATTTTTCCTTCTTCCATATTCAAGTGCCAAAATTTCTCTTGCAGAGCAGTTCTTCTTTGGTAAGAAGCATGAAAATGGCATTGTGGGATTCCATATTTGTGTAGAAATAGCCCAAGAAACCACGTGCTTAATTGACAAGAAAAGACGATCAAAACTGGTCTGGGGACACCAGAAGTTTTAATACTCAAGGCTCGTCTACACTGCAGGCGTTCTTGTGCCACAGCTACAGTTCTGTCACTTTAGTGCTATGTTGTGTAGACATTTGTTGCAACAAAGGTAGGTGCT
This sequence comes from Pelusios castaneus, assembly GCA_007922175.1. Taxonomy (NCBI): domain Eukaryota; kingdom Metazoa; phylum Chordata; order Testudines; family Pelomedusidae; genus Pelusios; species Pelusios castaneus. Next base: position 2,715,423 of record ML685950.1, read on the forward strand.
TTCGTCTGTAGTTCATCCACCTCTCTAAGAGCTAGGTTGTTAGAAGAGTTCTTTCATAGACTTAGAGCGGTGTTTACACTGGTGCTTAGGTTGGCTTTACTGTTGGGTGTGAATTTTTTACACCCCAAAGTGGCATAGCTTAGTTGTCCCTAGGTTTAGGTGTAGACCGGGCTTCAGATATAGATCTTGGTTAGGAACATATTCAGGCATTGCTAATATTGCTGTCTGATGAGTTGACATTTCATTAGAGGCGCTTCCTACTGGGCTCGAGATGCATATTTTTTATTCTTGTTGGGCAACAGAACTGAATGCCTGCTAATAAAATGCAACTTTAAACCAAGGGGATCCACTATTTCTTGAACATAATATGGTACTTAGCTGGATTTCTCATTTTAATGCTCTGTGCGCGCTCGATTATGGATGTTCTTCGGAAGAGATTTGCCAAGGCTCTGAAGGTCAGAGATATTAGCATACTGATGTCTGCCCCCAGATCCTTAAAGGAAAGATGACAAAGACTTATAGCAATGGTCCCCAAACTTTTTCGGTTGTGACCACCCCTTACTCCTGTCCCTGCTCGCCAACTGGGGCTGGGAGCAGGACCACGCTCAAAGCTGAGGGGCTGGGGTTGGGAGTGGGGTTGGGGCTGTGGGAGCCAAGTGGGACCACAGTTAGAACTGGGGCAGGGTGGCATTCCCTCCCCTCCGCCCTTTGGAGCTAGTCCTGGCTTAGCCGTGTCCCTCTCATGTTCCTTTGCATGCCCCACAGTTTGGGAACCTCTGATGTATAGGATTATTTGAGGTGCCATGGCCAAAAGCTAGAGGGCCAGGGTTTCCTAGATTTTTTCACAGTAGCTCTACTGGATCATAACTATTCTGTCCCCTATCAGCCTGGTTTTTTTCCCTCTAGGAAAATGGTGGTTTGTTGATGGATGTAACGCTGCTGCAAGGGAATATGTTTCCCAGTGTAGTTTGTGCTGGTTCCTCTGTTTCCATTTTGGTAACTCATCGATGGACTGGGATTTATGTTTAATTTTAGGAAGGTGGAGATGCTTGCTTGGAACCAGTGGTTCATGTGCTCTGTAGTGGCGGAACAAATCTTGTCTCCATTAGCTAGCTCAGAATTGTAGATTATAGTTTATTGCAGGAACAATCTTTTAACTCGGGGGTTCTCAATTTTTTTTTTTGCTGGGACTCCCTTTGATAATATTTTAGGATGCGATGCCCCCACCCCCAATGAGTGATGACCCTCCACATGCCATGCCCCCCTTATTGACGTGCATGGGGGCTGACTTTTGGCGACCCCTCCGTAATAACCTTGTGACCCCCCTAAGGGCCCATAACCCTCAGTTTGAGAATCCCTGTTTTAACTTAACGTTTCCCACTAATCAGCCAAGCCAATGGGATCGTCCTGGGTGAAGGAATAGATAAGGAAGAAAACATACTTGTCTATTTCTATAAAATTTAATTGTGCACATAAAGTAGAAAACATCTTAAGTACAATAGAAACTGTTCAGCTTTGCTTCACTTCTTTCTGTCACCTCATATCCAGCCGGAAAAAACAGGTACTAAAACAAGTGGCATGAAGCTTTCAGTCTGTGCTAAGTGCTTGGACTGTTCTGACATCTCCATTTTATTTTTTCCCTGCCAAGTACTTTTCAAAGTACTTGCACAGATTTTTCTAGGATGGAACAATGAGAAGTTATGTAACTTTAGGGATTATTGACTCTGATGTATTCATGGGGATAGAGAATTTAAAATTTTTGATTTAGAGAAACCAGCCACATATAAGAATAATGAAGTTGAGGTCTTCTGTCATTTTGAAAAGTTCAGTTGTTTGCATTATTGCATCAGGTAGGTAGTGCTGGTAACTTTCTTCTGGCAAGATTAAAAATTTAATTTGTATTCTGACTGTTTGAATGGTTTTCTTATGTTTCCTTGACCTACTGAAATGAATAATCCCCTGGATTGCTGGAGTATTACCATAATAGAAAATAAAAGTGGCAGTGTGCAAACAGAGAATCTGAAAGTATATTTGTGAATTTTAGAAACATCTGTGATGTGGGTAACAGTACTTGTCTCCAATTTTGTAAAATCCTTCAGTCTCAGGTGCCACGAAACCTTATTCACGGTTTGTCACGGTTTGTCAACATGTAAAGTTGCAAATCTACTTGACCATATTGGATCTAGTTTCAGATTGGATGTAGGACAACCTTCTGCTAGCCATGTTCATTGGAGCTGTATAAATACCTCAGATAACATAATCATCCCTTCATGCTTTTGGGGTGCGGGAAGTGAATCGAGAGTACAGCTGTGTCGCTCAAGTATGTGTTGGGGGAGTTCTTTTTCATTGTTTTTTGAGAATGCTGTAAGATTTATTTCTGTATTTTTATCTGGTGATAAAAGCAACTGATCTCTGAGTAGACACCTTTTAACATTGGGGCAAATCTAAAGAAAAAATACAGATAGGAAAGATTTAAAAATACTGCAGCTTCAGACCAATGATATTGTGGCCTTTTTACAGAGCTCCTTAAGCCTAGTAAATCAAAGTTGCCCTTATTTCTGACAGTCCAAGTGTTCTCTCCATTTATAGCCCTTCCATGCGGTTAGTCACAGAACGTAGGGTGCTTTGTATATACCAGTTTTCAGTTACATCAATAATTGGGAAAAGCTCAGTGCATCCTGAGTAGCTTGATGACTGCTGGTGAAGCGTCTGCCTGTCCATTCATTCCGCGGTTAAGTGCGTTTTATACATTAGGTCATACGTAGCTGCCTGAGATTGTTTTTTAAAAAGCAAGCAAGCAGCATTGACACAAGTATTTTAGAAAACTGAAAAACTTAGCATGCCCTTACCAAAGATGAGAATAGTGAGACAGAACTGTGAAAACGCTTCTGATGTGACCCGAGAATTTTCAATTAAGAAACTTGTGTACGATGAAAATTGGTTAGCTTTTTGGGATTTGCTTTCTATGAGGCCACCATGAAATCTGAAAATTGCTGTTGGCTCTTCACATGCTGGTCCGGTTTACTTTGTAAAATTGATGTATGCCTAACAATGATTGTCAGCAGTGTTTCACCAGAATGGGGGCAGAAAATGGGTTTCAATTCCAGTGTAGATGAGACAAACACGTTTTCAGATCTGTTACAGAAAGTGTGACTGAAATTTCTAACAGTTTGTTAGTGTAGATGAAGCCCCTGGTTGAATTTTTCTATAACAATTATTGCACATTCAGAGACCTTTTAATTCGTTCTGTGTAGGTCAGGGTTTGTCTTTCTGCCCCTTGTGAGAACTAATCTTGCTGACATAACCAGATAGGAATGTAATCTCTGTTCTCCCAGAAGATGAGTGTCTAGAAATACTCCAAGGAGGGTTGTAACTTCTAGGTAAAAGGAATATTTAATGCTGTAATCTCATAGCTTTCTCCCTTGACCTTTTTCTCAAATTCTTGCCTTTTAACATGCTGCCACCATATATGAAAAGGAGTCTCCCCTTTCAACTTTGGGAGGAATATGAAAGCTTGGTGGCATTCAATGTATATGGTATCATGTAAAGCTGCACAAATAACTTCGACTGTCTGTGGTATGCTTGTAGACTGTGCTGTGGAATATTTCCAGACATCCCGTCCCATCCACTAAACCGTCTATATGAGTTTCTCATCTGATGAGGTAATGGAGCTTATCTTTGAAGTAGAAGATCATCAGTCCCTTGTATATTCCCAGGAGTGTGTCCTTTTTACCCAAGCTCTCAAGCAGCCTCATTGAAATCCATTCTTCCCCTTAGAAATTTCTGTTACAGGAAGGCAGATGAGTACTTCTGCTGGTATTGGAAAAACACACGCTTCTCCCAGAAGAGACTTTTAAATGAAGAAGCCTCAGACTGTAACTCTAAACCAAGCAGCTAAATCCAGTGTTGATTTCATTGGGATCCAACTTATTGCAGCATCATCATAAAACCTGAACTAATGGAAGTTACTGTCTGCTAAATCAGAATGATTTTATTTGCTGCTTAACACTTAAAGGGACGTGTCTTGGTGTTTACTTTTTAAATCCATTCACTAAGTCCTTTTTGAAGGTAAAAGGCTCCCTGTCATTTTATCTTTGTTCTGTCACATTGGCTTGTTATAGAGTTGCTGTGGGCTCTGAATGTTTATTTGAAGCAGGATTTAAGCCTTTGGTTCTTCCACACCACTGTATGAAAGAGATTGTGCATTGTAAAGACAGTATTTGTTTGGTGTTACCAGTCTGTTGATTCAGAATTCTTGGAAGTGTTCTGGGTTTTGGTTCCAAAGATCACTTTTTTCAGACACCCTTCATCATGGCTGGAGTTCTGTATCTGTGATGTAGCTGTAAAAATCTTGTTCTGTTTTATTCTTTTTACCCACAGCCCTCCCTCAGTCTATATCACATCACTGGCTGTTGGAACCAGTCAGCCACCTCCATTTCAGATCTTAATGGCCTGACTTAAGTGATATAAACAGTCCATATTTAATCTCAATATGGAAAAGTAATGTGTGTTTTTTTGCCAGTTTCACATCTTGTGGTTGTGAAGTGCTTTGAAGATGAAAAGCTCTAATTGTCTAACTTGGATTCAATAAAGATGTAAGATGGGCTTCTTTTAAGGAAGCTTGAGACTGCCGTTAAATTGCCTACCCTGATTTTTTTTTAAAGAGAAAAATGCAAGAAAAATCCAATCAGCACTCTGCATCTGGGTAGCACTCATTTGTGGAGTGAATGCAGGAGGAAAGATCAGAACCCATCATTGGGTAAAAGGCTGATGATAATGCATATTGCACTAATTTCTTCTGCTTGATAGTAGAGATTGAGAGGAAGACTTGAAGAGGCCAAGCTATTCATTTATTAATCACCTTTTTACTTACCTAGGTTTTTCTACTTACTTAATAAGATATAAAGGATCATAACAGTTCACAAAAGGCTCTTGACCTGTTTCAAGCCAAAACGACCTTGAATACTTAATTTTGTAATAGTAATACCACCATTTTGTTGCAGAAAATTTTTTAAATCCCACCATTTTCATGTTATATTGCAAAATGATCTCCCTGCTGCTTTGTAGCAGGAATCTTTCAAAATACAGTTCAGTATCATACATGTTACGGCGTGACAATGAGAAATGTACGCTTACCGAAGGAAGGGAATTAAGTCATCTTAGCTCCTGAAATACTAGATTTGTAATAACATAAAAGTGAATTAGAAAATATTGGTAGGGAAAATGCTTAAAGCTTCCAACAGATTAAATGTTACGTAGACTTCTATAACACTAACCTCTAAAATGTACTTGACTAGGTGCATGTTGATTTCACCATTCATCTTGTTTGAATAGTTCATAGCTATGAGGTACAGGAACTTTTAAAAAAATATGTTTGGATTCTGCATACTGAATGTAACATGGACTACAGGAAAGTATCTGGTAGGCTAAATCCAGCTCATGGGCTGTGTGTGTGACACTCCTGCACTGAAATAATTCTTTGCCAATCTCTGATAAATAGAAATCTATTGAATTACTTCAGAATACCTTTGATGGATTTTTTCCTAACACTTTTAGTTGGAATCCAATGTTGTTAACATTGCACAAGTCCTGGGTGCTCATGCACAGTAATTACCTAAATGTTATCAATTCTAGGTTCATACTAGAGGTAACTTAGGCATGTAACTTTACCATTAAATCAAATCTTACAGAAATATCTCTTCTAAGTAAGAGAATGTCAGACAAAATCAGTTACAAAAATTGCATTTCCTTGTTTCATTGGACAGCATTTGTTTTGACTTCCAGCAGCAATTTGACTGATTCAATCACTGCAATGATTATCTGAAAATAGAATAAACCGGACCATGATGGGAAAAATGAAGCTCAACTTTGATTTTTGTGCTACAGGCAATCTTTATTTATTCACCTTTTTGTAAGTGGATAGCTTCAAAATAGAGCATAAATCTTGTCATCGAAACATTTAACCACATCATTAAAGGGAAAAGGTGCCTTATAAATGCAGGACATTCACAATCTTCCTGCCACATTTCCCATTCACAATTGCACAGCATCCCTCTGACACTGCTTACATGTAAGAGAAACAGTAAGGAAGTATGTTTGAGTGTCTTTAATTATGTTTTGCTTTTTTAAAAAGATATTAGTCTCCTTTTGCTCTCTCTGTCTCCACTCTCCATCTGTTAATTGCCACCTCCTGCTTCCCTGAAAATGTTCATCTGTTCCATAGTGTTATTTTTCTCTGCATCCTGCACGTACCTTCCCAGTTACCAGGTCCTTTCTCCCTGCATGTTTCCTTGTGAGTTTCCCCGTTCCCTTTGGATGTGTCTTTCCAGCTGGTGACTGTCAGCACCATTCCTACTGGTAGCAGTGACCCTAGGAGAGGCAGCTATGCTGCTTTATCCTAGTTTGTAGCTGATTTGCAGTAAAGAGCTTAGACTGAAAGCAGATGGCAAGTGAGTCAGGACCGTGTAATCAGACAGCACTCTGGGATATGAGCAGTGGTCCAGGCGGCCACAGGTTTTGAACTGTGGTATACAAATATAGTTAGACAGTAAACAGGTGTTAACAGAGCAGAAATGTCTTGGTGTCTTCAAAATGGTTTGTTCCCAAGTGTTTGAAAGGTAGTTGGTTGGGTGAAAATTCTGTGGAAATGTTCTCCTCTGAAATTGATGGAAACTTTTTAAAAATGGAATGATGAAAGCAAATGAACATTTCTAAGCTTCTTTAGTATTTGAAACCTTTGCTTACCTTTGATTAGTTAGATAAAACCAGCGGCAGTGACTTGTGTTTTGAATAATCTGTATTTCTTTCCAAGCCGAAGAACCGTTTTTTCAGTATTTTATGGAAAGTACAGCTATTGATATCAGACCGTGTCCCTTATTGACAGCGGGACGGGAAGTGTGCTAATCTTGCAGGTCAGGACTTGTGTTAACAAGATTAGCAGAACTAGTATACCTGATAAACTAGTCTGTAAACTGGTGAAATGGGTAAGTGGCACAAAAAATAATTTATAATGCTAGACATAATTAGCTTTCTCCCCTAATTGAATTGTAAAATTAGCAAAGGCTAAGCTTTATTTAACTAATCATATCTTCTGTGCATTGTAACACATTATAACCTTATCTGGTGTATTTTTAATTAGGTTTTGAATAAATGGATATGAGGGTTTTCAGTGCAGAAATACCTTAGGGGGGCACCATCTCTAATTCCACCAGAGTAAACCAGCTGCCGTCTCCCTGCATGCAGCATCTCAAAAGCAATGTGTTTGGGAATTGGCTGTTCCTAATAATTGAGAAACCTCTGTAGAGGCGTCATAGCCCTGCTTTAGATCTACTTGCTGGACACTCACTGGGGTGATGTGTTTGGACCAAACGTTGGGCCTGTGCACTTTCTGATTCCTTGAGCCTGAGCAGGCTCCAGGCCTGGCTCGCTTCCTGGGCATAGACTTATCCGGCACCCCATCTCAGAAGTGGGATCCTACGGTCCAGCTGTTGCAGGTCCTCAGACCATTGCTGAAGCCTCCCCTCTCCCCCCAAGACTCCCCAATAGTTTAGGAACATCTTTCTTAGAGCTGCACCCTCCTGAAGACTCTGGTCTATAGTTTAACCCCTCAGGGATAAGTGACAGTGAAAGAAAATACTTTTCAAAAGGATTCTTAACGATCACTCTTTTGGACAGCACACAATATACAGATCCATGCCAACCCGGAAACGCCTGTATGCAATTTCTTTACTGTTCCATCACCACTCCTGATTGTTCTTTGGGGTTTGGTCAGTGGCTTCCTGGTTCTCCAGGATTCACTTTTCCAACGCAGACTTCTTTTTGTTCTGGTTGGTGAGAGAACTGCGCTGAGCAGCCTTGGGCCTTCTATAGATTTTTAGTCCATTTCTCTATGTGAGCCTCAGCCTTAGCGTGCTCCTCCATCCCTTCACCCCCAGTGATGAAGGTTCCTTGTCTGGTGGTCTGTTAATTGGAGCAGGTGGACACTTAACACTGCATTGGCAGAGGTGCAGGATGTAAACACTGACAGGAGAGCTCCCACTGGCGTAGCTAATTCACTTCCCTGAGAGGTGGAAGCTTTCCCCTAACATGACGCTGTCTACACAGAGTTATGCTGGTGTAACACTGTCACTCGAGTGTGGATTTCTCATACCCCTGAGCAACATAGCTACACCTGTACAGGACTGCCGTGGAGACCTGGCCGGGGTCACTACCCACCTGGAATCCAGACTGAAACTGGTTTTGTCCAGGCTGTCCCACCCTTTGTTCTGCCAGGGCAATGTTCATTCTATTGTTGATGGCTCTTACCCATATCATTCAGAGGCACACAGCCAGGTGCCCCTCCCTTTCCTTATCACAAACAGAATGATGCAAGACTACAGCAAAACACAGCCATAAGTTAATAAAATGCAACTGGAACTCATAATCTGTACACAGACAGATCCCTCAGACCAGTGGTTCTCAACCACTGTGTCGGGACACATTGCTGTATCATCACACAGTGGCAAGTGTGTTGCAGAGAGCTGGGAAGATGGCTGGATTTGGCCTGATGGCAGTGGGCTGGTGTGTCCTGTAGGGTTGCGATATACCACCAAGTGTGTCGCGACCGGCAAAAGGTTGCGAACCACTGCCCCAGACTATTTCATAAGGGAAGTACAGGTAAAGGAATACAATGACTGCTTCACAGAGAAGCAGTGCACAAGCAAACTGGCACTCAGAACAGGAATGTCCCTTGTGATAGAAAATGTTGGCAGGGGGATTTGGATCTTACAGGGATAGGATGGGGTTAGAAAATACTACTCAGTAGCTTGGAGCACAGAGACCCTTCCTAGTAAAGGGGTCAGAATGGGAAAAGCAGTATTCTCTTGTGCAGGGAGAGATGCTGGGGAGCAAGGGTGATTGGGAGAAAGGTGGCTGATTTGAAGAGGCAAGGGATAAAGATGAGAAGTGGGGATCTTGGACTATAGAAGTTTGAAAGGGACATCTTGCTGGAATCGAAATGGCCAAGAAATCACAAATCTTTCCATATTAGAGATTGTGGTTAATGGCTGTCATTCTTTCACCTTTTCTGTGCAGGCTGAATGGCACCAGGCCATAGCAGAGCCTGTGCTTTCAGAGGCATGTGAGAGTTTACAAATATAGGGCTACTGTCAGAGAAATTGGGTGCGGTTCTACTTAACGCAATGGAACTGCATGCCCGTACCCTGAGAGCAGTCTGAATTGGGTCATAGATGCCGCCTGAATAGTGCTGTTTGTCCTAGAAACTGATGGAAGGAAGGATCTTGATTTTGTTTGGTTTTTTTTAAACCCTCTTCCCCCTCCCCACTTTCTTGCTGGCCCAGCTGGCCTTTGGACACACATGGTGCCATCAGTGATCTGCTGTGCATACTCTTTCCTCTCATGGGATTTATGATACAAAGGTCACCCACCTTTTTGGACTTGTGGAATTATCTGCTTAAGTCCTACGTTTATTTACGTGTTCCATTATCACATACTATGTATGCTTGGTTAAGTGGATTGCTTGTGTTACGGTGGTTAGGAAACTTAGTGCTGTGTGTTTTCCCATTCTCTAGCTTGAATCGTGTATTTTTCTCAATAAGACTTGAGAACTGGAGTTCTATTTGTGCCTGGGCTCTTTACAGGCCTTTGTCATCCCATAGGCATCTCTGTATGCTAGATAAAGTGCAGAAGTGTTTCCTGTCAGAGGAGGGCAGTTGCATGGATGGGGAGCTTTCTAATTTCTCTAACTGCGTTCCTGCTTGGGAAGAATAGAGGTTATGGTCACCGTGTCCCAAGAGAGAACCTATTTGAGAGAATCCAGGGTTGGGAGATGGAAGAGGAGTCTCTGTGGGAACAGTCAGTAAAAGCAATTTATGTCAAGAGGAGGTAGTTTGCAAGAAATTATTTAAAAAACCTGTTTGCATTATAGCTCTGAGTAACTTAAAGCGAATCAGTAACGCATAATTCTCTCATAGCCCATGTTTTAGTTGAGGGCATATTATAGAATTGGAAATAATAGAAAAGAGTAGTGGCCATCAACATTTTGAATGGGAGGTAACCCTTAAAAATGGGACCAAAGGTTTGCTCTGGTAACATTAACACAATGATTTTTATAGGAAAATGTCCTTAAGTCACCTTTCTCTAGGCATGTGCTGAGCTTCAGGGATCTTGACCAAAACAAACATCAAGTTTTGGAGAAGATTGATAAACGGTTCTCTGGCCATAATATTTCTTTTGTTGTATATTTAGAGTCCCTAGAGTTTCAACAGAATAGTATTCATAAGTCTTTGTAGCTGGAAATACACATTTTAAGAGTCACTTAAGTGTGCCCAATCAATCAACTTGAGTTGTCATATGTGTGTATCTGGCAAGATTTAGAATAAAGATAGTCTGAATGTTTCAAACAAATAATAAATACCTTTTCTTTAAACGGTCCTGCTTGATGAGGCCTTTTATATGGTAGGGTAATATGTGGCAGACTCCTCCTTGCTGCTGGTGAGTTTCAGAATAGCCTCTCTAGAGGAAGCAATGGAAGATAAGCCTTAGAAATGCAGCGTTTTGGTTATTATGTGCTATCTCCTGGAAGATTTTCTTCAGCTGATTCCAGGAAATACCTTCTAAGGCAGTGGTTTTCAACCTTTGTTTATTTGTGGACCCCTAAAAACTTGGAAAGGGGGTGCAGACCCCAGACTGAAAACCACTGTTCTGAGGTGACTGGCTGGTTAGTAGAATGAGACACCTTGTGATAAGGGTTGCCTACTTTCTTCCACTGTAGCTACTGGAAACCTCTGAGACTCTCCTCAGATAGAACAATCTGTTCTTTGTATCATTGTTCTTCCTCTGCTCTTCAGATTGTATAAATTGGGTTCAGATTCTCTTGTACGCGTCAGTGATTTTTTCTGAATTATGCTCACAACTGCATATTGAAATGTAACGATCCCCAGGCTTCAGAGCATTCTACCTTGATCTGAAGATGCTTTTAAATCTGATTTCAGGACAGCTTGTCTGCAGAAAGACCTGAGAATTTTTCTGGATGGTCAAATGCACATGTCAGGAGAATGAAGTCAGTTGTATAATGACTTCTGTTTAATTCTTTTTTTAAAGTTCTTTGCACTGAACCAAAAGCTTCTGGTAGTCAATAGTAGAAACATCTCTGAGTTATGATTATAGTTTGCAGAGGATTATTTTATGTGGTTATACATAAAATAGCTCAATTTTCCCTTGCGCTTTTTCCTTTCCCATAGCAGTGGCAGGCTTCTCTGCAGTAATGAATAGGAACATGGCAAAGAGCAGATTACTGGGTATTATTTGGATAGTTTATTGTGACATCAGATATCATTTTCCTCCACTTAGGAAAGAATTGTGAAGAAACAGTAGCTAAACACTCCTTTGGTTTTCGTTTTGTAGTGGAAAGTCTGTGCCAACATTTTTGTCACTAACTTTGTCATCCAATCCATCGCTGTAGTTCCCCTCACTGACCAGCATCTGAAAACCTTCAAGTTCAGAACTTCATTTGAAAAAATCCTTAAAAAGAAGTGATTGCAGTAAGAATAAAATTAATAAAAGGGCAGATCTTTCTAACTAACAGCTTGCTACTGTCAGAGAAAGGCAAATTAAAATGATACCAACTTTAAAAAAAAAAAAATCACATTTCTGTCTGAGTTTACTTACTATTATAGGAAATACTTAAGATTATTATAATTGAAAGAGATCAGAGAAAATGCATTTTTCAGGTTTCTGGATTTGACAGCATGCTGTCTGTTCCGTTCCACTTTTATAGTCGGTTTTCTGGATATTTACTTGGCTCTGTCACAAAAATGGGGAAGAGAATGTTTTTAAAAAATAGGGAAGTGTGCTTGTAAAAACCCCTGAGTTTGAGACTTGAACATGTGTAGTTCGTGAAAACTACTTTCAGCTATCTTCAAAAATTAGTTTTTGGTGTCCTGTTAAGGCTGCCATGAAAACCGTTTCCTGTTCCTATCTTGACAAAGGGCTGTTAGACCAGAAAATCATAGGAGTAGGCACAAAGATAATTCTTGTATTTACTTCGTACATTTCCTCTGAATACCTGGTATGCTTTTAAGTTAAAAGTTAACTATGTGTTTTAATAGTTACAGGAACTAATTTTAGTCCTCTCTTTCAGAATACACAGCTGCTTTGGTACGCACCTCTGTTGGATTTAATACATGCGCCGCTAGCAACAACTTTCAGCTATGGAATCGGTAAATATGAGTTACTTGCTTTTGCCTGAAGTTCTTGCTTTTGTTTTTTTATTTCTGTGCAAAAATTTAAAAAACCCCAAATACTGGTATGATCATGATGGTAATTTTCTATTTAGCCTTTCTGAAATTTTCATGCTGAATATAAACATTTTAAATGTTTTTGATGGAATAGCTGAAACACACAATTAAATTTTATCTTAGAATGTGTCTATGGATGTTTAAAAAAAAAATCATTTAAAAAAAAAAAGAATCTGTTCAAAAGTAGCAATATTTTCCTCACCCTTAATGAAAGTAGGACTTTTAAATTTTTCCTAATGGACTGTTGGGAATCAGTTTGTTAATTTCAGCACTGTTCATAGCTTGTTGATGTCTATAGCTGCTGAGTCAGTAAGGAATTTTGATATCCTTCCACAGAATGATATGAGCCTTTTTTCTACCTCTCATTTCTGAAAAGCTGAGTTAAAATTTTAACTTGTCTAATATTCCTTCTGCAGGTCAGAACTAGGATAATTGAAACCAATAGAGGGTAGACTTCTGAACTGTCTAGGTTTGCATGCTGATAATTAATGAAGGCTTTGGAAAATTACTGCTTTTCATGCAGACTGCATTTGGGGCTCATTTTTGTAACACTCTTAGATGTAAAAATGAATAGACATTTTTTCAATACCTATACACTCATTAGTAGGAGTACTTAGAGTGGAATGAAGAAAAAAGAATTTATTTTAGGTTAATTTGCAATTGTGGGGGAATGGTGTGTACTGCTTTACTGTGAAAAGCAAACTAATACAAGTGGTGTTACTGAACTTTCTCCAGTTCTGGCAGTTTCAGAGAGCAGAATTTTAACTGAAAGTTGATTCTCCACTTTTTCATGGCGCAAAGCCGCAGTTTTTAACTGTGTAGAACTGTGACATGTCAATCCAGGATTGAAATTGTCTGTCTGTGAGTTCTCAAATATTAAGGTGAAGGAATGCAATACAAGACTTAGAGTTGTGTGTTGGTTCTTGGGAATCTAGGTACTTGATTAACAGTTGGTTTACGCTGAGGTTAGATTATCTTGTATTCTAGTTGTGATACTAATAACCTTTATTTAAAACAAATAAAAAGGTGAATTGAATGTAGAAATGGACATCCACTGAATCAGATGGCCTGATTCACGAGGTTATGGACTTTTTCTTCCAGTGTAAGATTTCAGAAGAAATCACGTTGTACTTAGACTGTGCGTATTAATATTCTAAGGTATTCAGACTGAAACAAGCCTTTTCACTTTCCCTTGGTGAGTATTAATAATATAATCATAAAAACCCTTCACAGTGCAGCTAAACACAGACCAGGCATCAGCAGCTCTCCCCTGCCACAGTTTATTACAGTAATTAAAGTCTGATAGAGTAGGAGACCTCTTGCTATATGCACAGTAAATATTTCTCTAACTGGTATTCAGTTGTTTTTCAAAGCATTGCACTACATCAAACACCATGGTTGTTAACAAGCCAGGCGTACTTCCTAATTTGATCTGAAAGATCATCAGTTTTATTCCTCTAAATTTTGAACTAAGCAGTATCAGTTTGAATATTTGCATAGCGAACCTGAACCTGACATTTTTAACAGGACTCACATTTCCTTGTAAGTTAAAGTTATTGAAATTAATGAGGAAAAATAGTAAGTGACTCTCTGTGCTTATATAATACTTGTCATGCCATAAGTGAAACTATCCGCTTGACAGATTGTAAACCCTCTTTGTAAACTGCACCCACCTGCCTCCACTCTGGCCACAAATCTCTCTCTCCCCAGACAGCTACTGCCATTCCAAATTTTTGAACTGCTTCTGTAAAAACCACTGTCCTTTAAAAAGCAGCCCAAAGATATTTCCTTATCTACCCAAAATGTGGGATTTTCCATTATGTTTGAGATAATGAAAGTAAAACGTTCTGATGGGTCTGGGTTTTTTTGCATTCCGTAGCTATATAGAACCGTACTGCTTTAATTGAGTTCAGCTATAGATGACTAGTTGGGGAGAACATATTATTGAGAAAAAGACAATGCTTCAACATTATCTATAGGAAAAAACTGTTTTAAACTGTCTCACATTTAGTCCTAGAAGTGAAATTCACATTGGAAAGTGGAGATTCTTTGCGGTAATAACCACAGTGTGCCGTATGCGGTCCAGGTGGACACAAATGAGTGGGTCCTTCCCTCAGGAGTTCCCAGTCCAAAGGATCTTTACCACTGATAGCTCTGTTTCTAGCTCTGTAGAATCATGACATCCCATTTCAAAATCGTTCATTGGTCAAGGACTACCTGCCTCTCCTGGGTCATTGAAATTTGGGGAGGTTAGAAAGTCGGAGATTTAAAAACTTGACCGATGACCAAAAGGACACAGATTGATTCTCAGAGATCTGACGTGTTTTAAAAAGCTATGTGCAGTGATAGACTAATGGTCTTAATGCTTGTGGTGAAGTTAGGGATATGTGATTATTGCGATCTAGCACAAGGATATCACCAGCACATCTTTATGCTCATGTACACTGGCTTCAAATTAGATCAAGGTCTAAATGATGGACAGCTGGCTCAAGCGTGACCTAGCGGTGTGATTTAGTCACCTTTATGCTCCCTCCGTTGTCAGAGATACACAGCTCAGAGGTGGTCTTGGATCATTAGTAATGGATAACCAAGTAGGACGGCTGCAGTACCACCTGCCACATATTGTAGGAACATAGCAGCCGGTCCCCAAAATGCCTGGCTTCTGCAGTTTGTGATTTTGACCATCAGGTTGCACAAGGCGCTGTACCTCGGACTAAAAAGGTGGGCACTTGAGGGGGAAAAAGGATTGTGGTTGCACAGTTCATAGCAGTCTGCCTGCTAAACAGCATGGGTGACTCCAGTGGCCACTATATCAGCTCTCCACTGAGTTACATTCAGAGTTTGGAACACCAGCAGTCCAGCTCCTTAGACTGTTTCTCGCTTTGCGGTAACATTCGGTCCAGGCATCTCTGTCCTGCAGAAACAGTGGAGTCACCGGCAGAATGAGATTAATGGGAGTGAGCAATTCATGTTCCCTGGCAGCCAGCAGACCGTAATGGAAAGTCCTTCCATGGGCTACCACAGTGACTGTGAATCGTGCCATTTTGGAAAAAAGACAAGGCTTGTAGCTTCTGCACAATAATAAAAAGCCAAATCCCGTCTAAATGAGTGGGAAGAGGCAGGGAAGCAAGTGGAGAATATAAGGATCTAGCTTTGTATACATGTGTGTGTAATCTTGCAAAATGCTCATGCAATGGTAATGTGTGGCGTAGATATTTGTTGCTAAGCTGTTTGAAGATCTGTTTTTAACAAGATAGCTGGGTTTTGTTTTGTTCCTGTTGCAGCAAGAAGATGCTGCATTACACTGAGGCTCCTGTTCCAGGATTCAGATTGGAACATTGCTGTAGCATAAAACTGTAGTGTAAGAGCTGACACTGGCATAATTCTCACTTCCCTAACATCTTCATTAGAGAAGCAGAAGGGTCAAGGCCTCCTCAGAGCAGCAGAGAGATTGAAATGGCTTTTGATGGTGGCTTTGACACTAGTATTTCACCCAGTTTGTAATGAACATGTAGGTGTAAGATTAAAAGGATGAATACGGTAGTGCTGCTAAACAGAATTGCTTTTCAGAGCTTGAGTCTCGCCTCACTCTGACCTCCTGAGAAGGATACAATTGTAAAGCTGACTCCCATAGTGAAAAGGCAATTTCAATACGGGCTTCCCAAATTAAATTGTCTTCGGAAAGCAATGCTGCGATAAAGGCAGCATTGTTTAGACAAAACGGGGGCTTGATTTTCTGATACGTGTAACTCATTTTTCAGTTTAAAATTTTACCTTTATTACACTGACATTTAAATATTTATGCTTTTTATTGAAATCTACTGGATTTACATAAATATTGAAAAGGAGAGGGCTCTTACCAAGTGCTGTTAAGGAAACTAAGCAGCCATGGAGACTCCTCTCCTGGATCAGTAACTGGCTGAAAGATAAGAAACGAAGTGTGCGAATCAGTGATCAGTTTTCACAATGAAGAGAAGTGAACAGTAGGGTCCCCCAAAGATCTGTACTGGGACCTGTGGTATTCAGCGTATCCATTATTGATTTGGAAAGGGAGGTGAACAATGAAGTGGGAAAATTTGCAGATGACAGTTATTTAAGATACATAAGTCCAAAGAAGACTGCAAGGAATTTCAGTGATCTCACAAAACAGGGTGACTAGACAACCAAATGATACGTGAGGTTAACATTATGTGCAAAGTTATGCATGTTGGAGAAAATAATTCCAACACCACACATACAATGATGAGTTCTTAAAATTAGCTGTTGCCACCCAAGAAAGAAACCGGGTTAGTTTTCTGAACTCTTCTGCTCTATGCACAGCAGCGATTATGGTCCTAAGAGCATGGTAGGGAACTATCAGAAAAGCGACAGAAAATATTGTTATGCTATTTTATATAAAATATCTGCATAAATCCATTGTGTGCCCACACTGTTAATACTGCATCCACTTCAGGTTGCCCCATCTCATTGTGGAACTGGAGAAGGTTCAGAGAAGGGATACAAAGATGATCAGGGGTTTGGAATAGCTTCCATATGAGGAGAGACTAAAAAGATTAGGGCTGTTGAATTTAGAAAAGAGATGACTAAGTGGGAATATGGTGGAGGTCTATAAAACTGTAAATAGTATGTATGGAAAAGTGGATAGAGGAGTGTTATTTATCCTTTCCCATAATAGAAAGGCCAGGGGCCCCCGTTGAAATTAGCAGGCTGCAGTTTTAATACAAACAAGAGGAACCACTTTTCCACACAGTAGACAGAAAACTAACGGAACTTGTTGCCATGAGAGATTGTGATGGCCAAAAGTATAACTGGATTTAAAAAATCTGCATCTGACAAAGTGGGTTCCAGCCCATGAAAGCGTATGCCCCCGGTTTTTTTTTTGTTAGTCTTTAAAGTGCCACAGGGCTCCTCATTTGCTGAAAATAGACTAACACAACTATTCCTCTGAAACCTGGGTCAAAAAGAGAATTGGATAAGTTCTTGGAGGAAAGATCCATTATTGGCTATTAGCCAAAATGGTAAGGGATGAAACCTCAGGCTCAGGGCGATCTTAAATCTTTATCAGACACGGGGAGTGGAAGGCAGTGGTAGGGATCACTCAATAACTTCCCTGCTCAGTACAATCCCCTTGAAACTGTCGTGCGGCCAGTGTTGAAGATAGAGTATTGGGCAAGATGGACCATGAACTGATACAGTACATCCCTTCCTATAGAATGTCCTGGAGTTGCTGGTTTTTTGAATTGTATCAAAAACCTTTGCTTACTGTTAATATATTTTCTCTTATGCCCATTAAGATTTTCACATCAATATTTATAGGTAGATAGGTTAACATCTCAAGTCTAGAGAACTGTTCTAAATACCATAGTCATCAAAAATAAGCAGTAAGACACTGGTATCTCACTCGATTTTAGAATACTTGTTGAACGACCCTCTGCTTTTTAACATGGCTGTCATGGGCTAGATAGTGGATTAATACATGCAGGTAAATACATGTCATGGACAAGATATATAGTTGGTAAATACATATACATTTCATGTGGTTGATAAATACAAAAAAATTGTTACCAACTCTGAGGGAGGACTTCAGTGCTTACTTTATATTGACATAGATTTTAAAGACAAGAAAGTGGTAAAACCACATGCAAATGGGATTATTAGTCTTTGCTAACCTTAAGGAAGCAGAATTGTTGGGCATGTGGGTTGGTTAAAATATGCCCTTGCTGTACTCATATGCATCTGACGAAGAGAGTTGCAGCCCAACATAGCTTTTGTCCGAAGAAATTTGTTAGTCTTTTAGGTGCCAGAGGGTTTTCGTTGTTTTTGATATATACAGACTAACATGGCTACCCCTCTGGAACTTGTACTCACACTCTAGTTCTTAAATCCTTTCTGCCCAAGAAAGATTCAGATTTCAAAAATGCATTAAAGTAATAGTAATTTTCATGGTTTTTTGGAGTAGTTCGAGAGTCCCATGTCTACTACAGTCTTATCCTTGGTGTGTAATTTAGCCTGTACATAAGATCATAGCTAGATAGAAAGGGTAATATGTACCAGAACATTTTTCTTACATATAGATTAAAAAAATGATAGTGTAGAGCTGTATAAAGATTTTATCTGCATGAGTTTGAGATGGCTCTTATGGAAGTCATTCCAAGTGAGTATTATGCCATCACATGCTCATGTGTATGCTAAGATGCATTATTTTAAAATATTTTAGAAATATTGTATTTACCTTTTATCCAGATGTATTGTATTCCGCCACCTGTGAAGTCAGCCTGCCTTACTTATCATGGGTCCAACTGTGTTAGGATTCAGAGAGACAGAAAATCTAAGAGTAGTAAGAATACAGTACCTCTAAAGACTTAAAACAACTTTTTTAAACATAAAAATATAATTAAATCAAGTCAGGACCTTCCCTGGGCTGGAAACCAGTTTTGTTTATCCTTTTAGAGAGCTAGGAGCCAGTCTTTGTAATGGTTTAAAGCTCCCTATTCCAGATTACTTGTTCAGTCTGAATTTTGGCATTTCCTGATCTGAGTTCTTAAGCTGTTGCTTGTACAATCCATAATATTTTAATGAAATGGAGTTTTTGAAATTAAATTTCTGTGTTGCCAAAGCTGCAAACACCACCTGAATGCCCTCTATGGAATGCACTTTGGAAGCTCTGTAAAAAGGGGAGCGCCTTTATTGTGTGTTAGAGCCTGCAGAACACTTGCCTCTCTGCTCACCCTCTCTAAAATTTTTGCCACAAAGCTGTCAACCTTGCACATGTGCACAGCGTGAGTCTTCCTTCACTATACAGTTCTTGGCCTTCGCAAGAGTCTTCTGTGCAAAATGGTGTTGCTCAGGTTGTCACTTGGATAAGCCAGAATCAGCCTCCACCAGTTGGCTTAAGACTGTTACCATGCCAAATAGCATCCACTTTCCCTGTTTCTGTTGTAGAGCTAGTCAAAGCGTTACAGCCATCGATTCTAACGGGAAAATGCTTGTATTCCTTACCGTTAGTGTCTGAACTGTTTTTACTTTCCGAAGGGGGTTAGAATGCTTAAACTGCCAAAGTCTCCTTCCAAGCCAGCAGGTAGGCCATCAGTGGACAAATGAGTCTCTGTTGCTTTTGAGAACTAAGCCAATGATGCAAGCAATAGGCAAAGAGGGCAGAGTTTACTGGCATGTTCTTCCTTTCCTCACTAACCGATGGTCTGGTTTTCAGCAGGGAAATTCCAGTGCTGTTTGTAGGCCTTAGTGACACATGGTTGTTTTATAACTGAAACAGGCTGTGCTGATGACCAGTTATGACTTTCGTTGTTACACAACTCTTTCCTTGGGTGGTACGTTTTCTGAAAGTAAAAGTGCTTTGGGGCTCTGCAGTGTTCAGAAATGGAATAGATTCTACATTCAGAATCTAGTCACTGAAAATGTAAGCCCTTAGTATCTGGTATTTAGTAATGTTATTTACCTCCTGGCATTTTGTATCCTGCCAAAGGGGTGAATGCATGGTGCTTGAGACAATAAAACCATGGTCTCCCTGAGTCAGTTGACTGATATGGATGTGTGTTTGTGGGTGTAATTTGAAGAACCCAGTCTTCATGAGGGATTTGAATGGTGATGATAGGGGCGCTTGATTCAATGGACTTAGTGGGAGGTCACTCCAGGCATAGAAGACTGTATGAAAGAAGACATTCCTCTTCCATTTTTCTGGTTTGAGGTGGGTGTGGGAGAGTTATTTTACTTAGTGCTCACAAATATTGATACTTTTTTACCAACAATTAGAGTTTAACACTGTCACTGAAATGCTTGAATACTGAGAGGTGGAAACAAATCCAAAGTGTGAATTTAGCAAGGACCTGTTTGTCATCTTGCTTAAGACATGTCGAAGTGTCCAACTATTTTAATACCAAACAAAAATGAAGTTAGCTCTGTAGCCATTTTTGCTTCTATTGAATGCATGTGTGAGTGGTGGATGCTTTTTTTAAAAAATAAAAATAAAAGTTTTAATGGTTTGGGAGAGGGCTCTTGGTAAGGAGGAAATAAAGAAATTCTTCTACAAATATTGCATAGAGTTTGCAAATAGATTAGCATATAACTGGAGTCTGCTCTTCTTGTTTATATAGCTTGATAGATTCTGAGGCCAAAAGAAACCATTGTGATCATCCAGTCAAACTCCTGCATAATACAGGCCTTTCCCAAAATAATTCATCAAGTTGATCTTTTAGAAAAACATCAAATCTTCATTAAAATTTGGCTGTAATGGAGACTCCAACGTGCCCCTTAGTAAATTTTTCCAGTGGTTAATTACTCACTATTAAAAATATATACCTTATTTCCAGTCTGAATTTGTCTAGCTTCAGCTTCCAGTTACTGGATCATGTTAGCCTGTTCTCTGTTAGGTTGGAGAGCCCGTTATAGGGCTGGAAGGGGTCATGAGGTCATCTAGTCCAACCCCCTTAGACACCAATAAACCCATCCTTAATAAATGCCTTCATCCTGTCACAGAATGGAAAAACTGTTGCTCTTAAGCAGAGCGGTTGTGTCCATTTTGGTTATCTTTCCTATCATGCAGGGCTAGGAGGGAGGTTCATTTAGACAAATAGCATGCTGAAGGCAGTCATTCCTTGCTCCTGAGGTGCTCAGTCTGCAATATCCCGACAGTTCACAGGTGGAGTCACTGGTTTGTGTTGTCATGGCTAATTTAGACAGCCAGGATTCCAAAAGGATTCTCAGGCTGCGGTTTTATTGAACGGCTGAGGGTTGATGCTCTCACTAGTGATGGTATTACAGCGTGTGCCACGTCTCCAAAGACGCATTACCCATGTTCAGCTCTAGCCTGCTGGGCTTCATTTCCAGTTGATCACTGAAAATTGGGAAATGCCTGCTGTTTATGCTTGATAGAAAGGTGATTTAGAGCAGGATATCATTTGCTGATGTTTCAGTCCATGCAGCTCTGCCAGCTTTCCCAACAGTTGCATAGAGGATTTAGCTGTGCCAGACTCTGGAGGTGGATGGTGTTGTGGCGCCTTCATATTGACACCTAGCTCTCTCTCTTTCTTTGGGTTAATCAGGGAAAGAGGACAAAAAAGTAGATCCATTTGTAGTGCACAGGCTCGGTCTGGACTCCCAGCTGTTCTAAGATCAGGTTGCAGCTAATGGTCACTGCGGCCTTATCTTCAGACGAGCGCATTCTGCTACTAGCGCTTGATCTGTGCCAGATTTCTGTTAAATGCTTGGTAGATCTTGACTCTTGGTTTTGACCTATAAAACACTACAGAATGGGACCTATTTGTGGACCGCTTCTGCCCCCATGACATAGTACCACAGTTGTGATCAGCCCGGGTGGGTGCCAGAGCTGGAGTCTTGCTCCTATAATGGGAGCAGGGAAAGGAAGCTGTTTTTCCCAGCTTTGAGGGAATGGGAAGGCTCTGGCAGCTTGATTTTCAGTGTCTTTTTTGCTATTGACAAGTTCCAGAGGGGTAGCTGTGTTAGTCTAGTTCAGCAAAACAAACAAGGAGTGCTGGGGCACTTCTAAAGACTAACAAATTTATTTATCACAAGCTTTTGTGGGAGAAAATCCCACTTTGTCAGATGCTTTCAAGATGGGGAGCTTGTAGAATGGGAGGAAAATAAATGCAGGGAAATGTAAGTCATAGGATCAGGTCAGGCTGTAATAGCAAATCAAAATAGGTGCTGGGATTCAAGCACTGGGGAACACATATAGAGGAAGGTGAGGTCAAATCTCCTGTTGTAATGAGAAAAAATCTGTAGTCCCTGTTTAACCCCGAGGAAACAGAATCAAATTTACATATAAATTCCAGTTCTGCAGTTTCTCTTTGAAGCTGTGATTTATTATCTGTTTGTTTGAGCACAGCTGTTAACAAATCATCCATGGAGTGAACCAGGAGATTGATGTTCCCCTAGTGGTTTTTAAATGTTGTAATTTCTGGTGTCAGACTTGTGGCCATTTATTCTTTTGTGCAGACACTGCCCTGTTTGTCCAATATATAAGGCTATTGGGTTATGTTTGGATTCTGTGAGTATGTTGCTGAATAGAGGTCTTATGTCATGGTTGTTATATTTTAAAATGCCTGGAGAGAGAGATATCTGCTGCAGTTTAATGGATGTGTGTAAATATAAATAAAATACAATGGACACAAGGAATCAGTACTGTTTTGTGTCCATTTCATTATACTATTTGCAGATTGTACATGTGGAAAGTCTTCAAATTTAAGATTTCGAGATCTGTGAACTTTAAGGCCTTAAGAAGTCATTGATCTAGGAATAACACATCTCTCTGGAGCACAGTTAAGATTGTGTGGAGCTATCTGTGAATTTCCATTCTTTCAGTTGTTTAGATTTGTAAGCTAATCTTATCTCTGAATTTCCTGGATTTTTAACATTTAGTTTACTTCTGAAAGGTAAAATTCAGCATGCTGTTGAGTGCCTACAACCTAATAGCCTGAAAGACTATTTTTTTTGAGGTTAATGTCTGAGTGTATTCAAACAAGGAGTCCTGTGGCACTTTTAAAGACTAACAAATTTATTTATCTCATGAGCTTTCGTGGGAGAAAATCCAACTTCGTCAGATGCTTTAAAAAGTAGTTACAAATGATGTTAATTTTGTTGGTAATAAGATAGATTCTCCTGTAACTGCTTAGTAGCTTTGGCTGTTGATAGCTTAATTTATTCTGTACTGAAATCTCAGTGTTAAAAGTAGGAAAGTTTCAATAGCATTTAAAAAAATATCTACCATTGTATCAGTGTGTCTTGTGCTTTGAAGGCTTTGACACTTTCCCTTCAGTAAAAGTGAGAGATGAATTTGCTTTACGCAAGACTTGTGGTGTTTTGGGGTATGTTCCAGCAGAAATATGGGAAGTACTCCAACAGAAGGTTTCACTTTTTTACAGGATTGATGCTTCAGGTCTGCCTGGGTAAGAATGCTGATTGATTGTCTCCTTCCAAAACAGTCTTAATAGTATCTTAAACTTTCTTACTAGTTTTGTACTTGAAAAACAGCACCAAACCCCGAGACACTCCTGTGCAAACTGAGGAGGTGATGAGCAAGAGGGTTAGTCAGTTTTTAAAGACTGATAACTAAAGCAGTAAGTTGTGCATAATAGCAAATTGGAATTCCAGTGACGTGTTTATCAAACATTGTGCATGCCTTGGCCGAAACATAACTGTTTCTCAACACCACATGCCTAAAGGCCTCTGAGCACATGGAGAAAATGTAATAAATTACACCAAACAAAAAAGCTTTACGAACACTGATGGCTTTGTTCATTCCCTAATACTTGTCTATGAAATAATTAGCCTTGATTGTAAAATTAAGTTAGTGTAGTCTGACTAGCAAGGCTGATACGATTTGGAATGGTTAGATTCTAGAAGATAGCAAAATCTTGGAAGTGAAACCATAAATAGTATTAAACTGAGGTTAACGTAAGAGTAAGAAAAATAGCATTACAGAAATATTCCAAATGTGATTAGACTGGGGGAGTAGGAACATTCAGATTGCTTCAGCTCTAGAAATCAGACCTGGTACAAGGTCCCCTTCCATGTTTAGTCATTGAACTTGGAAATACCAGACTGAAAATGTCTTCTTGATTATTGGTGCAGGGACCTGTGTGGAGAAGCTTTTACTAATCCTGACGGCATTTATACTACGCTGTTCATGTTTCTAGCTCAGACTTCGATAGCAAGATTTGAAGTTTAGGTTTCACTTATTTTTAAATGCCTGTTTTGTTTAATATTAATCTTTGTGGAACATTGCAATTTCCCAAAATGAAGTATTTATAATTTCACTGTTTTCCTTTCCAAAGCTTGCTGCTGTTTTCGTAAATGGTTCTTGTATCTGTAACAGAGTGAAGAAAATGTTGGGTTCTTCCCCTCAAATTCAGTGTCTCCCCCATTTAATTTCACTGGATCATTATATCATCTCTTAAATACAAACATAGGACCTAGCGAGTCGACTGAGTAGACTGGGAAAGACGACCACAATGAAAGTACCAGTACCATTTGTGCTTTCCTACTTTATTTTTGCTGTGATTTTAGTAGCCATAGCTCTTTAACCATTTACATTTAGGCTTTATACTGTTTGAAAGCATGCATTCTAGATTTTAAGATGTCAAAGCTATGCTTTCTAGCTTCAGAGGATATTGGGTCAACATTGGATTGGAGAAATTATAATTGGAAAATTGTTTAAACTGTCCAAAGTTATAAACCCTTTTTTGAAAACTGGGACTCCTAGTTTTTCCATGGGCTAGAGCATGGGTGCTCCAGTTTCTCTGTCCCAGGACCCCCATGGAACTCAGCTCCCATTTAGCAGGGTTCTGCCAGGACCACGCTCCTATTTAGCAATATGGGAAGGGAAGGGCGTGGCGTGCAGTTGTTGACACCCTGTTGTAGATACAGCAAGTCTGGTTTGGGCCCAGCCATCCTGGACTTGAGAATCCCAACATTGTCTAAATCTGACCATTGTAGAATCACGCTACATTTAGACTTTAAAGGGTGGTGATCAGTCTGTAAACTTGTTGGGATATCCATTCCAGCATGCAGTGGACTGTATACATTACTAAAGAATGTATTAATGGTGTAAGTGTGGTTCCCTCCTCTCTTCCCTCTCCCATTTCTCAGACCCTGTTTCACAGAGTTTCTTTATTAAAAAAATGATGTTCACATTCTTAGTGAGCTTTTCTGGTTTGGACTCGACGGCCCTTATGATATTGGTAGAAGTTTCTGTTTGGAAAGTAATGACAGTTCTTTTGAAGCTCAAGGTGGTAAAGTCTCTGTAGAGGAGGAACTTTAAGCCAAAATGAAGTGGATTGTGGTATGCTGATATTTATAAATTTCAGCAGAGCAAAAGCCAAGCTTTTGTTTATAGAACTACCAGTGTGTAGTTAATTATAGTGAGAAGTTAGTTTTCCTCATTTGTGAGTTTATTGCAACTACAAAGTAGCTAAGCTCCTAAAACTTTATATGGTCTTAGACGCATACATTAATTGAATGAATGTATTGCTGAAATAATTAGATACTGCATTTTAATTGGATGCCTTCTTGCACAGACTAAAACCCTATACAAGCGGGTTTATTTTCAAACATTGCCTCTTAGTATGGAACTCTCCCCTTCTTCAAAAAATATCTCCCTTTTATACCCGTCTCCTAAAGACACATCCTTTGTTTGAGAGTCTAGGAAAATTGCCATGGTAAGTCTTTCTATCTGTTGGAAGGCATCACCTTCGGTTCTGTGAAGCTTTTTGACTGGAAAGTGCATACTCTCTACCTTTCTTCTGTTGTTCTGCTGTTCATGTGGAGGCTCTTGGTGGCTTGTCCTCTTTTTGTCTCTCTCCCCAAATCTCCAGAATATATCTGATTTTCATAGAATCGTAGAATAATAGGGATGCAGTGGACCTCACAAGGTCATCTAGTCCAACCCCCTGCTAAAAAGCAGGACCTCTCCCACTAAATCACCCCATCATCAAAGCTGCAAAGTCCCTAGTTGGGAATGGCATCTGTCTCCTTGGGAGATGTCACTTCCCAACTCTCTTGGATTGTAGTGAATTAGACCTGCCGTTGCAATTCGTGATGGACATTTCAAGAGGGAGTGGGCAAGATTTTATCCTAGTTAGTTGGGTTGAGGCTCTGTGGTATCAATAGACCTCCAGAACGACTCTTCCTACGTTGCCCATAGCTTTTCTCTGTCGTATCGTAATACCTGGTGCTATGCCTAAGTCCCTTCATGTGCTCTATAGGGCCTCATGAAGAGGCTGATGATCATGATATGGGCTCTTGAGAACAGATAGGTGACTAGAATTTCTTATTTGAACTACCTGATCAGAGTGTCCTCACAAGAGATGTGCTCAAAGGCAGCATGTTGGGTTGTACCAGTTTTGTATATCTGAATCTGACCTACAGAAGGAAAGGGTCATCTTAGTCAAGGTACCATGTGGGTAGCGGTTTGACACTAATTAGGGCAGTGTTTCCTCATCCTTGAAATTCACCAGTTTTCCCTATTTGTTGTAAGGTCACATTCCTAGGAAATGGTCAGCCCACTTGGGGTTGCAGTCATCCTAGAGATCTATGGGACAAGCTTCACTCCAAGAGTCTCTTCTAGCTGGAAGCATGAGCCTGGAAAATGCAGGAGAGAGGCCCCCTCCTTCCCCCCCAGTTCCTTTTATCTGTCTTCTGATGGAAGGAGAACTGATAGATCCGTAATGAATCCCCATTGCCACTTGGGATGACCTGTGCAGGTTGGGTGAAGGGGCAAACCTGGCCAGGAAAATGGTCTGACACCCAGCTTTCTATGTATAAACATATAAATAATGAAAGTAATCAGATTTGTTTTAGGTAGATTCTCTCTCTGGTCCCAGACCGCTCCAGCGCATGTGGTGACCACTTAGAGTTTCTAATGGCACACCAGAATGAGAATTGGATTTTGCATCTGATTTCATGAGTTTGGAAGTCCCACACAGTAATTAAGTGACTTTACTTTTTTCCTTGTTCAGTATCAACCCCAATTTTTAAAAGGGATACATGAGCTTAACTCAAGAAAATAAGAATGAACCAAGTTATGTACAAGTTACTTACTAGATGAGTGGTTGTCAACCTCATCCCCATGTTACAATGAATATTTTGGGATACCTCACCAGCCGAAGATAGCCCTGAAGAAAGGGTGCATTATTGCAATCTCCTGAATCTGTTTGCACCTCCCTCCCCAGGGGATTCATGACCCCAGGGTAACAATCCATGTCCTAAATTATTTTTTAAATAAAATAATTGCTTGGAAAAATCTGTTGGAAAGAGGAAGTTGCAGAAGGAACCAAAAAGCTTGGGGATTCTTGCCTTTGTTGCCTGATAGTGTGTTGGAAATGAGGCTTCAACTGATTGCAGAAATCATATCTACTTTATAAGGATGAACTCTTTGAACTCATAATTTGATATGATTCATTTATAGGAAAGGTTTTAATGATGCATTTTATGGAGCCCAGTTTTGTGGTATTTTCATTCTTTCTCTCTAGTTTCGAGCAATGAGCATTTTACAGTACAGATTTTCTTAACAAATTCTGCTTTGACCAGGGCGTCATTTTGTTCATGAACTGTGATGTATGTATGAAATGTCTGGTGTGTCTGAGTACCCTCTAAGATGTCTGGTGATTTTCTTCTAATTCTACCCTCTAAAATGTCTGGTAATTTTTCTTAACAAATTCTGCTTTGACCAGGACGTCATTTTGTTCATAAACTGTGATGTGTGTATAAAATGTCTGGTGTGGCTGAGTACCCTCTAAATGCATATAATTTCATGCAGTGTTAAATAGTAATGCAAAATGTTACATGGAATTGATTCAGGTTGCTGTAGATGTATTCCATTATTCAGCTTTAGAAACAACCATGTATATACCGCAAACACTTTGGTGTAATTATGCCGAAAAGAGAGACGTCTTTGCCCCTCTTCTGGAGAATTGTCTTTTATTTTCTGGGCACTTAAAAAAATATTTTTCCAACAGTAACATGAATTGTCGAAATGGTGAGGTACTTGACTTAGCAGTATTCTCATAGGACTGGATGAGAATACTGTTTTTTACAGTAATGGGAGCCGTCCCCCTTTAGGCCAGTGGTTTTCAAACATTTTTTCTTGGGACCCAGTTGAAAAAAACCATTGGTGCCCGTGACCCAACAATTATGCCTTTGAGCAATGCATTCCACTTTTTGGTGCCGCACCCCCATGCCTAGGGGTCTGGGTCCTGACCCTAAGTTTGAAAGCCATTAGGCCATTAGTTCAGACCAAGCCCAGGCTCCAGTAACAAAACGTTAATTTCCGATGGTTATTTGGACTGTGTGAAACAGACTAGTCTGTCCTCCTCTAATGGACAGTGATGAAATGACATCAGAGGCTATTAGAGCCCTCTCCCACTCCCCCTTCACCCTTCCTTCCACTCAGCAGGAAGAAAAGGCCTGAAAGGCAGGAACACAGAATTATTGCCTGTGTGCCCTTCTCCACACACCGAGTTGCTCTTTCCTCAGCAGGAGGTGATGCAGTGTGGAGGAGCTCTCGCTGGCAGGACCCGTTTGTTCTGTGGATGACATTAAGGACTTCCATTTTTGCAGGTGTCAGCTGAGCAGCTTCCATGAGGGCTACGTTCATTTACCAACCACAGCAGCAAGTCTGGAATTACTCTTGATTTCCTCAATCTTAGATTTAATTTCTGCATAGTTTGTTTTTCTTCTTTAATTTTTAAAGTGAATCCGCTCTGTCCTTCCTTATTGGTAGCATTATGATTAAACTGCACTTCTGGCCAGAAAGGGAGCATTGTGGTCACTGTGTGCATGATGTTTGCGGCCTCGCTTTTATATTGGGTTTTTATCTCTCCTGAAAGAAGCAGGGCTGTAAGGCTGGACCTGCCGTGCTGTCCCAGCTATTTTGTGTCTTGGACAGCAGATTACAGGCATCTGAATTTGTGACACTTCACTCTCAGGACAGAGGTGTGATGGCACACAAATATTGGGTCAGACACAAGAGAGGAAGGATCTAACTTGGAGTAATTTTTATATTTTGAAAGGATATGCTCAGAAGAATTCATTCTTTAAAGAATAGACCGAGACTGACTTTTGATATAAGCTGCTTTTGAATGGATCTTTGTCCTATTTCAAAACCAAAGGGGGGTTTAGCCTATCGGATTTCAGTGTACTTTCAAGTCATGTTTATTTTTAATGTTTAGTGAGACCAGGACAAGTCCTTTGACACTTTAGAAGTACAAAGACCACAACACCAGTCTTCAAGTCTCCAGGGTCTGTAGACAGCT
This sequence comes from Pelusios castaneus, assembly GCA_007922175.1. Taxonomy (NCBI): domain Eukaryota; kingdom Metazoa; phylum Chordata; order Testudines; family Pelomedusidae; genus Pelusios; species Pelusios castaneus. The sequence continues at coordinate 2,744,506 of ML685950.1, forward strand.
GCTAGAGCCACATGGAGTTAAAGTACTCAAAGGCATGTCTGGAAATGGCTAGGGGTCACTCTGACTGAAATGTGTAAGACCAAATCTGCTATTGCTGTATCAGTTAAATAGGAGTAGAGCTTTGGTTGTGCTTTTTCCTCTCCAACTGCAGCGTAATTTTAGCTTTTATATATCCCCCTGGGTCCACACCCGGATCTGCAGTGCAGCCAATACATAGATGCATTGTTTAAGGTCCTACATTCCACTGAGATCAAATAATCAGTGCACCACATCAGCTGAATATCTGAAACTGTTAAATCCTCTACAGTCTTTCCGGATCCAGGTGCCATACAATTACTAGGTTAAAGGCATCAAGAGCTACTTCTTCTGGTTCCTTTCTGTTTAATTTTGCCTGTTTTGATTCACTACAGCTGGTGAAGCAGTTAGGCTAGGTTCAGACGTGTGGAAGAGAACTCATTTCATGCTTAGAATTGTAATTATATTCTTTCCTTTCAAGCTCCCAGCTGTAAAAGATGTCTTCCAGTGTGCATTGTCTAATTAAACTTTTGCATAAAATGTTTACTTATTTCTTTTTAGGAATGTTGAAAGAAGATTTACCAGTATCCATATACTTTTAGCTCTGGTGCCATTTCCCCCAGCATTCCCTCCTTAATGGAGGCCTGCTTGCTTTCTCTGGGTAGCTGACATGGAGTCTTGCTCTGACAAATGGTGCAAAAGAGACCTTTGCATAAGTGTAACTGATGCTGCCTTGACTTGCCCTGTCGGCGTTGTCTTGGCCCTCATGCAGGCTGACTACAACAAGAATCTAGGGTTTATAATGTAGTCAATCTCCAGTAATCTTTGTATTCGGTAAAGTATAACCAACTAGTTTACTGGGCGGATTTGAATCTTAGCAATGTTTAAATACATTAAGATGGGCCTGTTGATTAAGATGGTGTCCGGTATTCTAATTTAAAAGATGACCCCCAGATGTGGGAAGAAAACGCTGTCATGGACAAGAAGAGCAGCACCAAATTCGGCTCCTAGATATGTCGTACTTGAGACAAGGAGTTGTACTGTTCCAATCATCGTCTGGGATGTAATTATTTGCCAATGGTATTTTTTCTGGGATCACATTCAGTATTTAGCCAACTAATACACAGGTTTTGGAGCCTCTGAATATGAAACTTACCTCCTTAGTGTAGGCAACCTTTTTTACAGCCTGACTATGCTAAGGGGCTGGGTTTTTGACATTGTCTAATCTTACCATATTCCTGTGTGTAGCTCTTCCAGCCTTTTCCATGCCTTTGGTCACCTCGGCACATGTCTACACTTAAAACATTGCATCGGAGCAGGTGCATCAATGCAGTACTCTAATGAAGACACTGTAAGCCGACAGCAGAGTTCTCCTGTCCCCATAGTTAAGCCAGCTCCCCAAGAGGCAGTAGCTATATTGGTGGGAGATGCTTGGTCTACACTGGTCAGGGGTATGAAAAATCCTCACACCTCTGAGCGATGTAGTTACACCTATATAGATCTGTAGTGTAGATCAGACCTCAGCGAGAGCTCTTAAACCTGTCTTCCTTGTCTCTGGAGTCTGGTCAGCTTGTGGTTTGAGTGAGAGCATTCAGCAGTCACTCCAATATCCCTATGAGTGACTGGAAATCAGAGTGGACAAATCTTTAGCATGGGGGCCACTTGCATCTCAAGATGGCTATTGGTCACTGATCGTTAGCAGAGAGGCCCCTGCCAAACGAGCAGGTAAAACTGAGTGGGGTGATAAGTAACCTGGGTGAGAATATGAACAGTGGAACAATTGTTTGACAACCCTTTTAAATAGCTAGTGCTGTTTGTTGCTGGAATGTATGGACAGATCTTAAATCAAGATCCTCTTAGGGTAGTTGCAGAAGTAAACACGGGGGTGGGGGGAGAGTGTGAGAGTGTGTGAGTGTGTGTAATGAGTGCCATGTTCTGACAAATTCTTGTAGCTGAGGAAAAAAAGTCAGACCTCCTGAGATTTTTAGGCATTTTTCCACCTTTGAAGAATAAGTTTAGGAATCGTCCTTCACTTCACAACAGCTATTTCAGTGTAGAAGATATTTGTCAACACAGCTTGAGCAGTAATCAAAATCCAAGCACTCCTGAGTCTGTTCTTGAATGATGTTACCCTCCAGAGAATAGAGAAACTTCTGGAACACGGACTTTCTTCTGTTGAGGTTGGCTGCTCTAAACTTACCTTCCTGGCTTGTGGCATAGCTACGTAGCTGTGGGAAAATCTTGGCTACTCCTGGAGGGAACACCCATTAAAATACCCTACTTGTCACAAGTGACATGCAGCTCTCAGTGCTTTGTGTGCTCCTCTGTAAGCAGGCTGTGGCAGAGACCGGTAACGCAAGATTTAAAGGAAAACATTCTGGAAGATGTACCCATCTCTTTTCTTTGGCAACAGATACTTGTGTGAGATGCTCCTGTAGCATTTAATCTCCTGTCACAGTTTGGTTCCCTGGAGACGTTTCTGGATTAATCCCTTGCTGGTAGGTTTCGATTCATCTTACATTAATTTCTGTTCTAAAGATCAAAAGCTATTTGAAGGTTTGGATTCAGCTTTAAAAGATATCACATGACCTCATACTCTTAGGCTAACAACAGTGCAGTCAAAATAGTTCTCTTTAGAAAGTGCTTGGGAGGCTTTTAGGTTGACGTACATTGCCTCCATTTCCCCCCACCAGTATCAAACCCATGGGAGGCCAACAAAAGGTATTTGGAAGAACTTGGTTTTAGATAATATATTTTTCTCCGGTGTTCAAGAAATCTACTTATAAGACATTTGCCTCTTCCCCGCTTACAGATGTATGTCACCCACAGTTGAGCAAATCTAAGATAGAAACCTTTCTTCTTGTCCTCTGGCAGAACACGGAGCAGTGCTCAAATATTCCCCTTTAATCACTGTCCTTAAAACGCTCCATAGTCTTCAAGCCAATCTTGCAGTGATCAAATACGGTGTTCCGTGTTGTCTCTGCTGGAAACAGTGCAGCTACCATACTGTATAGGCATAGACTGAGACATGTTTATCATCCATAGTGTCTCAGTACGGATCTGGTGACTAAGCAGCGAAAGCAGCAGAATGGGGGGGGGTGTCAAAAACGGGTACACAAAGTGATCAGTCCTGATGTATGTCTACATTGCAGTTAAAAATCTGTGGCTGGCTGGTGCCAGCTGACTCGGGCTTGTACGTCTCAGCTAGCAGGGCTCTTTAATTGCAGTGTAGACTTCTGGGCTCAGGAGGCAGCCCAGCCCTAGGACCGAGAGGTGGGAGGGTCTACACTGCAATAAAACAGCCCCACAGGCTAAGCCCTGTGGGTCCGAGTCAGTTCGCACAGGCCAGCCACAGGGATCTAACCGCAATGTAGACATCCCTTTGAGCAGGTAAGCAGTATCGGCTATCTGAATGGATAAATCTGTTTTCTCTGCAGGCACAGGACAGTTTTTTTTCTTGATATTTCACATGACATAATCACATTAGTTAGGATCCTGACATAATAGGTTTCCCTTTCCTCTTCCCCTTTTGAAAGGAGACTGTTGTTTTGAAACATTTTTCATACCAGAGCATGTAGTCCTGCACTCTGCCAGTTTTATCTTTGTTTTGAAATGTATGTACTCGAGGCCAGGGTTCCCATTATTTTGAGTCTCTTTCACAGGGTGGGTGAGCACAGCTATGCTCACACATTCCAAGAAAAAGGCGTTTTAGTGACGTTCACTGTTTTGGGGGAAGAGAGGAACTTGCTTGGATTTCTTTTGCAGAACACTGAAAACTTTTAAACCACACTTCTGTCTGAAACATTTCATCTGCAGTTGTTACAAACACCTCATCTTGCTGTTAGTGAAAGACTATAGAAACCTATTGCTTAGAGCAGAAGGTAACATCTGAAATTATTTTCTTTTTAAAAATAAGATTTTAGGTGTACTGTTCCTTTACGTAAACCCATTTGGTTTTCATTTTATTAATATTAGCCCTAATCATGCATTCGGGCTTCAATGTGGGAGGCTGTACAAACACATCAAGATGGACTCTGCCCCTGCCCCAGGAAACTTGGAATTGCTGACAGTCTGCCAATATTCCCATTTCCCATTATTTTGTAACTTGCTTTGTAAATTTTAGAGTAACTTTCTTGTTCCCATCCTTTTTTAATAGAGTGGTTTTACATATTTGGTGTTTCTTTCTCAGAAATAGTTAGCTTTAATTTTCCAGGCTGCTAGTCTACTTCACTTTCATTCCATTGTGGTGAAAAATCAACTGTAATTTTAATCCAGTGCTGTTAAATTTACATAATGTTCACTCCTCTGTCCCCAAATACCCATTGACTTTAGTCTAAAATACTGTGCCCAGCAAAATGGATGCAGGCTTGCTCCTAAAATGTTAGGGTTCAAGCTTCTATTCAGACTATTACTTTTGACTGGTACAGCAGTCAAATAATTGTTGGAAAGTAGCTTCACAATGATCTTGCATGCATGCCATCAAGTCAGATAGGCTGAGTTTAAGATACTGAGAGTCTAGTGAAAGCCATCAATAATCTGTGAAAGGAAACCTTGAAGAACGGGCTTGGCTGTACTGTTCTTTGTGATGGTGTGCGGGGGGGGAGACTGTAAAATTATCCTAAAAAAATGTAGGGTTTCTAAATCATCAGTGTAGTAAAATTTCCCAAGGCTGGCTTCTGACCTGACTATGAGTGCTAGAAAATTGAGAATGGTAATTTTAAATTAACCTTTCTTGGGAAAAGAAAGTAAGCTATTATCCTACTATGGCATTAATCTCCAGCATTTCCCCATATAGCTTCTTTATAGACTGGAACTGTGTGCCAAGAGTTTGGTAAATGATACTCTTGGGTAACTTTGTCTTGTCATCAGATGACATGTGAGGGTCTTTTTCCTCCCTCATCTTGACTCCTCTCTAATATATTACTTTGGTTTGTCTTAGACTGAAACATTTGCAACATACGTATATTTTGGCGAAAGCTTCCAGAATGAGATGTCATTACAAGGGATGCACTCTCCTTGTTAGATTAGCAAATCATGCCTCACTAGTTGGTACATTCCTGTTTGCCCATCTTCGCTTGAGGAGAACGATAGGTAGATAAAAGTTCTACACTAAGCCTTAATTCAGTGGTGGCAGGCGGCTTTCAAAGTGGCCTGTGGCTACCCTCCTGCTGGCTGCAGGTGGAAGCTGCTGCCTTAGGATCCAGGCAGAGCACATTTCCCTGGGACTAAAAGACTAGTGCAGACTCCTTGTTGCAGTCAAGGAGATGGGAGATCAGTGCTCCCCTCCTACTGTTGGTATCAGGGAGCACATACAGTGCTCTGCTTGGGTCCATAGGCACTGGTGCTCTGCTAGAGTCAGAGAGAGGAGAGTTTACCAGGCTATGTGTGGTTTCCTTGCTGTAGCCAAGGAGACGGGAAATCAGCGAGGAGGCCGCCTCCTTGCTGTACTCTGTTCATCTGGCTGCATGAGTGGGGGCCTGCTGACGGAGGCCATTGGCCCTCTGGGGTTGTAAAAATTATACCTGTGGCCCTTGAGCCAAAAAGGTTGGGGACCACTGCCTTAATGAGTTTGACCATGACGGAAAAAAATAGCACCTTGTTATTTCCCATGAATGCTGCGTATGTCTTCCTAATCAGATCTGTGCAGTTTGACAGATAACGCCTATAATACTTGAAAACAATAAAGTTATGGAAAAAATAGGTCTTGATGTATCCTGTCTTGTACATCAATACATTTCAGTTTGGTTTTGATTCCAGGTTGTTTAGGGTTGCTTGGGAATGCTAAAACAGAGCACATGTTGCCTTCCGGTTAGTATGTTGAGGTGGCATTAGAGACCTGTTTGACATGTAAACAGAAAAAATATAATAGCCATAAAGAATAAATATGGAACTGCAAGGTGCCACTCTTACAGAACCTTTATAATTGTGAGGTGGGTTAATTAATCTTTTTATGTTGGTTTTGAATATTCGGTAATCAAGAATGGAATTGCCAGCTCTTCCTTGTAACCAGTTAACTGAATTTCTTTTCTCCAGAGCCAAGTTTCTATCAGCATCTGACCAGAAAGACTGAGTCAGTGTACTTTGTTCCTTCTGAGCTGGAGGAAGTTAGCATCTCATCTTTTGAGAACATTGTTGAGAACTCCTCACTTTCCACCTGGGGCCCAGGAAATTTTTAAAGGAAATATAGTTATTACTTAAACATTCCAGATTTTTGTGTACTAAATGAGAAAAAGCCTCTTGGTTCAGCTGTTGATTAAATATTCTTAACATTCTCTCCCTTTCGTTAGTTACTAATAGGTGTCTGTTAGGTAACAGGAAAATCTGGGTTTCTGGTAAAAGTTTCATTCATATTTCAAGCCAAGAAAGGATTATAAAGAAACCACAATTGTGTGGGTAATATGAATAGAATGCTGTTAATTTACATGTAGTAGAAAGATAGATATAGACAGTCCCTGGCTGCACAGAGTTGGCAGTCTTTAAATTAAGACAGATAAATGAAAGGAACAGAATAGGTAGGCTATAGAGACTGTCCCTTATAGGAATCCCAGCAGGATTGCCTTAGAGGTGCGATTGAAATATTTTTAATAGAGGGGGCTGCATAGAGGGTGGGAACAGGGAGACTGTTCCAAATGTAGAGGGTAAAGGGAACAAATGGAGCAGGGAAATGACATTAGATATGTAGGTGGCTGAGATTAGGGGCTCATAAGTGAGATGTGCTATAAGTGCCAGAAAGCTAATGGAAGAGTTCGGGGAGGGTGAAGCAGGGAGACACAGATAGGTGGCTTTGGCAGGTACACACTGGAGAGATGGGCAGGCTGGGAGGAGGAGGAAGACCAGGAAGAATCAAGGCAGTGATGAGTGCAGTGAATATCCTGAGAATAGAGAAGTTTTTAACACTTGGGACAAGGAGTAAAGGGTGTGTATGAAGACAGAAGATGAAGTTATAGGTGTCTGAATGGGTGGGTATCAAGCGAGGTAAATAGAGAAGTTGATAACCGCACGGTCCAGATGTGGGAGATGGGAAGGGTAGTACATTTTTCAGTGAGAATAGAAAAAGGAGGCAGAAGGGAGGAATTCAGAAGGACGATGAAAAGTTCAATTTTGGAGTGAGGGAGGTAAAGTCAGGATGTCCAGGAAGAGATTGTGGTAGCAGCAGCAGCTGGAAATATATTGAGAGTAGAAGTTGATTAATGATGTAAAGGTCTCTTTGCTTTGTTAATCACCTTGTCTATCATAAATGATCCATTTTAATATTTACCAAAATGCTTCCCATTAAATTGTCTTCAGAACATCCTGTGAGAGAATTTTGATGTTAAAATTGTAGGCTTTTTTTCCTCCACACCTGAATCTGCAGAATTGTTCTTTCTTGTAAAATGTGTATCACTTCTTGCATTAATGTAACATGGTCATGCTTCTTAAACCGCTAAATAATGGAGCCTTAATGCCTCTAGACATGGAGGCAAGGACATATCCTCTGTTTTCTGATCTGGGAGGGCAAAATTACACTGCCTGCCCTTTTCGGCTGCAGTCGAATGGAGATATGCAAGTTACTTCAAATACTCGCATATTTCCGTTCGACTTCCTACTCCCAGCACATCCACTGCGCTGACTCGAAGGGAGAGACTCAGAGCTACCCCAGTTACAGGATCGACTTCCTGATCCGTTGAGCGGGTCTTTACAGATCTGAGCAGTCGATCAGGAAGTTCGACCTGATGGCAGTGAATTTGCCTCCGTCAGTGAAGACTTCACTAGCCCATTGTTACTGTGACCTGGGAAGTTTACAGCGCTGTTTCCTCCCAGTTAATTCGAAATGAGCAATCAGTCCAGGAGGTGCTAGTTCAATCTCAGGTGTCTTCATTCTCCTTCTTCCTGGTTGCAAACCCTTTCAGGAACTGGCAAAACTTTTAGACAGAAGCCCAGGAGATTCAGTACATTTCCAAAAGCACCCCACCATCTTGGCTTACGTTCGTTTCCCTGTCTGTGTTTTAATTTATTATTTCAAGCAGGGAATTGTACTGCTGTTGGGTATAGCCACGCTATAAAATATGTCTTGTATAACATGTTTGATCTGGAGCAGAGGTACCCTTTTCACTATATACAGCAGCAAGGTTTGTCTTCGTGGTCCCATCACACTTCAGTTTTTTGCCCTTCCTTAGTTCCTTGGATACTGTTCCTGTCTTCCCTGCCCAGCCCTTCACAGGCTTTTAAAACAACAAACCGTTTGTTTTTCTTTCAGATGTTCAGAATTCTCACATTTGGGGTTCATAGGGAGACTGTATGACTTTATGCGCTAACCCCTAAAATAATGGGGTGGAGAGTGTTGTAAGAAAGGCACTGCATTTATTGTAGGTGATCTCTGCGGTTAGCTGAGGGGCACATCCTGGGTGCTGGGATCCCCAGTGTAGGAACATTCCATCGACGGCTGTGGGAATTCCATTTGGGAACCTCCCCACGTTATCACGCCCCATATGTATCTTGAGAGGTTATTGCAGGTGCCCCATCACCATATTGGACAGCTCATGGTTTGTAAGCCTGAGCTTGTACCATGATATCTCAATGCTGTACGTAGCTTGTCAGCGCACAAGGCCTGGTAAAAAGGGTGGGTGGAGGAAGGCGCAGGGACTGTTTAGTGCTTGTGAATGAGCGATGGAAGCTTTCTGGCGAGGGCATCGATCAGATTAAAGGAATAGTAAGTGCACTTCTGTTCTGAATAAGGGGAAAAGACTTCATGTTGGGCTGCGTGCATATCTCTTCCAATTTAATCTACAGCAGTTCAGCATAGTTCACTTTTTCCAGGGACTGAAATCCCCGTTTGTAAAATCAAATCTTCCTATTCTATGCTGAAAGCAGAAGCCAAAAAATGGTGAGTAATAAAAATAAGATTCCTTGTGTGTGACGGAAAAGAGAATTGCTGTATGGTTAAACAAATTTGGCTGTATTGCAAAACGTTTGACTGTCCACATACAGTGAAAATGAAGGTTCTGTATTGACCCTCTGGTTTCAGTTGAGGCTCACTGCTTCTTTGTGTGTTTAACAGAGGTGTGTGCTTTTAAAAAAAAAAAATCTAGCAGACTGTTCGTATCACACCTCAAAGCATTTTATTAGTTTTGCCTCAGCAATTTAGCTCAGATAACAGCACTTGATAGAAAACGTAAGTGAAATTCTATGGATTATAATTTGGCTCCTTAACACTATAAAGCCCAATACCCAGCTTGTTCTCTGGAGTAACAAATCTTAAAGGGACTAATTCTAGCTTTAAATATACGCACCTGCTGGCTTTGATGTTACTGTGTTCCTTCCATCTTTTTATTCCATATATAGATAGGTTCAAAATACTGTTTTAAAAAAAACGCTTCATTTAGTTTTAGTTTACTTTTCAGAGTCAAAGCACCTATAGTGTATGTCGCCTTCTGTAGGAAAATAAAGCTGTAACTGAAGCGGGTAGAGTGGAAATAAGACAAGTGATTTCAAATGTTAATGAAATCCATGTGCTTTAAAGTCTCACTACTCGCAGATAACAGAGCTTGGGGAAGAATTGATGCTGTTGGGACTGCTGATCAGGATAGACCAGGGGTCAGCAACCCAAAAGACAATAAGAACCATTTAAATTTTTTTTCAATAAACAAGTATTTTGAGAGCCGCACTGGGGGGAGCTCTTACTCGGCACGGCTGCAGCCCCTTCCCCCCCACCCCCAGCCCGGCTGTAGCCCCCCACTCTTGCACAGCGTGACTGAAGCCCCCCCCCCCATCTCGCCATGCCAGGCAGCCCTCTCTCCTGCTCTGGCACAGCATGCTGCAGCCCTTTCCCCCATCTAGTCTGGCTGTTGCCCCCCCCACCCCCTCTTGCAAGGCATGGCTGAACCCACCCTCGCCCCCTGTCTGGCTGACACCCCTCTGTCCTACTCTGGCACAGCAGCTGCAGCCCCCACCCCGACCCAGCCCACCTGCAGCCCCTTCCCTCTGCTTTCGCCTGGCACACTGCTGCCACCCCACCTCCATCATCCAGTTCCTCCAGCTGTTGTCCCTCGGCTCTCGCCTGTTCTCCACTCTCTTCCCGGGTAGGGCTGTTGCCCCGCCCTCACCTGCTCCCTGCTGTCACCCAGCTGCATTCCCCACTCTCGGCCAGCCAACCAGGCTGCAACCCCTCACCTGGCCTGGCTGCATCACCGCCCCTTCGCCCAGCCGCTCAGTGTGGCCAGACCTCCTGGCTCCCGATGTCCCTCCCAGAGGCCCCTCCTCCCTGCCCTCTCGGATCCCAGCTGTTCCTCCTGGCGCCTCACCCCGCCCCTGGGCGGTGACCCTCCGCCCCTAGGGAACTTACCTGTGCTGGAGCAGGGGAGTCTACATGAGTCTGCAGCCTGGGACCCAGCTGAGGCTGGTTTAGATCTCCCGCCATGCTCTGCCCTGGGCCACCGTGCCTGGGAACACAGCACAGCGGGAGATTTAAAATGGCCCCGCTGGCCCCAGCTCTTGGCCACGGAGCCACAAGGCGGCATCTGAAGAGCCTCAAGTTGCTGACCCCCGGGATAGATGGAATAGTCATTGGGGCGGGTATAGATTGGGACACTGCCCCAGGTTCTCTCTAGTTGCACTGCGTTCCTCCTGTTGTCTTTATTAGTTAGCTTAAATATGGAAACAAAACTCAAGCATTCAATGCTAGTGTTTGTTTGTTCAAATACGCTACCCTTTAATAAGCTAAGTATCTCCAGCGCTTTTGGATAAACTGAGCATGCTGGGTTCCTTTCTCTGGAGTCTGCTGCAAAGGAGCTTTTCCTGAGTTTAACGATACAGATGTTTGGGTTGGCCAGCGTATGCCACCCCTCTTCCTCAATATTCATCTGCAGCCCTTGGAGAATGTAGGTCCCAGTGCTATTTGGAGCAAGGTAGAGAATTTCATGCTTTCTTCCTGCAGGTCACACTTCCACGTTACAAAGCCATTAACTCCTATTTTAATCAAAGTAGGTATGTCCCTTGGGTTTCTGGCAGGTTGCCAACACAGCCCTCAGTTGGGCAAAATGTGTGTTCCTCTTTTAAATGTTCAGCATGTTCGGCTGCTGCAGATGGGTGGTAAACCGGGTGTCTTTTGTTTTGGGGGATTATAGCCCACATGCTGAGAATTAAACCACTGAAAAGTCTATCTCCCACTTTTCCAGCAGTTTGGAATAACCTGAGCAGTATTTCCTGGAATAACGTTACTACTTGGATGTGAAATTCTTCCCATGAAATAACTTTTAAAGTTTTTACATGCTTAACAAGAAAAAGTTTGAGGGGATACTGCCATGACTATTAGGGCACATAATTACCTACATTCTCCCTCCCTTCTTCTGAGTTATTTCCCTTCCCCCAAAAGCCTGCCTTTTTAGAACCGTCTGAAAAGAAACCCAGCAACTGTGACCAGTTACCTAGCTTTAAAAAATGGGCACAGAATGGAGGAAATAAATGTGGCAATGGAAGCTGCTTTCATTGTCATGAGGTTGTTATGAAGAGCCCTAACAACAAAAACTCTGTTCCCTTTCTTAAAACCTGGGTTTCTGTAGATGAATCTCAAATATTAACTGAAAAACAACTTGAAATGCGACTGTTCTGTTCTCTTCCTGTCATGAAGAGCTTCAAAGCATTTAGCAAAATAATAGAAAAATCCAAGCTGAAACATAGTTTTTCCAAAATGTGGCATAGAGCCAGGATCTTAAAAATCTGGAGAGCCTGCAAAACACATGCTAAACAACGCTTGAGGCCTCTCTAATAAATATTCCATTTCTTAGAAATTAATGTAAAAATTAACTTGGAAAATCCTCCAGTATTGAAGGACTTTGGAAACTAGAAACAGCAAGAACATGTTTTCCTTTTTAACATACGTGTTTTAGGGGGAAATTCAGCATCACAGCAGCATCGTAAATTCTAAATGTGTACAACAATAATTGTACTTATAAGGTATTGTATATTCCTCTCTGAAAAGCAAATGCTTGACTCTGCTAGCACAGACTGCTCCTGTTTTTGTAATTATGTATTCTGCAATGTAGCACAAAAAGCTGGCATTCATGCTGACAGTTGTGTAGATTTTTCTCAGCGCTTTAACAATAAATCAAGTGGGGGCAGGCACACAGGTAACACACTTCTGGCGATTAGAAGAAGTCCTGAGCTGCTCCATTTCAAAACATTTGAATTCATGGTCATCTCCATCTTCCATCTGAAATACTAACAAGGTCCCGCCCCACTCCTCTGTGGCAGGTAAATGCAGTAAAAGCCATACTAGGCAACCTCCCTTTAGATAGCATCTGAAATTTTTCCTCGAGTATACTGTGCACTATTCCTATTCAGCTCCACCATTAGCCATAGACTGCCCTCCTCAAAGAACCGCGCTTTGTTGGTTCCTAGGTTGGTGGCTTTAAGAACATACAATGAACACCCTTTATTCATCTCTATGCCTTAGTTTCCCTGGGCACGAAAGCTCATACAATTAATAAATCTGTTAGTCTTTAAAAGTGCCACAGGACTCTTGTCTTTCTACAATAGACTAGCACGGCTCCCGCTTTGGAATTAAAATAATCCAGGAAGTCAATGGCAACTCTGGGGTAGATGAAATTTCAGCATACAGTCCTGTGCTTTGGCTACAGGACTATCTTTCCTCCTCGGGCTGCATCTGCGTTGCAGTGGGAGCGTGCTTCCAAAAAGACGTTAGCTCTGCTTGAGCTCGTGTGCTAGATATAGAGGTGTAGTTCGGGTACAGTGAGGGGGTGTGTTTATACAGAAAAGTAAGCCAAGTGGCTTGGAAGCATTTGCAGAGGAGGTGGCCCAGCAACTGAAAAGCATGTTTCAGGAGAAGAGAACAGGACCATTCTGCGGTGATGCTTATGCTAGGTAGGGAGGTAAAGGGCCGATGAGAGTGGGAAATGGAAATAAAGAGCAAAAGTTGAGGGCTGATAAAGCGTCGTATTAAGGACAGTAAATGTATGCGTTCAGTGTTTGTGTTTTTCCTGCTAGTAGTTGACACAAAGTTTTGTGACTATGCTGAGCATGGGAAGTGTAGTACCCAAGGCAACCTTTTAAGATGTGGCCCACAATGGAAAAACTTGAGAACTACTGGCTGCCATATGATTAAGCCAGTTGGAGGTGAAAAGCAACATGTGGTTCCCTAGTTGTCAGTTTCTTTCAACACTATCTGAATTTTAACTAAGAAATTAATGGCGTTAGGGTAAGACAAATGATTTAAAAAAAAAAAAAAGACCCTTCAGAATAGATCTGCTCCCTGTGTATTTCAGTTCAATCTGCTCTTTTTCTGGAAGAAATAATTTTCTCTTGTGTTAGCCCAGCAGAGCTACCACAGCTCTGGGATGCTGAGCTGGGCTCTGCTCTCTCTTGTGTATCATCAGTAGAGTTGCTAATGAAGAGCTTGCTGCAGCTGATGAATGACTAGTGAGGAGGAACACAGCTTCTTAGCTCTGTTGGTGACGGCGTCTCAGGTCAGAACACCTGGTCACAGCTGGAGTTCACAGCCTCTAAATTTAAAAAAAACAACACATCATTCCTTGGAAAGTGAGTAAATTTGATCTGCAGTAACTGATTCAATAAACATGAAACCCACATTGCCATTTTTGCAAAGTAACTTTTGCAGGGTGTAATCACACTTTAGCAAGACTTTTACAACTTAAATTGGCATGTTGATAGTTTTGTAGTTCGCAATAATGTTTTTCTTCCAAGGCACTTAAAAGCACTGTATAAAGAAAAAGCTTTGCAGCACCATTGCAAAGAAGAAAATTGAGGCATGGAAGCAAACTGACACCCTTATTGTCTTAATTAGTGCAGATATGCAATCCAACTGGGTGTTTAGTTGAGTGATTTAATCTTGTGGTTCCCATAGTGTGGTTCATGCTTATGGTGTGTTGAAAACAGGATGGTCACATAGTGCTGGTTCTCTAGTTTCCAGCTACTACTATGTCAAGACTACTTAAAAAAAAAAAAAAAAAATAAGCAAGCAAGCCTCCAAATGTTACTATGCCATGTTAGACATTGAAGCATTTGCCATAAGAATGTTATTGAGATGGCTCACAGTCATTATAAGGGTTTTAGGTGTCCATAAGACACTCTCAGATGTGGTCCATACTATAAAAATGTTTGAGAACCCCTGTCCAATCACTACACATCACTGTCTCTAAAGAATCCCACTTTGAAGTATGGAAGGCGTACACATTTTGTGAGAGACAACAGAGTCTTGTGGCACTTTTAAAGACTAACAGATTTATTAATCGCATGAGCTTTCGTGGGAGAAATTCCCACTTCGTCAGACGCTTTCTCTCTTGAAATCAAAGGAGAATGAAAGTGCTGCTGGATTAGCTGTAATGTGGGTCTTGCCAAAGAATCAAATGTTTTTTTCTGAGGGAGCTAGGTGGAGATCAAAAGGTTTGTCTTCATGTCTACACTTTCCCATCATGGCTCTATCATCTCCATTTCTGTGGAGCAGGCAGGGTCTCTTCTCCATACTGTTGCAGTTTTGAGGACTGAACACCCCTGTGTTTTTTCTCATCGTGGGATTACTAATTTTAATAATCCTTTCTAGCCAAATACTGCTTCCACTACTAGCTCTTAAAGAAGCACAAAAGTTCACTCTTAAGGGTGCAAACTTATGCTATAAACACAGGATAACTCTAGAGGAGGTGTATTTAAATGTTGGTTTCAGATTTGACACTGGTTTAACTTGTTTATCAGAAAAGACAGTCAATTGTTACTTGAAGGTCATGCTCTGACAAATATGGAAACTTTACATCAGAAGAATAGCTGAATTAAGCTCACCCTTGATTTCTTAGAAATCCTGTCAAAACCACCACCTGCCATTTGCTGAAACTGTTTCTGACTGCATCCTCTGTTCCGGAAGAGATGCTGCCATACAGCAGGGTCCAGCATGTCTTGAGTTTTGTGTGTTAAAATATATTTTTTAAAAACCTTCCATTCCCCGATGCTGTGTTACACACTGGTGACATGGCATTTACAAACTTCTCCAGTCAATGCAAAACATCAGTGTTGGGGTAATCCCCAGGTTGCTGTGCACCACCATGAATTGAGCTTAAGGCTATGTTTTTGGAGATCTGGCTGGTGAGTCTTGCCCACATGCTCAGGGTTTAACTGATCATATGTGGGTTAGGAAGGTATTTTCCCCCAGGGCAGACTGACAGAGACTGGGGATTTTTTTGCCTTCCTCTGTAACATGAGGCATGGCTCACTTTGCTGATGATTTTTCTGTATCTTGAAGTCTTTAAAACACGATTTGAGGACTTTAATAACTCAGTGTTGGTTAGAGGTTTATTACAGGAGTGGGTGGGTGAGGTTCCGTGGCCTGCATCTTGCAGGAGGTCAGACTAGATCAGTCGTTTTCAAACTTTTTTCCACAGGATGCATTTGAAAAAAAGTCATTGATGCCTGTGACCCAACAATGACATCTTTGAGCAATGCATTCCAGTCTTTTGGCAGCGGCAGCAAGGGGTGCTGCGACCCTGTGCCTTAGGGTCTGCGACCCAGTCCTGGGTCCCAACCCGTGGCTTGAAAACCACCAGACTAGATGGTCATATTAGTCCCTTCTGACGCTCAAGCCTATGCAGTGGGTGCTGGAGTGACCCAGCTACGGTATGTAGCTATGCCGCTCTTGTACCATAGTGTAAGTCCTTCCTGCAGCGATCGGAGAGGTCTTTGTTAGAGGGTCTCCAGCTGCCCCACGAATGGTAGCTTAATGGAGGCATTCTTCTATCATCTTTGCTGCATCCGCTCTGGGAGTTAGGTCCCCAGAGCTTCTTTTCTTTTGATTTTAATAAACGGCTAGTAACACAGGCAATGGGCTTGGATTTTAAATGGCTCGTTAAAAAAATCTTTTTAATAGTTAGCTGTGGGAGTGTCTTTTGGATTCTAAACAGCTTTTAAAAAGCCACCACTTCTACCAAGAAGCAGTGGCTGGTTTTTTTAAATATGTACATGTGGCCTTTGTACTGTATTTTATGCTCTGTTGCTAGCTCTGAAGCAGTAGCTGACAAAAATGCTGACACTGAGGTTGGTGAACTTGTATAAACAAGGAAATGAGCACCATTTTTAGAGCTTGGAAGCTCACTTCTGTGCACTCATCAGTGGTCATTCTAGGCTTCTGTGGGAAGACAGAGTCTTGCTAAGTGATGTGTTGCTCCCTTTTCTTCATGTTGCCCTTGCAATCCAGGGAATAAAGAAATAATTGCTAGAGGACTTATTCCTTAACCTGTGTGTCTGGAGGGAAAGATTAATCGGGAACTCCTGTGAGGAGAGAGGGTGGCAAGAACAAGCTTGTCCAAGGGAGAAAGGGAAGGTAGCTCTACATTTCAGGCACCTATTTGCTAAAGCAGATATTAAAGATGTCATTGAACTTCAAAGTGTTTTTCTGTGAAATGTCTAACGTGTCTCCTTTGTTAGTATCTTGCAAACAATCATATCTAAAATCTGTTCTCTGACTGTTAGTTATATTACCCTGCAGGAGTTGGATTTTTTTCCTGTTGACAAGAACCATAGGGGCACATCTTTCAGTGAAATATTAAACCAAGCAGTTTTTTGTAAAGTTATACACATTTTTTGGCAAATGAAGTGTAAACTCTTTGAGGAAAATATGAAAGACATAGTGTACTTGAGATATAATACAGCAACTAGACCAGCAAGTTTAGTTGCCTTGCCTCTTTGGGAGGAATCTGCGAGGATCTACTTAGTTTGGATGCTTTCAGGTATGGTGTTTAGGGTGTAAGTATGATTTACCTGTCACAGATGAAAGCTTGTTTTTTGGCTGTGAGAAATTCCCTCACAACCCACCTAAGTAAAATCAGGAGGACAACTGCAGAAATGTTTAAAGAATTGTTTAAGACTAAACTGTTCCTTTAGGGCAGAGCTAGGTTGCCCTTTAAAAAAAAAAAAAAAGTTTTTAGTCTTTACAACTCTGTTTTGGAGCTAATATTAAGAGAGAAATGTTCGAAGCTTTTTGCATGTGTGACTGTTTAATAGATGTTCCCTTTCCGAATAAGAGTTTCTATTTTAAGAGGGATGATGACAAAATTCCCATTAAACCAAAGGAAAGGGACACTGCTTTTGCTCAAGTGAGTGGGTTCCAGTATGTCTATCAATATCTTTGTTCTAAGGTGGAGCATTAAATGGTGGAGCACCAACCTGATGCTGTAAGAGTGAGATCAGTTATACTGGGCACTGGTAGTGATCGGCTGATTAATTAATATTGCACGCGCTTCAGTTAGAATCCACTGTTCCTAGACGTTCATAAATGTGGGGCTGAAATTGTCAAACTTGATCCCCTCCTGAAGGTAAAATTTTGGGAGTGTCTGAGTAAATGTGTTCCAGCAATTTGAGAGCCTGGCAGTGGTGTGTGTGGTTGGCTGGGTGCTGGGCCCCTGCGATCTAGGGCTTGGGCTGACGCAGAGAATTCGGAGGAGCTGAAAGGTTCCTGTGGTGCACAGAAGATGGGCTACCTACAGTGCGCTCTGGTAGCAGCTATGCATGTAGTTTCATATTGTGAGATTGACAGGCTGTCTTTTTTTTTTTTTTTTTGGTGGGTGAAGCTCCATACACTTTATCTCTCCACTTTGCCATCTTTTCATACAAAAAACTGTTAAGATTGCATAGTTAAACAGTTCAGGAAATGTGATTTGGGGTTGTGCAGACAGCTGTAACTTTGTCCATTTATACATGTGTGTCTCATTAGTTTTTAATTCCGTGATCATTTCTTAAAAGACAATATTGTATTTCTACAACTTTGTGTGTCCCATCTTGTAATGTATGCTAATCAGCTGATTAAATGAAACGTACTCATAAATATACTCCTCCATGTGTTTTGGATTAAATATCATTTAGGTGCTGGTACAGCCCCCTCACTGAACTATCTAATACTGAAAATTTGCTGCCTTGCAGAAGTGGACAAAAATTCAAAGCTAAGGTTCTCTTCCAGTCAGTTTATACTTTGATTGGCATCAGAGAGAGGCTGAGCCAAGTGTTAAAAAGAAAGGGGTGCTACTAAATTTATTTTTAAAAAATGCCTCAGAAGAGAACTTCATACATAATTCTGTCAAATGTATCCTGGATAATTGTTGCAGTGAAAACATTGCAAGTTTAAAGAATAAGAAGAAATGGCAAGATGCTACAAAGATATCTTTGAGACGGTAGAAAAAATGACTTCTTGAGAAACGGTGTGTGACCAGGTAATTGGTTTGTCATAAAGCATAAAAACAAGGATTATGTTCACAATTTTGATTATGGTGTTCCTTGACTTTTGCCTGCTTCACCGTGGAGCCTTTAATTTCTTAATGGAATTTTTTTACACCCTGACAGACAGGTATACTCGGCATTCTATAAATACATACCCCTCTCCTGATTTGCTGCTCAGGAGGTGGTGGTCGGGACTTGCTAACAAAACTGGACTTGGGGCTCTTCTTTAAATATACTGCTTAGTTCTACAAATTACCCAAATAAAAGCAAGCAGCCTAGTGTTTGCTCTTAGATTTTTTCTTTCTGCTAGAAGGCATTATCCCTACAGAGAGTCCCTTGAGGAGAGGTTGGAAGAGGCAGTAAAGGCATACGAGATGGCAGCTGGCCAACTGAGCGTCTATTCATTCCAGTTAAGAGCACTGGCTGAGTGAGGTGCAGTTAGAACTGCCCTTGTTTGTATTAATTTGTTAAAAAACTTGCAGTGCTGTGTAGCTTCACATTTTAGTTGATGTACCTCAACTGCCCAGTTGTCTGAGTTTTCTGAAGTAACCAGAAAAGGTCCTAGGGTTCTGTTTCTTTGGGCCCCTACAAATTTAAACTGACACATTTCTAGCATTTTGATGTGGAAAAGTTTTGTCTCAGGCATGAATAAGGATGAAGTAGTCACGGCCTCTTTTCCTGCTCTGTCCAGGAAACCCAAGTAGGGGAATTTTTTTTCCACATCTGGCAATGGTGATGCATTTTTTAAGTTAGAACAGCCTTTCACTGACTTAAAAGTCAATAAGAGCAGACTTAGTTCTACCTATTTTACTGTTGTATGTTCTCACTGGGAATCAACGTCTTTCTTCCCTGCTTTTGCACTCAGGCTAATTTAAAAATTCTTAAACACAGCTCAGTTTTTGGTGTGCATATTAGGCGGTTTTCCACTTTTATTGATGGTTTTAGTAACATACGTCCTTTGTTCTAGAACCACACTCTCATCGGTGTTCATTCCGAGAGATTCTAACAACAATGTACTCTCACAGCCAAATACTGTGCTGCAGCCATATTTTGTGATCTTTTAATGCCTATTCAGAAACAAGTTATGGCAAATATTTAGTGTCAGCTTCATGTAAGCAGCCCAGTTTGTAGCACATCAAATGTTTATGAGAACAAGCTCAATGCTTGTGCTAGAAAACTTCCTCCCACATGCGCGAGCACACACACAATTGCAGGGGACGAGGTTCTCCCTCACCCAATAACACATGTAAATTTATTCAATGGGCAAGGGAAAGAGGATCTTCCTGCCCCACGAGAATGCACATGTAAGAGAGAATTTTTGAAATGGTCTTTCTGGAATAGAGTGCCCAAACTTTGCTTAATTGAGGGGTACATTGGCAACTCGCCTTACCTAATTTGATTAAAAGAACTAGATTGCAGTTGCCTAACCATTAATGTGAGTGATACAGTCTGTGATGGGGCCTGTGGGTCTGAGCCTGCTCCATCTTGGCTACATACCCAGGCCACTTAAATCATGATGGTGCCTGCAGATTGGGACTTGTAGTCTTCCTAAGGGCTCCAGAGAGGGCTTGGTTCTCGAGATTTATGATGTTTTAGTGGAAGTTGTATGATGATTTGGCTTGATTTGAGCATTTGCTTTATCCTGAATTTGTATTCTGTAAACAGGGTGAGATGGCTGTCAGCTTGATCTCCAGAGGAAGCCAATGTGAAAGCCATTTTTGAAGGAATGAAAAGCTTGTTAAAAGGGCTCTTTAAAGACCTTGAGATTGTTAAGTACCAGGTGTGTTTTGCAAGGGGCTTGGCAGTTTAACATCTTGTTAAATGATCCACTTGGTACTTGTTTAAAAATCCAGCTAAAATCTTAGGTTATGTGAAAATGCAGATGAGCATGAAACAGCTGAAGATGTGGAGTAATCACCTGCACTTCTAGCTACTGCAGATGCTGTCTGGTCTGTAACCTGTCTAAAATTGAACCTGTAGATCGGCTGCTCCGATTGTCTGATCACTGGATGCATGGCACTTTGTATTGCATGGTTAACACAATAGAACCTACAGGGACACATTCTGGCAGTTAGCGGTACTTTTACTTAAAAATACTGTGTAGGAAAAAGGTTCCAGTACGGACACAGCTGCTACTGTTTTAGTGGCTGAAGCAGCTAATATTGCTTCTTACCAGGGAGAGTCTGCATCCTGTTTGTTTCGGTTTTTTGGCCTACTTTCAATTGTTGGCATTCAGCATGTATACTCACTAATGATCAATTTATACTTTTTAATTGGGTGAGTGTGTATACATTTGGTAAGCTTTCTTGCACCTGCCTGATGCACTTTACAGCCTAAACATTCACAGAGCTGTCTTTCAGAAGGGACTCTGTCCTCTTGTGTGTAGAGTTTACACTAGCGAAAGATGTGAGGAGGAGGGAATGTTAGCTAAAGCATGTTTCAAAACCAGCAAATGGAGTTCTGTCGGGTTTTGAGAAGAGATGGTTTTGCAAATTGTTTGCAGGACACTTGTTTCATATAGGCAAGAGCAGCCCTTTTGTCTGAGCCATTTCTATGCAGTCTACTTTTTTCTTATCTTGGATAAAATGTCAAGATAGAATGAATATCTGTAGATGAAGAGGAAATGTTTTTAGAGAGTGGCATACTAGGAATATTTAAAATGAAAGTTGGACAAACAGGCCTCTGATGATTAGCAATTCTGATAATATATTTAAATATAAAGAATAGTGC
This sequence comes from Pelusios castaneus, assembly GCA_007922175.1. NCBI lineage: Eukaryota > Metazoa > Chordata > Testudines > Pelomedusidae > Pelusios > Pelusios castaneus. Next base: position 2,765,458 of record ML685950.1, read on the forward strand.
AGTGGTCTGTTTTAATGTGAAGGACAGGAACATTATCGATAAGCTTGCAGCTATTCAGTTATAAGCCCCCTTTTTGTTCATATGCCTAAAATGGCTGTAAAACCTTCCATGTGACTAGTCATCACCAGAGGAGCCTGATTTATTTTATACTTTGTGGGGGTGGGGGAGAAATGTTTTAATACCAGGGAGGGATTCAAATATTTTTCAGCTGTGTTCAGTACGTTTACAGTAGAAATGGCTACCGTACTGTACAGCTGTCAGCTCTGGTTTTTCCCTCTAACATTAACAGTGTTCAGGTTGAATGCTTTAAAGTGAGGAAATGAGAAAATTAGGGTTCTCAATAGTATTAACTCATCCACGGTTCACAAGCTGTTGGGAGTGCGTTTTTAAGGTACAGTACCTTGTGACATTGCTTGTGCAGCTCTCTATGAAAGTGCATATATTTCTATAAGGTGTTTCAACGCAGACAGGAAAAAGCATTATCATTGTGGCATTAACTTTCACCCTTAGAGTTTGATGTAAAATGATATATTTAAAAGATCCTTGCAACTTCCTTAGATTAAGAGCTGTGAAAGCTATTTATGGCCTTAGTGTCCAAAGGCTATTTCATCATTTGCTATTTACGTTTTGCATTTCACTCAGCTATGGTAAAGAAGTCAATTTTCTTTCTGGTTCCCAGGAACTAGAACACTACTGTGCTCTGGTTGCAAACCCTGTGCAGCATTGAAACCCTTTTTATTGAAGCATGCTCATGAAATGAAACAAATCTATTACCAGAATCTGTAAACTCTTTCAAACGTTCTAACTCTGAGATGTTAGTTAACAGAGGGGGAATTAGAGAAACTTGGTCCTGATCTACACTAAGAGTTCACTTTGGGTGTAGGTACATCTCTTAGGAGTACGGAAAAAATCCCAGACCCCTGAGACAGGTTGCTCTACCAGCTTAACCTCTGGGCTGACACAATAGTTCTTCTCTTGATCTAGCTACCTCCTCTTGGGCAGATGGATTACCTACTCTGGCACGAGATACCCAAATGCAAACGTACCTGAACTGTTCCCTCCTCTAGTAAAGACTGAAATGGTTATGAAGTTGGGAAAATAAATAATATTCCTCAGTGGGACTTCTGGATTTAAACTGCAGTCCTAAATAAGTGTGTGCACACTCTAAATTAGCAAACAAGGGTTGCATAATAGTGCTTCCTCAATGGCAACTGCAACACCAGTGCAACAGATGATCCGAATTCTGTGTGCGGCCGCTTGGTCCCTCGAGGGAAACAGGAGTTCAGGAACAACACAGTGAGTGAGGCCATACACAGGCTGGAAATGCGTAGGGACTGACACAAGGAGAAAAGGATAAGCACACCCTCAAAAGCCAGGATGTTTTACTATGTTGCCTATGGAAGGAAATGTGATTAGTGAGGGAGAAGGAATGAATATTAAAGGCGAGAGTGGCAGTGTGAGAAGGAACAGAAGCTTACAGAACATCCAAGAGGAGAGAAAAACAATAATTTTAAGGGCCAAATTTGGTGTTTTAGGTGTACTGGGAATCAGAAATACAGAAAAATGAATATTCCTCTAAAATGCTGCTTTCACACCCTGTCATTTGTAACTAAAATATTTGTGGTGGGGAATTCCTCTACTGCCTCCCTCTCTCATCAAAAGGTGCATGTTTAATCAATTGGGTTTTGCCACTCCATCCTGTACTGCTGACATAAACACAGGATTACGACGTCATTGAAGGCGAAGTAGGGTTCTGTTGTATCTGAACTAGTTTTATGGGGTAGGAGCCAGGGGCAGGGTTTTACGTCTGTCTGAATACGTTGCCCCTGGTATCTGGTTAGTTACTGGAAGCAGCAGAAGTCAGTGGTCAGTGATTGCTACCCTTTTACAGGCCAGAGCAAACATGGAAAACCAGATCATTGGGCTTTACGTTCATTTGCCACAATTACCTTTTTAAAAGGTCTCTTGCTGATGGGTACTGTGGAGTACTTTTTCAAGGACTGTTTGTCAATTTCTCTGTGGTCTGTCTTGCTGAGCAGGGAACCCTGGCATGAGACTCGCTCCCTGCTAAGGTCAGTTGATTACTCAGCACAGACTCCTTTTGTGCTGGGAGGTTTGACCAGACCGCCATCTGAACTCTGCATCTTAAAGTACGTCCCTGCATGAGAAAATTCACTGAGCAGGGGGCAAAACTCAGCTGGAAAATAGTAAACATGTAGAGCAGCCTGCTTGATATTTCCACATTCACCTACTGGTCCGTGTCTCCTTTTTTGTGAGAAGGCATTGATCTATTATAAAATCATCTAAGTTTTGCCGCAAGTTAAACAATAAATCACTAACTTAAGTTGTGTGCTTTTAAAAATTGTATATTAAATAGGAAGTACCCAGGTTGAATCACTGATTTGATGCTCCTCCACCTCTGCTTTGCGGACTATTCCTGCAGCTCCCCCCCATCTGAGTGCCTTGGGACTCCAGTTTTGTCCCCTCCACTGCTCTTCACAGTCCTGTGGTTTCAGCTGTCATCTCTACACGGATTCCCAAATCTGTTTCACCCTGTCCTTTCTGTGTGTCCATTGTTTATCTCCTGTGTTTCATAATCTTCCCCCTCAGTGTTTCTCCACTGTCGTGAATTCCACGTCTAAATCTTTGAGCATGGCCATAAACCTACCTTGTCAGTTTATTCTCTGTATTAGGGCAGTTGATATAGGTTCAACAAGTTTTTTTTTTAAAGAAAACATGTTTTTTCCCTTGTTCAGTTGTCTTAATTAGAGTTGGTCTTTGTTTCTGTGTTTCCTTCTTTGTGTTAATTTATTGGGTACTATGATCCATGGAAAAAAATTTTCCCTGATGTTTTCCCACCAAAGGGGTTAATTGACCCATTTATTTCAATGAACGGAGTTAAGCAACAGGACCCTGGATGTAGGTATTGCCTTTCTGTTGCAGTGATCTAGCTTACCCCGCTGATCCTAGTTCACTTAACTTTCATTGGCACTGGGAATTTTAGAGAAACCTAATTCTAGCAATGATGGAAGCTTGATTGTGAACTGGCCACTGGCATTTTTACCACTGTTAATGAACTGATCTTAAAACAGGCTTGTTTCCACAGTGGCAAAAGAAACTCAGCAGCTACTCTGTTCTCAGACCCTGACCATGGCTATTACCAGTGGTGCACCATAGCGTTAAAACAACAGAAGGTGATTTCCCTAAAATGTTGTATGGACATGGGTTTAGTTATGCTGGAGAAGGAGTTATATTAAATACCTTGTATACTCTGATTGAGTGTACCTCATAAATTACAAGAATCTGTATAATAAATTGAAGTGTAATACAAGGTTATTTAAATAACAAGAGTGAATTGAAATGCATGTGCAAACTGGTAGGGTGCTTTCCAATATAATATTCATGGTAATATAGCTGTGTTTTGAAGACTGGACTCTCTGAAAAATAAACTGAGTGCCACTAACCCTCATGTATTAGGTGTAAAAGATGGGTCTGAAGGAAATCATCCTTTTATTGCCTATTAGAAGAAAGAGGGTGCTTTTAAACAAATAAAAAGCTTTTTGTTTACCATCCTGTAGATGTATAATGAGGCAAGGGGGAATCAGCTCTAGTGCTTTGTCAACTCATTTCTGAAAGTTTTTGTTATAAACAAGTGTTAATTTTGAACCAGGTGAAGACTTTATGTTCAAGTTAAAAGGCAAAGGTTCATACCCAAGGAAGAGTTTGTAAAAACAGGTAGCACAGCAGACGTTTTCACTAGTCAAATTTCAGGTGATGCTTGGGGACAAATGACATATTTTTACTGATTGTGTTAAGGTAAGATTTTTTTTTTGCTTTCAAACTAATTCTTCTGGTATTGATATAACAAACTGATGGTTCAGATGAGGAGTTAAAACTAACTAAAAACTCTTGGTTCTTCGTGTTAGGAGAAAGAGGCCTTTGCATGGAATTTTATAAAATTTAAGAACGTTAGGGATAACTGAGAATTTTGTTGCCAAGACCAGATACCTGATTTTCTGTGAAATTCAGTGCCAGAGCTCTGCTCTTTGTGTCAGTCTCTTAGAGAAAATGTTAAAAAGCAAACATAGTATGTGTATTACTTTTGTGGTAGATTTGCATAGTCTAAGAATCAGAAGTTACAAATAAAAAATTAAACTGAGAACTAAGCCAGACTTGCCAAATCCTGTCCTTCCCTTTAAAAGGTCACTGATTGAGAGCAATCTAGATCACTTGGTACAGGAGATGCAAACAAATGGGATGCATTTAATCTGGTAAATATTAATGTATGCGTCTAGGAACAAAGAATATAGTCCATAGTTGCAGGATGGAGGGCTCTATCCTGGGAAGAATGACTTTGAAAAAGATTTGAGGGACGTGGTCAATAATGAGCCGAATAGAAGTTCCCAATGTGACACTGTGGCCAAAAGAAATAATACAACCCTGGAAAGTATAAACAGGGGACTGTCCAGCAGGAGTAGCAGAGTTGTTCTGCCTCTCTGTTTGGCACTGGAACACTCTAATTCTGGGGCTCCCAATTCAAGAAAGATGTTGATAAATTCAAGAGGGTTCAGAGAAGAGGCAGGAGAATTTTAATAGTTAATTAACCATTGGAACAATTTATTGAGGGTTGCGGTGGATTCTCCATTGCTCGTGGTTTGAAATTGAGATAGGATACTTTTTCTAAAAGATCTGCTCTAGGAGACTTTTTTGGGAGATACTTCAGGGCTTACGTTATACAGGAGGCCAGATTAAATGATGCCGTGGTCCCTCTGTCTTTGGAACAACAGCTTTAACAGTCATCCATTCCCATTCTCTTTTTCGTGCTGCGAGGCAGCCCCAGGCTTGTCCTCACCGCATTCTCTGTCAGGAGCTGGGGAAAGCCACCTCCCTGTTCCCAGTGAGAGGCCAGCTGGGGTTTCTTGCCCCCGGGTAGCAGAGTCCAGCAGCCCCCTGGCTTCTTGCCCTCCCTACTGAGAGCCGGCAGCCTTGTCAGGTTCATGGTTCCCCATGGGGAGCAGGCAGAGAAGCAGCCCAGGGTTTCTCCACTTACTCTTCTTGCTGGGAGCCAGGGAACTTGCCCATGGCTTCTCCCTTCCCTGCTCTCCACTGGAATGGGGCAGCCATGTCAGTTTCACACCTACCCATGAAATTGACACGGCTTGCCGACTCCTTGCCTGGAGCAGGTTGAAGATGCACCTGGGCTTCTTGCCAGAAGTGGACACAGTGACATTAGCCCTAAGCCTCTTATGGAGGTGGGTTTATTTTGTTGAAAAAAACAGGGCAATTTTTTGGTGGTGGGTTGGTTATTGCAGTGTGTATAGCAGCACTGTTTTGCTGAAAAATGCTGACTTTTGTCAACAAAATGGTCTAGTGTAGACCAGGCCTCAGGCCTCCTTTTCAGGAGTGTGCCTGACACCACACCTTGCTACATCCTTGCCCTAATGACGCTGTGCACTTCCTACTACTTCCTACACCTGTGCCAGGTGTCTCTTCCTGACCTGTTCCCACGTGCTGGCCCACATGTCAGTTACTTGTCTCTCACCTCACCTTATGCTTTGCAGCTCCTCCAAGTGATTGTACACCGAGCTCCTTCCTGTCCTTTTTTGTAAGTCACCCATCTCTGCCATTAATAGCGTATCCCTCTGTTGTATTTTGCAAAACTCTTGTTCCATAGTGAAAGGTTTTGCAGAACTACGTACCATCCTACAACACCGCATGCAGTTACGCCATTAGGCTATCAATAAGAGTAGGTATTTCATTTCTATATGAATGCAAGTCAAAGTGGGGACTCTGAGTTGTTGAAAATGCAAAACTGTCTTAAACGTCTAAAGTCCCCCCTTTCTCTCAGCATTTAGCACAAGTGTCTTTTGTCACTGGGTCTGGGACCCTGGCTGGTAAGTATGGGAACAGTTGCAGCTTTCATTGATCCTGTTGTGCCATTCATAGTTACCGGTAATGAACCAGACAGGTATTTCCAAAAGCCAATTTAAAAATTAACACCCATTCTTGTGTAGTAGTACTTTAACTATCAGTTGTTGTAATAAGGTATACTTTTCACTTCCAACTCGCACTATGCCAGTACTTCACAAATATTAATCCCTATAATACCTGAGAGGTGTGGTTTTTTTAACTCACTGCAGTTTTCCTGTATGGGTATCCCTTGCATGTTCCTTAAATGACACTTGAGTCAAAACCTGATTTAGCACTTCACAAGCCTTAGAAATGTATCAACTAAATTTATAAATCTTGGGGAAAGGTGGGACTAGCTGGTCTAGAGGAATAGAGATGTGATATGTAACATTAATCTCTTGTTTAAAATCCAGCCCTTGTTGCTGATCTGACTCTTCAGTGGTTTGTGTACAAGGATTGAAAAATTCACTTGCCTAGGACATGCAAGAACATCAACTTCTTGCACAATGAAGCTTTATTTAAAAAAAAAATTATCAGTTATAAGTCCTTATGATTGTAAAGCAGCGTTTGGCAACCTTTGCTGGCCCCTGTGCCAGCCCCCTGGACCCTCCACCCATCAGCCAGGGTCAGGGCTAGCAGGAAAAGGAGCCCCTTCCCTGCCAGCCCTGCTCCCAACTGGGGAGCGGGACCAGCAGGGGACAAGAGCCATGCGCATGTGGGGCCTTCCTTTCCCTGCTGGCCCTGTCCCCCAGCTGGGGAGTGGGGCCAGCAGGGGACAAGAGCCACAGCACGCACACAGCTCTTGCGGCCCCAGGCTGGGGACGGGGCAGCGGGGAGAGCAGCCGCAGGGCCAGAACCCTTGCATGCTGCTGTAAATAGGTGTGCGTGCCAGCAGTTGTAAGGGTAACCTTCTGCAAGTGAGCAGTGTAAATCAGTACAGTGCTCTCTTCCTGAGTCTGCAGACAGGTACTGTGCAACTGCCACTGCTGCTCAGAGCGTTACCAAGATGGAGTTGCTGTTCAGAACCCTGCAGATGGTAGTGAAGCTGACAGGAAAATGGTCATTTTTTACAGCACTGCGTCTTGGGAAGACTGCAATCGGCAGTGGTAGAAAGAGTCATTGGGGGAGTGTACTCCAATGGAGGTTGTGTGGGCTGGGCTACTTAGGCTAGGAAATGGCCTGTAATTTGCGACAAGTGCAGCTCTACACACAGTAGTGATGGCGGGGGATCTGTTGAAGGGAGGGAGCCCAAATTTACCAGTGTAGCCTAGATTGGATGACACGACTTGGATGTTTCTCCCTCCCTGTCTACACCATGGTTGTGGAGCCACTTTAGTGATGACTTTTGGGTTCTGAGTTTTTCTACGTAGGGCTAGCACAGGACCAGCAGAATAGTGGAGGTCATCTGCTTCCAGCACCTTCTTGCAGCGTCTGTCCATCTCTCCAGCAGTGAGACGTTTAAATGGATCAGATAACGACTTTCCTACTAGCAGCCCCAGGAAATATTTATATTATGATAGCACACAAAGGCCATTAGTGTGGGCATTATATTAATACAGAGCTAACCCCCGCATTGAAAAGCGTACAGTCTAACAACAGGAGATGATGGGTAAGGACTAATACTGCATACAAGTAGATGAGCATGCTGGAGAACTGACAGCTTTGCTAGCTACACATGATGGATTTGTTTTTGTTTTGGGGGGGTGGGGGTGGGGAGGAGTTACAGGCAGAGTGTGAAAAGAAATAGACACAGCTTGTTACCTGCCTGGCCACGATAACGAGCTGAGTTTTATAAGTTTCATAGCAGCAGTGAGGGGAAAGGACTTGGGAGGAAAAGGCAGTGGGTCTTTGAATTTTATGAAGGTGTTTGCACAATCATTAGAGGTGGTGTGGGAGAGAGCTCAGAGATGTTTTTTGGAGGAGGTGACCAGGAAGTTGCTGGCAGAAGAAAGGTGTGCATCTGAAGGTCAATGGGCTCCTCAGTCAACAAGGTAGTCTGGGGAATAAGATATGAGGGGCCTTAAAGATAGGCCAGAAGCGTGTGTTTGATATGGAGGTGTAGCTAGTGGAGAGACTTAGGGTCAATGGGATTGGAGACAGGTGCAAGAGAGATTACTGGTAAGACTGATGCGAAGGAGGGAGCCTCAATAAAGGGACCAGGAAAAACAACTTGGGAAGAACCCTCCTCATCCCCTGAAACTTGTACAGTGGGTATTGCCATGGTTGTTGATGCCCTCAATTTTAGTATCCATGTGTGGCTAGTAGATTTCATCCTCTGTGTATCGTAAGTGTGTGGTCTTATTTTCCAGATGAGCATGAAGTGGGTGAGAGAAGAGTTATGTTTAAGTTACAAGAGAAAAGAGAGAGTACATATATGGAGATTCTTTCTTGCAGGACCATGAAGGAGAACACACCAGTAAGGGAGAATATAGAGAACACTGTTTAGGAGCTACTTAGTTGGTGGGAGAGGAAGAAACACAGAAGACCGTGCAAGAAACCGAGTAACGTGATCATTGTAAGGGAAAACCGGAGTGAAGCTTGGGTGGCCTGACCCAACTAAGAGGTAGCCGATAGGACCAGCATTTGCAAGCTGATTTGACAAATGCTTTTGGTGTGTTCATCTAGTTCAATAGGCCAGATATTTCAGGAATATGTTAATAAATACAGGTGAAATTAACTGACTAACTTGTTTTAGTATTTTTCTGTTATCTGACTAGCCATGAGATCAGGTTTTTAGAAAGCAGAGTGTGGGTACCCCGGCAATAGTATACAAATGCTGTAAAGTAAACGGCAGGGGCTGTGACTTTGGGGAAGCCTGGTGGTGAAGCAGACTTCCCTCTGGCTGGTAGCTTTCCTCAGTGGTAGTTAGTGCTGGAAAACCTTTTGAACCTCCTGCCTATGTGAAAGCATAGGCTCTTTACAGAGCCTAATGGACAGTGATCACAGTTAACGCCTGTCAGTGTCTGCAGAAAGGCCAAGCACTCAAATGAGCATGGAGTCTAAATTCCCTGTTATCCCTGAAGCATTGCTACATTGACCTTTCACTAGCATTGAATCTTAGTTTGAAGAAAAGGGTGCTGGGGACTGGGAGCCCTAATCTGCCTAGCCCGCTTCAGTGCTCTAGGCCTGAGGCACGCTCAGAGAAGAGAAACAAGCCTCTTGCTTAGCTGGGCATTGCATCCTGTTGGTTAGTAAAAATAGAATGGTTTATGATGTCATTGTCAGCCCTTCTCATCTGGGTTTCCTGAGTCGATCTGAAGCACAGCCCTGCCTCCCCTGAATAGAGTCTGTTGGCGGACACATGGTGTTTCTGCTTTAACTCTGCACTTCCTTTCTTTTTCCTAGCATGGCACAGGGGGTGCGTTCCCTGCTTTTAGCGAGCCTTTGTGTTGATGTTTTCTGCAAATGCAGGGTAGCCTCAGTCTCTTCACGAAAGAGTCATTGCTCTTCCTGATCAGTAGCCCTTTCTTCAACGTAAAAATATTTAAAATGCAGCAAAAGGCCTTATACTTGTGACTGAGGGAGGATCTGCATGTTAAAGCTTTCCACAACGAGAGGAAAGTGAATACCAGCCAGCATTACAGGAAGGCAAGAAAAGGTTTGTGTTCTTTAACACAAAATCAACTGGTGTTTAGTGTTTAAAAACCAAATGTTAAGATAATGGTTCTCCTAAGCTCACAAATACATTATACTGTATTTTTTTATCCCAAACTATTTAGTCAATGCTAAGCCTCTGAAAACGGGGAATTCATAAAGAAGGCTTGAAAAAAATTTTTAATGCTTTATTTTGCCTGCAGTAGGTCAGCATATAAGGCAGCTTGCAAAATTGTCATGAAAATTTAGCAGCTGAGGCCAATCATCGACTTGCCTGAATATACCAAGATACTTAATGAAAACTGAATATTTTACTTGACCCATAGAAAATAATAGTACTAACTGTGTGGGTGTGGCAAGGCAGTCCCATTATGTTAATTGACCACCTATTGGACCATGTGGACCAAGAATGCTGTGATGTAAGTGGCAGTCTACCTTTTAGACTGTATCATCACGTCACTCTTCCATAGTTTTTAGAAGTTCATTTCTTTTTTCTTTTCATTTTTCAGCGTTACTTTAACTCAGTTATTTCACTTACTTTTTTGTAATCAGACATATGTATCTAGGCTGAGCCTATTGGACACCATAAAGTCTTATTCTTTTTTGGTACTGATCTAATAAATTAGAGCTTACAAATATTTGACTGTTGACAATTTTTGACTGGTCAGTTGAGCGATTATTTTTGGATTAGTCCAATACCCAACTCTGTCATTTGAGACAAGAGAAGGATTTTGCAATGCTGCTCTAAGACATTGTTTCAAGGATTAAGTACTGAAATATAATATATAGAAGATGTATTTTTTTAACAAAACCTAAAATTTAGGGCTGTTACTGGCCCAAGTCTCTCTCAATTATTTTTCAGTTTCTAAAAACAGAAGGTAAGGCTTAAATGGCTGAAGACTGTTAAGTAATGCTGAATTAATCTACTCCCCTCCGCTCCCCCCAAGGAAGTTGAGTTACATGTAGAGTGTTATCTTTCATCTCAGCCATTGATTACATCTACCAATCCTACTACAGTAGTGTGCAAATCTTTCAATTTTGAATAATGGAGGTTGTGCTTCTCTGACTAAACACTAATTAGATATAAATGTCCACCACCACCAGCACACATACTTTGTTCGATCAGTCAGCTTGAAAATATACCTTCCTGTAAAACAAATAGTGGCGTGAGGTAATATCTTTTATTGGGCGGACTTGCATTGGTGAAAGAGACAAGCTTTGGAGCTGGTGGTAAAGCAGACTTCTTCACCCTTGTGACTTGCAGCTTCAAAGCTTGTCTCTTTCACCAGTAGAAGATATTGTTTCTCTCATATGCTGAGACCAACACTGAAAAATAAATAACCATACGTGTTCCATAGACACAGGTTGAATTACTTTCAACCACTCATGTCCAGACTTCAGCTCTTCTATCAGAGATCTCCCTTTTGCTCTTTTTCCCAACCTGGTCCTGCTGCAGTTGATCAGACATGGAGGCACAGTGTTTTAGACTTAGCAACTGTCTTTGGTACTCATTAACCAGGAGGTATTGCTGCCCCACCAGAGAGCTTGCTTTCATCTCTGCTTAGTGCGAAGGTTGTGACCTTTCCTTTCGGATAAAGACCTCACTGCTAGGGTTATCCAGCCTTCCCCTCCTCCCCCCACGCTGGATTACTGCATTGTGCTTTGAATGGCACTTTACTTGAAGACCAGTTCAGATCTCTGTGAATATGGGGGTCCATTTGCTTAGCAGTGTGTCTTGCCAGAAACACATTATCTCCTGTTTTGGTTTTTTTAAGTTCCAATTCAGGGTGGCATTTTTAACTCCAGGAGCCTCATCCTAAATTTGGGTCCTGGCAGTGCCATCCATCTCCTACCCTTGGAAATCAAGAAAAGATGAGGTGCTCAAGCTTACCAGCAGTTGATTTAGGTAGCTGAGAAAGTTCCCTGAGGGACCCTGTGCTCAAACTTGCTGCGTCCTCTTGGTCCAACAGAGCCAGAGATTTACTTTAAGATGGTATCTAAGCACTGAATGACAAGTACCACACTGAGCATACCAGAGAGCAGCCTGAATGCAGCGTTCACCCTTTGAGCTGTTCCGCTTGGCACGTTAATAAAAGTGGAAATAAGTAGTGGGGGAGGGGATATGCAGCGGCAGAAAACACAAGCTGAGAAGTGGAGATCAAAAGGACAAGCAGAAGCAGAAGGCAGTGAAAGAGAAGCACAGAGACACAGCCAAGCAGGCGAACCATGAGAATGATACAAGAGAGAAAACAGTCATTAGAAGAGGCAAAGAAACTATAGAAATAAAGTCAAATTCCAAAGGGGGAGCCGTGTTAGTCTATTGTAGAAAGAGAGCAGAGTCCTGTGGCACTTTTAAAGACTAACAGATTTATTTATCGCATGAGCTTTCGTGGGAGAAAATCCCATGCGATAAATAAATCTGTTAGTCTTTAAAGGTGCCACAGGACTCTGTTGTCTTTATAGAAATAAAGGGAGCACATTTTAAAAGCTTTTATTCTGCTTAATAAAGCTATAACATTCCACCAGTGTAACTCCCCACCTAAATAACGGCCTCAGCGTATCTAGAAAGCTGATTTGCCACTCGCCAGAGCACAGTGCACAAGCGGGCATTCTGAAAGATATGAGCTGCCACTTTTGCAGAAACTGATGTTTGAGTGTGGATCAGCACCAAGGCTGCTGCTTTCCTCATTCTGTTTATACTCTAAGTCAGTGCTTCTGGGCTTCCTTCCTAAGGGCAGGAAGGATCTCTGGATCCAAATGGGCTTCTGGCTTTGACACGGTCTCTTTTCACAATTTAACACTGCTCTTCAGTCAGCTGGAGAAGTGGCTGTTTAAATCAGGAACACGCCACCCCCCACTGTTGCATCCTGTTTCCAAACATAACTATATTACAAACTTGAGACTTCACTAATATTAGTACTACATGTCGTTTATGCTGGAATAAGAGCCGGAATAGTTGTGTAGAGCCAACAATGTGTGATGTGCTTTAGACAGGAGTGAAGACAATGAATTGCCCGCAGAAGGAAAAAAGGGGGGGTGTTAACTCTCGTTAGTGCTACACTATGCTTGAGATCCTTCAGTAGCAGCCATCACTGTTTCCCCATCACGGTAGTGAATCCACCTCCCTTTGAGGCAGTAGCTAAGTTGACGGAAGATTTCTTCCATCAGTCTCGTGCCGTCTACACTGAGGGTTAGATAAGCTCCACGATGTTGCTCAGGGAGTGATCTCTCACATCTGAGGCTTGATCTACTCTTGTGGCAGTGGTCGATGGGAGACTCTATTGCCAATGCAGCCTTTCTTCTTTTGGGGAGGCGGATTAATGGGGTTAACTGGAGAGTTCTCTCCAATCAGCTGAGTGGGTCCACACAAACTTACTCAGTCAATGCCACTGCATCAAAACCTGCTGCCACGGCAGTGAAGACATATCCTGAGCAATGTAGCTGGGTCGACTTCACTTTTGAGTCTAGAGCTGGCCTTAATAACTGAAGGTAGCGGCCCAGTGAGGATGAGGCACTCTGGTTGTGTCACGAGTTAACAGGTGAAGTCAGGAATTAAAACCCCCTTTCCCCCAATGACTCAACCTGTTAACTTGTGTGAAAACTACAACGTGCCTTTTCCTAATTTGTTACCTCACACAAGATAAAGAACATGCGCCATAGGGCAGTTGTGCATGTTAGTTTCATTTTTGTATTTTTAATGAAAGAAAGAGAAAGATTTTAGTTGTCTAGTTATTGCCACTACTCAGAGGGAAGGGTTGCAACTCACTGGTTTTAACCGGCTTCTGTGGTTGAAAGATTTAATGGGCCTTGTTCCTTTGTAAAGCCCTCTCTACATGTCCCAAGTCACACCACTGGTTAGTCAGGCGCATGTACGGTGTTGGGATAAAGTAAGGAAAACATAAAAATACACAGTTGAGGATTTTGTGTACAATGGTTCTCTGACGTATTTAGCAGTTGCTAGTTGGAGTTGGAACTACGGCCTTTTTATTGTTAGTGGGGGTGCCGGTGGCCAGTTTCCACATCTTAGAGGCGTGAACCCTAGCCAGGGGGCAGCCAACTTGTATTGCACACCTACCAACCCGTATTTAAATCATCACCCCAGTGTTTTGGGTGCTTTACAAATGCATGAAGACATGTTCCCTGCCCCCAGAAGTTTACAGCTGAAAGAAGTAAGATGTGTGGTAGAGGAAAGGGACACAGTGCATGCGTTTAGTGGTTAGTGGGGGCTGATAGTTGTCACGTTCCAAATCTCTTGAGAACTCTGGGTCGGTTAAGGCAAGTGAGAAGGGACGTGCGTTAGTGAAGAGGATTGCAAAGGGTGCTGAAGAGCATGAAGAAAAAAGAAACAAAGGCAAAGATGCCTTTGGGAAGAACTAAGTTTCAAGGAGGGAGTTAAGGGCTGAGAGCTAGGCAGATTGCTCAGGAAGAGGGGTTTCAGGAACGCTTACCTAACCATGGAGGAGGTGAGGTATGCATCAGAATCTTGCTGCCTCCTTACATTTATCTCAAGTGATTGCCTTTGAATTTGGCTTGTAGGAAGGTGCTAATTACCAAAAGCTTTAAAATTGTTCACACACCAGATCAGAACGGTGTGTGCTGTTGAGGATAGTACCCTTCTGTTCCCAGTGTGAATAACATCTAATTTTTTTACCTTAGGAATTTTTAGACTTTGCTCTGTTTGTGAATACACTAGCTGGGCAGGTCAATGCAGATGTGTACTGCTCCTTTCTTATTGCCAGTGTTTACCTTGGTTTTGGGTCTTGTCTTGCTCCAACTTGTCTCTTGCTGTAAGCAGTGAACACTCCCGTAGGAGATTTACTCTTCCCATGCATTTAATTAAAAGAGAAAACACGTATTCCAAAATGATCCCGTTTCCTTTTCCTTGATGTTGGGAGACTTTCTATGTACATGTGAAGTCTCTATTGAGAGGGAGGAAGCTACTGGAGAGTGAAGTGACCGTTTGGGGTCCCGGGAGCTAAAGTTAACAAACCAGACAGTTAAATGGATGCTGAAATCCAGAATATGTTTCTCTCAAATTTCCTGCTGTCTCTGGAGTGCAGGAGAATGCAATTCCATTTTGCATGTTTGACTTGGCGCTTTGTGCTGCGTGCTGTCTCTTCCACAACAGAGTGTTTATGGCAGAGCTGAAGGATGGAGGAGTTTTAGTGGTGAGAGAAAGTGGTTCTGTTTCCCTTCAGTGACATTTACTTGTTTGTGCTTGCATTACATTAAAAAACCCCACCATTATTGAAGGAGTGGGCGAATTGCAGCATGAGCTACCATGGTAACTTTTAAAGGGCTTCCATCGAAAGTGACAGTGCTAGATTTTTAGTGCTCTAGTGACTTTTAATGTAGAGTGGTTTCCAGGCCATTTAATTATTTTGTCTCCCTATAAAGACTCTCCTCTGAAGTACCTTTTTCTTGTCGTTTCTCCTGTTTGACCTGAATGCCTTTATTTGGTGGGACCAGCTTTCCAGAACTGCATCATCGAACTCCTTCCTAGTGTGTCTATGCTCCAGAGTAATGCCAGGAAAGAGCTGCACTACGAAGATCTTCACTTATTGCAGCACGAAGTGTATTGAGATAATGCTTAAGGACAGACGTCACTACATAAAACTAAACTCTGCTTAGCTACCATATTGCTTTCTGAGCAGCAAGAAAATGGGAAGGGATTTGTGGAATTGGAGATGGATGGTGCCCAGGGGTTCACATTCTGTAATGGGCTGCTTCAGCTCCACCCCATTTACTTTAAGTCCTGTCGCTGGGAGGGGAATGCGGAGGGATTGGAAATGCCACTGTGTTTCTCCCTCACCCTTCCATAAACCCTTTTTCATTTCCACTTTGACATGAAACCCCTGCCCCATGAGATGTCTTAGTGTTCGTCTTTCTGCCTGAGGAATGTCTCTGGCATGAATTCAGTTGTAGTTTCATTACTCTTAAGAGATGCTGCCTGATTAAAATTAATATTTTAAAATACGCTTACCTGCATGTATGTTTCCTGTATTAACTTTGAACTCTGCTCTCTGCCAGCAACCAGAGGGCATTCTGCAGAGCTGCTCATGTGCACTTCATATTCCTTCCTCCTCCTCTCCCCCCCCCCCCCGTGGATGCCACTGGCAGTATAGGAGCAGGGTTCACACCATCAAGGAAAGCCGTGTGGGAGTGGGAAAGTAAACAGGCTTGTGTGGAGTGACAATTTAACTTACTATAGAAAAGTGCATTCTTAAACTTTTTATGAAAGCAGAATTACAATAAAACGTTAACATGCGGCCTTAGACGTTACTTATTCCTTATTCAAGATCAAGTTAGTATTCAGAGAACATGGCTAACGACTCTGGCGGTGGAGCCCTCCTCCTCGCTAAGAAGGATGGCTGCATTTTTAAGTACCTGTCATCTTTTTGGCGTCTCACTTGGAGACAGCATTTTTCAGCTGGGTGACCGACCTTATTTTTGAACCTGGGCTCACTTGGCACAATAATATACTGCCAGGAAAATAGCGTCTTTTGCCCCTGTTCAAAGTTCTTCAGAGAATGAATGTACAGATAAAGGGATTTTGCTGTTTAAAATGACTTAACTGGCCACGTTCCCTGGCAATGGCTCTATCATTGGCTTAGAACACGCTTTTAAGAACACTTTTTAAATACCTGTGTATGTTCTTAATATTCTGTTCCTGTTGGTTCTGCAGATGGTTGGTACTTGAATATCATTGACTAGAAAAGATCCAAAGGGGTAGCCGTGTTACTCTAGTTCAGCAAAATAAAAGAGGAGTCTTGTGGCACTCTAAAGGCAAATAAATTTATTTTTCGCATGAGCTTTCATGGGCAAAGCTCATGCGAAAAATAAATGTTTGTTTTTTAAAGTGCCACAAGATTCCTCTTTTGTTTTATTGACTAGATAGTTTCCCTAGATTCTTTCATGTCCCCAGCATCTGGTTAGCAGAGCCATCAGTTTAAACCAGATCTGCAGTTGTCTGTAGATCAAAGAATTTGCTGATGGCAGCATATTAATACCTTCCAGTATAGCATCTTGGTCTGTCCATTGTCCCAATATTTTAATACGTTTGGGGGGGAGTGGAAATCGGGGGACACAGAGCAGAAAAGGGGAAAGTGGGGGACAGTCTGTGCTATGAAGGGGGAGATGGGGGAAGAATTGCAGGGAATCCCTTCACTAGGGGAATGGGAGATGTCAGCCCACTTGAGGGATCTTGAGGGGTGAAATGGAGGGATTCAGGGAGCCCCTTGTGTGTGCACAGAGCTTGTCCTACAGAAGCTATGAAGCTTGTGATCCTCTTCTTTCCTGCTGTTGATTTACACAGCACTGAGTTTCTCCTAGTATTAGCTGAAAGCTTAGCTAGGCTTCCTAAAGAGAGGCTTCTACTCAGAGCCTTTCTGACCTCTGGACTGGTTACTTCTTTAATGATCATTTTCTCTTTGGTAAATGATCAGTGCCACTCACTTGGTGTGCACCAAGAAATGGACTAAAATACATATTGCAGGGGTGGGTAACGGAATTACTGTTGTGCTGGATTGGGCAAGACATTTCTTAATGGTACAAGCTTAAGCAAACAGTTTCAAAATGGAGGAAACCCTATTGCAACTTCCTGATCTTATTGTATAAAGCTGTGCGGCCCTGCTTTTCTTTTGGATGAGGCATCTTATTTTGAAGCTATACAGAAACATCTGAACATATTAGATTACATGGAATTAATCTCCTCCAAATTCCAAAGATGTTTGGAAGACTGTTTGGCCTTATTTTACTGCAGAATGAGGCCAGCTTACTGCTGTATGCATTGTCTGCTGTGAATGAGACCTGAGCTGCAGTGGGGAGAGACTGGCATACCCATTGCATTCAATCTATTAAAAGGCATTCTTGGCTCATAGACAAAACAATCTGAAAAATCTCATTCTTTCAGCACCCTATTGACACTAGCCAAGTAACAGGACAGGGTTACAAGGCAGTCATTCCAGAAACCAGAATACATTTCATAACTTTTTTTGTGGTTTAATTCATCCATCGTAAAATAGAAAAGAATAAAATGAAAGTGGAGTCATATAGAAAAGCTGAGAATGGGAAGAGGCATTAGCAAAGTAACCCTGTGCCTTTTAAACTTGGAATCTCTTGCTGTTTTAGTTCTTCAAGAAAAATAATCTGTAAATTACAAAATGTTGGGAGGAATGTGGTACATCCCCTCTAGGAAAGGTTACTGCAAAGTCTACTGCCCTTCTTTGTATTCCCGTCAGGTTAGTGTCTTCAAGAAAGGAAACTAGAGAGCCAGAATGATCTCTGCATCCATTATTATTCTGAATTTTTCAATCCCCTTCCAAGGAGAGGTGATCAATTGTTTTGGGTATGTTATCAAAAGTGAAGTGGAAATAAGCCAGAATTTTATACGTTTACATTGAGAAGAGCAAACACTGATCATTTCATTTCTGAGACGGAATCGGCACATTTAATCACAAGTACGGCTCGTATGGGAATGTCCGCTAGGAAATGGAGACCACCTCCCACTATGCTGTTCTTTGTAATTTAACCAGACAAAGGTACATCAAGACATTTATTTTGGGAAAGTGAAATTTTTCCTTATTAACGTCATGAACTAAATATTTCTTGCAGAGGGCAGGTCTGAAGGGCAGCACACCCATAATCTCAGCAAGGTGTTAAAGTAAAACTGCTTTCTTCCGGTTTTGCAAGTGTGATTTAACCCACCAGAATCTGGTTCCAGACTGTTTTCTCTCTTCCTTTACACGTCTGTGGCCAAATTGTCCACCTCCTAGGACTACCTGTCTCCTCAGTGGGGAGCACAAGGGAGTCGCTGCTCTGGATGTAGCTCAGGTGGCAGACCAGTGTGGGTCAGATTTGGGGAAGAGAGAACTCTGCTTTGCTGCTAAAGAAGAATTATTTCAAAGGGAGCTAGTGTTGTTCTGAAAGGGATATATGGCCAGCATGGATGCAAGATTCTCCCTGCAGGGTGTTTACAGTTATCAGAAAAATTGTGTACCCACCATGGAATTCCCATTTCATTGTAAGGAGACTTCATTTTGGTACAAAAATTTTCCTTGTTGACACTGAGCATGTAGAAGCATGTAACGCTTAAAATATAATATGCAAAACACTATTCGCAACAGCCTGCACAGCGTTCCTGTTTTCCAGCTAAGCTGCCTGCAATGTGCAGATTTTATAAGCCGCTCACATGAGCTGACAGAGGGAGGAGGTAGAAGTGGGGATAGGCTGAAGTCACAAGAGCATAAATGATTCTTTTAACCATTTACACAGTTACCACTGGATACTGGGATGTGTTGACTTTTTTGTAACTGATCAATGTCACCTGACTAGAGCCAGGAAATAGACTGTCTTATAAGCACTCATTGGCGTGGTGAGGTGCTGTTTTGATCTACAGAAAAGGTGTGTAACTGAAGTCTGTAAAAATGAAGGAAATGAAGTCACATGAGTCCCTCAGTGTGGCTTAGAGCTGGAAAGGTGTTGTTGCAAAGGATCGCACATTAAATCTTTCCACACTGCTGCATGGGGCAGACGGTGCAGCACTTCAGTATATTCTAGTGGGAGCATGAAAGGCACTAAAGGCTGCAAGGCAATCACATACACATTTTAAGAATTCTTTGATCCACCCAAGAATGTCACATGGAAAAGACAATTTCCTTCCAAGAAACTAGGTGGCAGGTGAGATCATTAACTATTGTTAGATCTACTTAATAAAACCAAATTCCAAAGGGGTAGCCGTGTTAGTCTATTGTAGAAAGACAACAGAGTCCTGTGGCACTTTTAAAGACTAACAGATTTATTTATCGCATGAGCTTTCGTGGGAGAAAATCCCACTTCGTCAGATGTCTGACGAAGTGGGATTTTCTCCCATGAAAGCTCATGCGATAAATAAATCTGTTAGTCTTTAAAAGTGCCACAGGACTCTGTTGTCTTAATAAAACCAAGTAGTGTGAATTTGAACAGTTTATTTGGTCTGGAGTTAGTGGTCCTGGGTATAGCAAAGCGATGGCCAGCTCAAAGCAAGGTTATTGGGAAAACAGGGCTTGACATTGCAGAGAACATGAGAGATTTCTAGGGCTAGTGAAAATCGTGCTTCCCAAAGGAGTCGGCAAACAGTGAAACAGAAGTGCTTTTACTACAAATGCATAGCAAAGCACAGGGGTAAACAAATGGCAAGGATCAGGTTTGTGTAATGGCAGCAAAATGCAAAGATGTCCCCTTCAAAGGGTGTGACGTGCCTGTCATAAAAGCAACTGTTTTGCAAAAGGGGGTTGTGCTCAGCACAAATTGAAAGGAATACAAAAGCAAACTATGTTGCTAACATACAGCTGGAGGACAAAGCTCAGATACAGAACTGAGTTCTTGGTTGGGTCTCTTGTCTTTGTACAGTAAGATTCCGCAGCAGATTGGTTTGACTTTTAAAATGACCAAAAAGAGAATTTCAGAGTGGGGTGCACTGTAATCACTAAGTACATACAAAGACAAATTAGTACTGACAACTAACCCTAGAATAGAAAAAATAAGCTTATTTCATGTAGCGGGCAAAAACTGAGTCTTTGAGAAAGCCGCATTGTCCTGTCAAAGCAGAGATACGAGTTAGAATCCAAAATAGTGAAACGGGAAGTCTCCATCTCTGCGTGTGGCTGAACACTGTGCAAAGACAATGCCCACAAGAGTGTGTGGCTTGTTTACAAGACAATACGCAAATGTATTCTTAAAGAAGTGGAGGTGTTTCAGCGCCACGCACATTACATCAGCCTCCAGCTCCGAGGGCGTGGCTCCAGAGGGAGCGTCTCTTGGCACTGAGAAATCAGCAGTGCCTGTATTACACGTGTGGTACCAGCACAGCTGCCCTTATGCTTCCCTAATGTAGACACTTGCTCCAGCACTAAGAGAGTCTTTCCCAGCACTGGAACAGACCACCCCTTCAGAGGCAGTGTCTGGACTTCTTTGTCGCTTGGCGTGATGGTGTCTGGAGGGGGGGGGGCAGGATTCTTCACTCTCGGAGCAATGCAGCTGGATCGGCCCAAGTTTTAGGTGGAAACCAGGCCTTAAAGTGAAGATGAGCCTATCTGGGTGCTGAGCCAGGTCGGACACCAGTAGGACTGGGTTTAGCGCAGTCACAATGGAAACCTTAGGATTTAGTAGAGCCGTCCTATTCAAGCATTAGTCCATGTGGAGAGTTTACATTTAGGCCTCAGAATGCACTCCTGAGAGATCACCTTTGTCCAAGCACTTTGAACAGTAGAAGTGTCTGAAAACAGATGGTCTTGTTGGCAGTGGGAAGGGGTGAATTTAGCTGTAGGGAGCCCAGGTAGAAGGATTATCAGAGATGGTCAGCGTTTAGGAAAAAATTGGCAAATGTCCAGCTAATAGATAGCCTATGCGTGTGTGCAGAGGAAGGATGATACATAGTGATTAAAGTTGCTTTGCCTCCCTGAGCCTCATTTCCTTTCCTACATCCTGGTAACCCAGGATACTTCCCTAACACACGGGCCGTGTGGAGGTTTAATCCATTGTTTGTAAGGCACTTTGAGATCCATGCTTGAAAAGTGCTAGAGAGAGGCCAAAAGATTAAGGATGTGGTTTTTTGATTTTTGGGGGTTTTTTTGGTCTGTTGTGTATATCTTGAATCTCAAGAAAAACAACAGAGTCCTGTGGCACTTTTAAAGACCAAGAGATTTATTTATCACATGTCTTTAAAAGTGCCACAGGACTCTGTTGTTTTTCTGCAGTAGACTAACACGGCTCCCCTTTTGGAACTTGAATCTCAAAATTTCCCCCCTCCTCTTTGGAATTATGAGCTAAAGGGAGGGCAGGTATAGGAGAGAGCCAAAGATGCAACTGAAGGAAAGAGGATAAAAGAGTAGAAAGAGCATTCTTCCACCACAGGGAGCTAGGCTGGGATCTGCAAGAGTGTCCTGCACTGAAGGAATGGGTAGGTACACTCTTCCAAAGACTCACCTGTTCCATATTGGCTTCAGATATGACGTTTTCACACCACTCCTTATTGCTCACATGGGCCCACTCCATGCCATGGTTGCTGCTGAACTTAAGGCAGCTGCTTTTTTCAGCTGAGGGGACCACTGGCACCAGCTGAGGGTCAGGGAGGAGGGGCCGTCACTGGGCTTTGGAAAGGTTGCTGACCCCAATAGAGTCTGAGTTTGTGCTGCTCAGGTCAGTCCAGAGCTTCATTTTTTTATTTTTTTTTTTATTTTTTGAGACTTGTACATACACATCTGTATTTCAGACCCTAGCTGCTCATCTTGCAGGGGAAGAGAAAGTAGCTATAACAATAAAATATCTAGCACGTGGGAAGAGGGGGAAGCTGATTAGCAATGAATACAAATCAGAAGCTAGAAACTAAAAAAAAAAAAAAACCAAAGGGGGGGGGGGGGGGAGACACATGAAGAAATGAATGGCCAACTGAGTTATAAGGTCAGAAGAACTTTAAGTATATCAGGCACAAAAGAAACCCCGATCATGGTATTAGTCCATTATTAAATAGAAATGGTAGGCTTGTCAATAATGCTGAAAATGGAGAAGTGTTGAATAAATATTTGTTCTGTAATTGAGAAAAAGCCAGATGATGTATCCATACTGTGTGATGATGAATATTTTCTGTTTCCATAGTAACTGTGCATGGTATTAAACAGTAACTGCTAAAGCTAAATCATCCTTAGATTAATAGGCCCAGGAAACTTGCATCCAAGAGTTTTAAAGGAGCTGGCCTAGGAGCTCATTGGACTGTTAATATTGGTTTTCAGTAAGTCTTAGAACACTGAGGAGGTTTATGGCTGTATTGAAAAAGGGTATCTGGGTTGACCCAAGTAATTTAGGCCTGTCAGCCTGATTTTGATCCCAAGTGTAGTGGAACAGCTGGTAGAGAACTCTCTTTAATTGTTTGCTTAAATAAAAAAAGGTTGTTAATACCACTTATGACTTTTGGGAAGGGTGTTGGAAAAAACTGGAGCTGGCTCAGAAGAGGCGTGAGAAAGAAGTCAAGGAGCTCACTTTCTTTATTTCTTCAGAGAGGAGGTTAAGGGGTGATTTGATTGATCTGTACCTACACAGGGAAAAGAAATCTGATAATACAGAGAAAAATATAACAGAGGCTGACTAGGCCAGTGATCTTCGTTGCAAGCCCTGTCAGCCAGTGTGGGCTCACATTGGCACTAAGTGTGGCTCCTGTCTAATTGAGTAATTCCCCATCCCCCCACCTGGAAAGTGGGGCAAGAGGGGCTGGAGCTGTGTGGAGCGAGGAGGGGCTCTCCACGTGGGCAGTGTAGCCCACCAATCCAGGGAGAGTGGGAGGAGCCGCCCCCTCCGCTCTCCATGCTCCCAGCTAGGGCCTTGCAAGGCAGAGAGTGACCCTGGGCAGGTCACTGCGTGGGTGGGGGGAACCAATGCCAGCAGCTGTTACTGCTGGGGCCAGTGATCACAGGTTCAGGAGAGCGCTCAGTGCTGGCCGGCGTGTCTTTGCCTCCTGGTGATATGGGGGAGCAGCAGGGCAAGCCTTCCCCCTTTCCTCCTCCCCTCTCCCCTTGTGTGGAGGGGCTACCCCACCCCAACTTTCCTTCCAGATGAGAAGGAAAAGTTTCCTGGAACCCCACAACCAAGTGGCCTTTGGCTGCTGCTAGGAAGGGGTCAGACTTGGACTACGGGGGACTGTAGCATGGGGCTCATCACTCGGCATCATGGAAAACACATCCCAGGGCTGGGCTACTCAGCAGAGCTGACCAGGGATCAGCCTGACTCAGCTGGGACAAGGAAGGAGGCATTTTGGTTTGGCTTGAGAGAGTGGAGCAGACAGTGGGAAGGGAATTGGGGGGGAGGTTGGAGGTGAAGAAAGGGGGCCAAGTGGGAGCTGGGGTGGAGCACGGATGGGGTCTCAGGGAGGGGGCCTGGCCCGGCCCGGCCCAGCCTCCCCAAAGGCAGGAGTGACCAGCTCTCATAGTGAAGGGTTTTGGGTTTTTTTTGTTTTTTTTGCACAAGTGGCCCCCTCATGAAAAACAGCGAAGATCTCAGGACTTGACAGAAGGTAACAATGAGGTAGTTAACTGTTGTACTGGAAACCGAAGGCTGCAGTAGATTTCCCACGCTGCAGTCTTTAAATCAGGACTGGACACATTTCTAAAAGATAAGCTCTGATCCCACTACAGCTGCGTGACTTGAAGCAGGAATGAATTCAGGGAAGTTCTATGGCCTGTTAGGAAGAAAGTTAAGACTAGATGATCACAATGGTTCCTTCTTGCCTTAAAATTTATAGACCTGTGAATTCGACTATTCAATTTGGGTCATTTTCTCATCTCTACATCTTTGACTATCATTTATCCCCCTTATGTCTGTAGATGCTTGTCTGCCTCACCATCAGGTTCCTCCTCGGTACCCGCTTCTCTGCGAGGGCACTTCCACTGGAGTCACAGGTAGACACAGATGTTGAAAACAGCAGCGACAACGAGGAAACCAAATCCCAAACCTATAACCCATCGCCATTTTCTGTGTGCACCGAATGACCCACTGATCTAATCCGTGTTCTTGTTGCCCCACCCTGCCAAGCCTGCCTGTGGTTTGTCACTTCCTCCTGGTTTTGTCTAATTTAGATTGTAATCTGAATTCTTGGTGACTGAGACTCGAAGTGCCATATACATCTATTGAGATTTGTAAACTATAAACAAGCTTTAATTTGCTTCAGAATATATTTTTGTGTTCTGCTCAGTTCTCTGTTTGGTCTTGTGATTTTTTGGCAGATGCCAACCCACCCGTTGCACCTTATTTAGTAAAATACACCCACTGTAAAAGACTGAAGAAGACTGTTTTCTGGCATGCCAGAGAAATATTACACAGAACTTTGCATAAACTTTCCATTCCCATTTGTTACTCATTGAATGACCTAATTATCTCTTTGGCTCACTGTATACCACGCTAACATGCAGAACAAAACCACCTTTAAATTAAATTGGTCTATATCCCACTGAATACTGTACATTTCAAAATAGTGCCCACAAGAGCAGAGGGGAATTAGAACTTCCTTCCAATTTCCAGAAGAGTGGGAATGCAGCAGCTCAAGAGCATTTTTAATTCCTCCAAGTTAATCCATGCCGAATGAAAACCTGCACAATAACTCTGCCTAGGAGTAGGATACTTAGAAACTCTG
This sequence comes from Pelusios castaneus, assembly GCA_007922175.1. Taxonomy (NCBI): domain Eukaryota; kingdom Metazoa; phylum Chordata; order Testudines; family Pelomedusidae; genus Pelusios; species Pelusios castaneus. The sequence goes on from ML685950.1 coordinate 2,790,119, forward strand.
ACATCAGTAGCTGCTGTTAGATATTTACATTTTTAACTGCATCATATTTAAACTCAAGCGATGTAAAGCTTTTCTCCACGTATTACAGTGGCGACATTCATTGCTGTAGTAAAAGGCCAGAGATGCCTTCAGGACTTCATGGTCAAGAATTTAGGGCTACAGCGTAATAAACGAGGTCTCTGCCTATGGTACAGGTTACAGCAGGGGTCTGCAACCCAAAAGATAAGAAGAGCCATTTTTGAAAATTCCTTCAATAACAAAGTGTTTTGAGAGCCACAATGGGTGTAGCCTCCTGGTGGGAGGTGAGCCAGGATTTCTGCTGCAGGGTCCCCTTATGCGGGGGGGGGGGGAAGCCTGGAGCTTGGCATGGGCTGCCCGTGGGGTTCCTGGTGGCTGGGAGAAGCCCAGAGCCAGGCATGGGCTTCCCGCAAGGTAGCCCGGTGGTTGGGGGAGCCCAGAGCCGCAAGGGGGCAGCCAAAGAGCCGCATGCGGCTCCAGAGCCACAGGTTGCAGACCCCTGGGTTACAGGATGAGGTGTATGTGTTGAAGATCTGGTAGGAGGTGGCAGTTCAGAGAAGTGAAAGCTCTTGTGTAAGCCTTATCAGACAATGCACCAGAGATATTTTATGAAGCGAGTGGTTGACAAAGTAGGAATGAAATGTTCTATGTAAGCAAAAACTAGGTGACTTGTATAGGGGGTTGAAAACCGAAAGGAATTTGTGTTGCTTGGAAGTATCTTACTGCTTTTTGAGGGCGGGTGAACAGTGAAAACCCTGTGTGTCCATTTCTCTTCTTTCAAAATGGAGATGAGATTTGCTGCATTTCTGGTATTTTAGTTGCTCGGTGGCCCTAAGCGTTTGTATGGTGAGGACAGGATTTCTATTAACATACCCCGGAAGTGTTTATTGCCCTCTTCTACCCGACTCCCTGTGTAATATCTGTAACGTGTCTCAGTGATATTTACAGAAGACCAACCCTAGCGTCCCTTCTCAGAATATACTGACCCTGACCTCATCAGAAAAATGGTCCAGTCACCTTCTCTTCCGAACTTTCAAAAAAGAAATCACAGTTAGAATCACAAATTCCTATTTCTTCCGCTAAGGAAGACCTGCATGGATTTCTTTGTGGTCCTAGGCATGCAACGAGATTGTCACTGTTGTATATCCCAATAGTCAGCCCTGCTGGCCCCTATGGATCAGCCTTGCAGAGCAAAATGGTCATGCCATGAATGCTGCTCTGCTCCCCTTCCCAACCAGGCAGATAGGCCTGTTATAAGGCTTGGGAGGGTGCGGGGGGAGTGCGCACACCACCATGACTCTGTTCGGCCTGGCTGATCCCCAGTTGAGTCTGTTGGGGGAAGCGGTGAGACAGCATCCACTGCGGCCTCTCGGATTACTGTGACCTGTTAAATCACACTCACAAATCACTTTTCATATTGGAAGGCCTCAGGGACTGTCACTCTGTCACCATTTCCCCCAAAAGATCTGCCTTCAAGGAGGCGCCCTTAATCAGAACAGGACCAGAAATTGCACTAGTCCTAAAAAAATCAGACTTGCATTAGCAATCCGTCCTGGATAAATAGGTCGGGGACAATGTAGCCTTTTGTATGAGGATTGTAGCCTTCATTTTAAAGGCCACTGTATCTTCCAGTTGAGCAGTATTTTGGGGAGGGTAGGGGAATCTGTTGGGTGGGTTGATCATCTTTGACTGTGTACATTTAAGAACCTGTCAACCCAGAGAAGAGAAGGACCATGGTGGTAAGGCTGATCTGTGGGTTACCGTGTTACATAGGGTATTGCTGGCATTTCGAACAACGCGGTGATGGAACTGTGATTTAGGACCTAGACGTGAGAGGCTAAATTAAGAATAGTTTTAGGCTTTCATTCAGAGCTAATTTACTTTGATTTTCATGGCCTTAATTTGCTCTTTAGTATTGCATACCACAGTGCTATAAAATAAAGATCATAATCGCCCAGTGAGGGCAACCAAATGGAGCTGAAATCCCGGAGTGTGCTTGGTGTAGGGTCTCCTTTTTGCCTCCGGTTTTGCGGTAGTATCTTGACAAGTGTTGGTAACATTCCCATGAAAGCTATTTTCGTCACTGCCTTGAGCAGGAGAAATGGCTTTCCTTGGAAAGCCATGCTTATATGGGCCAGGGTGGCTCTGGGAACTTCTCTTTGGGTGGTTTGATTTTCTTAACGGGATCATATGATTCTCCATATTTTTTGTTTAGAAGATAATCATTCAGTGAGCAGGGTATTTAATTGTGTCTGTATTAAAGATCGCTGGTAACTCTAGCAGTTAAGCTAACTCTTCCTTGTCTAGCCCTGCTAGAGCTCTTGTGTGCAAAGATGATCAGAGCCTTTTCTTATAAAAACGTATTACAGCTCCAGTTCGTAATGGGGGGGGAGGAGAGAGAAGGGAACAGCATTAGCGGATGTAGAAGGAGCTGGAATGAGAAGCTTTTGTGCCATTAATAACAGCTCTGGCTGGCAGCCAAGGCTCAGAGTGTGGGATTAGCCTGAACAATCAAGACTGCAGGATCAAAACAAGGAGGCAGGAACAGCGAGGTCACACTGCTGCCATCTGCGCTGCCGCAGTGGTGGGAGGGGAACGGAAAAAGAGGGGGGTTGGGCTGAATGAGAAATGTACGGCTTCTAGTTACAGACTGAAAAGATCCTGGGTATCTTTAGAAAACAGGCCCTTGAATTCCAGTGAGAAAGCTGTGATCAGAGGGTTAAACTTCGAAAATGTAGCTTCTTGAAAAGCAGTTGCCATAGATTTATGAGCCCCACAAAAGGGAAGGATGATGGCAACATGTTAATATTTTTAATTTTTTAAAAATGGAGTGCATTTCTCTAATTTGCGCAGCTTACTACTAAAGTTCAGCCTTGGCCTTTTTGGTCTTAGACTTTGTCTGAATTGAAGGATTAGGACTTGTACGGCCCCTTTCTTTTGACTGTTTACCTCTCGCTGGCAGAAGAGATGCCGTGACTTGTGTGGCTTGAGTGTGGCATTTGGAACTCTCAAAGGAAGAATTTTATAACATCATTTCAGTTTAGCTGCAGATTTTTGCTTGGTGAAAACCAATTTCCTTTCTGCGCTGACTGTAGGGTGATCATTTATGTAGTGACATTGTAGCTGTGTTGGTCCCGGGATATTAAAGAGACAAGGTGTGTGAGATAATATCTTTTATTGAATCAGCTTCTGTTGGTGAGAGAGATGAGCGCTCTATGAGCTCAAAAGCTTGTCTCACTCACCAACAGACATTGGGAACAGTAAAAGATAGTGCCTTATCCACCTTGTCTGTCTGTTGGGAGATCAGTCAAGTCAGAGTTTTTATTATAAATTAACAGGCCAGTCTGAAATTTATATCTGACTCATTTAAACATTTGCATATCTATAAAGAGCAACTTTTGAGATTGCCCCAGAAAGGCAGTTTCTGAAACAGATGGAAGCAAACTTTACTCTGTTACTCATGTTGGTTTTGAAAACATTTTGCTGAAATAGCTTGCAAGGGAAAATAAAAAACCAAAATGATCTGAAGCCAATTTATACTACATCTTAGGTCTCTTTTTTCCATTGGCCTAACAATAACAATAGTGTCCCATAACCGTAAATGAGGGAGTTGACATTTAATAGAAGCAAAAGTGTTCTACAACCAGCATAGTCTTTCAGCGTTTGCTAAAAATACCCCTGTCCGGTGCAGTAACTCTTAGGCATTCTTTTGTCTGACTGCTTTTGAATTCCCTAATTGAAGGTGGTTTGAAGGCAATGTACTAATTTCCTGAATAGCTGAAATTTCAACTGTGAACACCGAAAAACAAGACCAAAATTGTGTCTTTGCAGTAATAATTTGCTTTTGCCTTTCTCCATTTCCCATATTTTTATTGGTAATTCTACTCTCTCAGACAGCATCCTGAAATAAATCTTGCCTTTGCTGGAATGGCCAAGGGAGGGCAGGTAAACAGATACACATTTTATACATGTGATTACAGTTCTAGTGTGTACGGTGCACTCATGTACTGTTCCATCTGAAATGCCCAAAGTGGCTTAAGAGCTGCAGTGCAAATGGAGCTTAACGTAGTAGGAAGTGTTAATAATGTTCCTAATTGCCTCCTAATAACTAAATCTGTGGAATTTGGCAGCAGTTGGAGTGCAGTTTTCTCCTGCAATCTGTCAGTTCCCCATGGAAGGAAGCAAGTTGGTGTATTAAATCGACCAGAGCGATTCTTAATTCAGGTGAAGATGAAGGAGCGAGGTTCTGGGATTTGCCTGGATCTCCATTTTAAGAGCAATGTGTAAGAATGCCGACTGAAGTTGTTACTGGTGATTGTGCACTAGATCCTGATATAATATACAGCTTGGATTTTAAAAAATCCTCATTCATGTCTGGGAACTTACTCCTTCTATTTCAATTTGTGTAGGGGAGACAGAGAAATCCAGCCTCGTTTCAAGGGCTTGATTGAACAGTTTATGTGGTGAACATTTATGACTTGAAAGCAGCAGAGAGTATGTTTGCTGTTAACAGTAACCTCTGGCATGAAGCTTTGGAGGCTGTTTGTTTGGAAGCAGCAAGGAAAAGTTTTATGGCTAATCATTCCAGGAAGACGACCATTCAGGCTCCTATTGGAAACCCCAGCTGTGTAATTGCAGTAAAGCATTGGGTCTCATGGCTTGTAAATAAAGGACATTAGCATTGCGACTACCTATCCCTGAATTAGAAAGGGGAAGTTGAATTAGATTTTGAGAGAAGCTTGTCCTTTCACTGCTTCAGGAACCTGGATTTAGTCTCTCCTTGGTGGAGGACTTTTCAGACCTCAGCAGCAGCTGAGAAACAAGCAGAAATTCTTGTCTTCAGGGATAATAGCAGTGAAGCATGCCTGGGGGATGGGCTAGTTAGCATGCGCTGGCTGTTTCCAGAATACCTCCCTGTCCCTCACTCACATAAATAGAGCGGTGGAATTTCCTTCTCACCCCTGCACGGGTCAGTTCTGCACCGGAGTAAATAGCAGAGCAGAGCTGCCCACTTTTTTACTATTGCCCATGGGCCCAGAGCCTCCTTTGCCTCTCTTTCAGCAGTTACCTTTTCCTCAGGCTTTGGGTATTTATAGTTGGACAGAAAGACAGAAAAGAAAGAAGGACTGCTTCTTCATTCCCAGCTTGGTGAGAGCTGAAGCTTTGTCGAGTTGCCGTTAGTCTGAGCGTTGGATTTCCTGGTTCTTGCTGCGTCTCACAGTCCAAGCGCAGTCAAATATTTTTTCAAGCGTGCGCACAGTGTCGTATTCTGTCTGTGGAGAGCTGGATTCAGCCTGCCTTTCCCGCCGTACTTGGGCTGTAGCGGCAGAAGGAGGGATTCTTTCTCTGATCTTTTCTGCACCCAGGTCGAATGCCACTTATCCTTGCTGAGGATGCTGTCGTAGCTCTCGGATCACAGGAGTGGAGACAGCCCCTTCCTGCTTTGAGCAGCAGTTCGGGCTGCACCGTTCTGAGCCAACTGTGAGGGCTTCTCTTGTTCATATTCCTCCAAGGCACGCTTCCATTTATTTTGCCCCTGTCTAAATTACATAGGCAGAGTTTGCTCCAGCGTTCCTCTCAGATTCAGGCCTGATGTCTGGCTCTCGGAGTGAGAGAAGTTTTTAGCTCCGGGAAAGGTGTCCTCCCTGAGAATGTGTCGTTGGAGAGAGAGAGCAGTGTGCACAGGAGAAGGGCATTTTTCTTGCTTGTACACGTAAATGCTATCACTAGTCTTCAGGATTCCTTACATGCTGCAGCCTGTCTGTCCATGAATGCACCTGCCCTGAATGGGAGACAGTTCAGCATCGCCAGCTCCTTCTGTTGGCAGAAGTTGGGGGCAATTGTTCAGCTCCTCTTGGGCTGGAACCAGCCACGTTCTCTCTCCAGTGGCGGAAAATGGGGGAGCTGCCTGGCCTGTTTGAAGGGAGTCCATCTCAGGTGTGGACTGTCACCGCTTATAAGAGCACAATCCCTTTGGTCACGAGCCCAGGTTTTAACCTGTCATGGTTTTTAAAAGAATCCAGTGAGTTGACCTAGAAATGCTTGATGAACCTCACGAGATTAGAACTTCCTGGTCGGAGTGTATACACCAAATTACCACCTGGCTGAAACTCACTGACTGCAGCCCTTTGAGGGCGGTGGGAGGGTGTGATTGGAAAAGCTGAGCAGTGCTATCTACGGTACAGTCTTCTGCGCTATGTGAAGGAGGAATCTGAGGGCTGAAGCTTTTGGGGGGCACACTCCCATCCACCAAAGAGCATGTAGCTGCCGTGGGGCTTTTCTTTTGCCAGGTGCACACCTTCAAGGGGCTTCATTTGGTCAATGAAAGCGATGGCGCGTATGGTTCCAAATGTATTCTCTCACCCCCAGAAATCCCAGCTGCTTCTACGCACGCTGCTGCTACTTGTTCCGAATGGCCCTCCCTCCAGCACAGCAGTATCCTGCTGCTATGGGAACAGGAGAGTATCGCCTCAGTCTGTTCCCTCCCTAGGCCTCGGTGACCGTCATCCCTTCCCTCACGTGAGGAAGTGTCACTGGTAGGAATGACTGGTGCACAGGGTGGTCAGGGGTCACTCTAGGCTGCCCTTGGTGCCTCAGGCTTTCATGGCAGTGTACATGAATGGTCTCTTAACTGCGTGCTGGCACCGCTGGTCAGGAAAAGGGAGACCCAGCTGAAGGGAAGGAGCACTCGAATTAGATGTGGGGAGGGAGAGGAAGGAATGTAGAGATGGAAGGAGCCAGAAGAGCCGCTGCTGAAGAGGAGACATGAAGAGGAATGAAACTTAGTGGGGTAGAATATAATGACCCATCACTTTTATAAATGGATCCCACACACATCAAGGCCTTAGAGCTAAATGCACCATTGAATTGTCATCATGAATGCTCCCTGTTGTATACAAATGATGCTTGCTACTTCACTTCAGTGTCACCCTGTAAGTGCGGGTCTCCAGTGTGTGCAGTGGTGGTGCCAGGGTATTGCTAAGCTTGTGTTTAGCCATGACACTTGGGTGAGGGTCTTTCCCAGACCTGAGGAAGAGCTTTGTATGGCTTGAAAGCTTGTCTCTCACCCACAGACAGTTGGTCCAATAAGATATTGCCTCACCCACCTTGTCTCTGCAACTCCCCTGTGCTGCTTTGTCTCAAGGGAAGATCATGTGCACAGCTACATTTTTAAAAATAATCTGCATTTTTTGAGGTTGAACCGTTGTTTTAGCTCTTGGGCACTGAATATTTTGTTGACTGTATTCAGTGATATACAACTGCATGCATGATATGCTAGTAGCCAAAACCCTAGAGTCGGGGTTTCAACTCTATTCCTGCTCTGGACCCATTTTTTCCCTCACACCTTTCTGAAAGTCTCCCTGAAGCTAAAATTTCCCATGCTGGATTTCAGATTTAAAGCATCTTTTTCTGGTCAGTTTGAGAAAAAAACATGGAATTTTGCTCTTTGAATGAGGCAAATAGAGAAAAGACCAGGCAATCTAATAACTCAATGGACTGAATAGTGGTACTTCAGACCTCATCTTTCTGCACTTGGCTACGTCTGAAATCTCTTGCTTTGGAAGCCGAGGTTAACAAATCGCAGTGTGTTACATATCATGTTCCATATCGAATTTCTGAGGTGCTGGAGGATGTCTCTCTTCCTCTATTGTCACATCTATCCCCACCCGCACTATCCTCCACTCCTTGCTGATTAGCTGATGGGTAGCAAGGAACAAGGCAGGGAGTCACTCAGGATGACTGCTGTGCTCTGTTGGGCCCAATGGGATGTGTATCACACTAGGGTGCTGATAGAGATCCTGAACTGATCCCTACGTGGATGGGGCAAGAAGGGAGGCACTGTAAGTGGGGATTTAGGGTGTGAGGGGCTAAGGGGAGAGAAAGGGAATGAATGAAAACTTTTTAAAATATAAAATTAAAAGAAAAAAAAAAGAAAAGAAAATCAGTGAGTGTCTACTTTTTACAGCCAGGGTCCTGAGAATTAGGCACTGGAACTTCTCTTTCCAGCCCACCACTAATGCATGGTGATCCTGGACTCTTGGCTCCCCTCTGCCCTTCTGTGAATTGGTGCTGTGAACTAGTGCACAGGGTTGCAACACTAATCACATTTTGCCCCCTGCCCCTCCGTCTTCGTCAGAGGAGCAGCACATGAACAAATCTGAATGTTCTGCAAACAGGTGGCCCAGCCCACAATGCCTGGAGGGGAAAAAAGCTGCTGCTGCGAAGCGTTGACTTCCTTCAAAATCACGATTACCAAGAACACTGTGAACTCTGTACAAAAATTGTCACCATAACCATCTCTGAACTCAGGGCTCATACCTCCTAGTCAGTGCTGCCTGATAAATGAAAGGAACGTGGACAGTGTGGGCAAGTGAAAGTTGGAAGAAAAGCTCCATAGCATTCCTTAGCTTTGGTGAAATTCTCATCCTTACAGGAATACAGCAAGAGTGGCTATCCCTCTGGTTACCCACAAGGATCATCTCTGGAGCGTTCTCATCACTTCAGTTGTGTGGCCTTGAGAGGTACCTGACACTGTTTCGCCATCTCAATGTAGTGAATGGGACCCTTGTATATCTGGCAGCTGCCATCGTAATGAAACAGTATTGTATTTCCTCCTAGGAGGTTCATCCTCATGAGGCAGATTAGGATTGAGGAAACCCAGGTTCCATTAGAAACCACTGCAAGTGAGTTCCAAAGTTGTTTGAAGGAAAATCGATGATACAGTTTTTTTCTGGTTGATTTTAAAGTAATTGAGCCAACTATTAAATTAACCAGAGTTTTTGAAATATCTGACTTCAGGTTATTTCTATGGAACTTGAATTTTCTCAGTCCTAATTCACCTCATGAAATTGTGTAGATACCAGCTTTGTTTATTATTCTGCTTATTTCAGACGTCTTAAAAATTTCATTTATTTAATCTTTTGTAATAAGATGTAATGAGGGGATTCTGTTACAGTGCAGAATACCATAGCAGTACCGCGGTAGGTGCAGTTTTCTTGGAAGGTTGAGAGTGTGTGTGCATGGGATACACATTTTAACAGTCTAATAAACAGTATCTTCATATCTGGAGGGGGCAGTTTGTGATGCTGTGAGAGGCTTGATTTACTTTTGGTTAAATTCTCAATCTTATTACTGTATTAATGTACCCTTACCATTTTATATGTGCCTGTCTTTGAGTGTACTTACCATTAAAGATGGAGAGATTCATTACTTAGAATACCTATGGATCTTCGTAACTTACATGTGCTTCCTGTGATTTCTGTTCTCTTGTTGCTGAACAGAGGATTGCCAGCACTCACTACAGCCAGGAGTTGTTACAGAATGCCCTAATTTAAAGAAGTGTGCCCTCACAGATTTGACAGTAACAGGTTTAACTAATGTTGGTTTGTTTGAAATGGTTGGAAATGAATTGCCACTTCTCAGAGCAAATACTCTGTACCCTCCTTTCTAGCTCACTGTTGTGAAGGGTCAGAGTCCTGTATTCCCTATTGAGAGTGATGTCTGAGTGAAGTGGGGAAGAGATAGTGAGTTCAAAATTGAGCAGAAGGAGGCCAGACAACTTACTTGTCAACAGTGCTTGATTTGTCAGTACAAGATTTTAAAGTACTAGTACAACTTACAGTTGGAGGCAACTTCATTTTTTATTGGGTTTTCAGGTCACTTTCAGAGAAGAAGAAAAGTGAAGCTCTTCTCTGTGAACCCGCCTGTCCCCAATTACCATAATGTGTTAAAATACTCAGTGTAAATTTCAGAGATCAAATGTTTTTTCTTTAAACTCGTCGGTCTGAGACCAGATCTTTAAAAAACACAAAAACAAAACCCCCCAAAGTCCTGGTCTGATGGTGTTTTTTAGCTCTGGTAAATCATGAGATACTGGAACATGAGTAATCAGAATAGATATGATTTGCAACTTTCTTTGATCCCTATTCTTACTGGGCCATGATTTTAGCAGCTAGTACACTGTGGAGCTGGGATTCATGCTCTCAGACAAGATACTTCACTGGTTTCTATTTAAAGAAGTTCTAGGGTCAGTGGCCGCAGCGGCACTAATGATGGAATCAAAGTGCACGTAAAAGGGATATGGGGAATCAGACTGTGCAAGTAGTTTCTGGCCTTGAGATTCAGAGATGGGATTTTTTAAAACAGTTTAGTCCTTTGCTCTATCTGTGGGGGTTTTTGTTATTGTTTTGATCAATCTCTCAACTCACTTGGAATAACTTTTGTTCTCTAAGAGCCCTATTCAGTTCCCTTTGGAGTCATGGCATAATTTCCCCTGACTACTTTGGGGTGAGCATTAAGCCCCCAATTAAATTGTCATTTTCAGCCCATTTTCCTCCTCTTATGTTCTGGCCTGTTCCACTCACTGGTCCTCACCAGTTTTCAGTAACTCTCACGCTGTTCCTTCTTCCTGTGTCTGTGGCTATTCTAATTCTTTCCCTCTGTACTTTTCTTACTCTCTGGGTTTGGGCTTTCTTTGTCCAGCGGTGCTTCCTTCAGGTTTATTTCCTTTCAGAAGCTGGGTGTTTATTGCTGTTTTCCATTGATGGAAGGTTAATTACTGCTTGGGATCTCGTATTTACCTGAATTACACTAATGTAAAAGTGACTTGGGTTATTAAATTTGTCCTACCTAAGTCACTGGTGGTTGGCTGCAGGGCTTGGGTGTGACTAATGAAATACTCATTTGTTTCCAGTCAGCTGTGTTAGCTTCCTAGGGTGAAATTCCCTTTTCCTGACCCAGTGAGTGAGTCAGTTTGTAAATGTCTTGGGATGGTATTTCTGTTGCTGTGTTTCTTTCATGGGAGATACTAGATACAAAATTCTCTTCTGATTGAAAATTCTCCTCACCATGTATCTTGTGAAATCATTCAAAATCTAGTTCTGTGTTGCCCGTTTGTCAGTCCTTGTTGTTATAAGGGCGCTATACTGGCAATTGGTCTCTACGGAAGCCAGACATTTTTCTGCTGTGTATTACACAGGGTGCAATTTTGTGCCATATAAATAAGCTTGCTTGTCTCCAGGGCCTATATGTTTTCAAATGTAACCTCCTTTTTGTGCGAATGCTGGTTTTAATGCATTGATTACAAATGTGATCTGAATTTTTGTTTCTGCAGAACTATCTGAATATTGAAATGTGTTTATCAATAATCAGTTATAAGAAAACGTAACTAATAGCAGATTAATCTTTCCTGAGCTGGTGAGAATAAAGCCTTGGGAGGAGCGAGGGGGGATTTCTTGATCTCAACCACAGAATAAAAGTGGGAATGTTAGGCTGACCAGTGGGGGAGAACCAGCACAAGGATTAAGAAGAAGAAAGAAGCTCACCCCCTGTTTTAGCAAGATGGGTTTTCCAGTGTCGAATACATTCCCAGCAACAGATCCACCCAAATAGCTGATACTGAAGAAGTTAGAAGGTTTTCTTTAAGACCAACCTTGAACCAGTATCACTGTTGGTTTAAACAGCTCATCTGAAACCACCCCCAAAAGGTACCAGGGTGATGGTAGTTCTCTGTTTCATAGGTCGAAGGGGACAGGTGGTCACCAGTGAGTTCCAGGAGCCGGGCCCTGTTGAGAAGTCCTGTGTGCTGGGAAGGAAGGAAGATGATGCTAGGGTTCTTTACCACAGTAAACTGTCCCTGGGCAATACCACCTCCAGTCTTCTCTGGCTGCTGGAAGAGAGCTTTCTCCCCACACTTGCCCAATCCCAAAGTCTTGAGGTCACATTTGTCACTATTCTCCCCTAGCTTCCTGGCTTATGTGGATGTCTCCATCGTTGTATCCCTCCATTTTTTGGATCATCCTCCTACATAAATAGGCCTGTGGCTAAGAGCTTTTCCAAGCAGTCGTAACAGAAATAAATTAATACCATCAGTTGCACAGTTGCTCCCAAGTTCCATAAAATAGCAGAAACTGACCAGTCAAGCTCTTTGACTTCAGTAGAATTTTACCTTTTTATAGCGTCAGTGAAATTAGGCCACTGGTTCGAAGTTGATAATTTGAGAGTGTGATTTAGGCCGAAAGTCATTCGCGGGAAAGCCTTGATTTAACATACCTAAACCTCTTCTCGATATTTAAAAAGGCAGTGTGGCTACGCTTGTACTGCAGCAAGAACTTTCTTTAGCTTAATGCAAAATGTATTTTTCCGTATGTAAAATTCATTTGTGTAGTTGCACACCCTGGTAGACTTGAATGGGCAAAGGAGTATTTCAGGCCCCGGTGCAATTTATTATTTAAAAGCAGTAAAATTGCCTCGCCGAGAGGAGCGCTGGGAGCAGAGGGAAGCAATGATGTAATGGGTAGCAGTACTCGGTTGCTGTATGAAACACTCTGTACATTAGTGTGTTGGCTAGGGTGGCTGTTCCTATCAATTATTTATAGTCTTCTGGCTTACAGCCTGGATGGGGTCACATCGCTGAAAGCTAACTTTATCTTCATTGTTCCCAGCCTCCTGCCCAGCTGTCACTCTCTTCACTAATTTAATACACTCTGAGAGCCGTGTAAAAGGATGCAAGGCTTTTGTTATATTTTGTCCGTCTCCGAAAGCTGAAAGACATATATGTGTGTGCCTGTGCTGTTAATTGGAGATTTTTTCATATGTATCTTGTTTAAGGCAGCAAGTTTAACTTTTGTTTTTAAATTCTGTGACCCTGTCACGGTGACCGGGACAGTTCTGAGAGTGCAATCTTTTCCATTCTATTTCAGGCTTGCACTTTCAAGCACGGTCTGCTCTTCAGCATCAATGAAATGGTGGCTCCAAAGTCAGCTGTGTAGCAGACGTTCGTTCACTGTGGCTGTTGCTGACATGCCCAACGAAGGGCAGATTGAACTGCATGTTACATTTCTGGCATATCACAGCAGAAGCGCTTCAATAGCATATTCCAGAGGGGGAGCCATGTTAGTCTACTTTGGCAAAATAAACAAGGAGTCCTGGGGCACTTTTAAGCAATATGGAGGACTGCAGGCTGGGGTAGTGCTGGGACGGGTGAGCTGTTTTGCTTTCCAGTATTCATAAAGGTCCTTCTATATGGGATCAAGGTTCAGCTGTCTGTAGCACTTTGTAGGGAGAACAACTGTATAACATGAAAGATGGTATCCTGTTGTAAGAGTCCATCCTGAATTTCTGGATGCTTTGTACGTTATAGCCAGAACCTTAATTTACTCTAACTTTCCTTAGATGAGCATTTGGTTCATTTTTAAGTCCCCAGCATCTTTCCAGAATTAAAATTGACTACAAATCCTCCATTCACCAGTGCAATTGTGTTGAACCCAGAGTGGGTCTGTACGCCTTGTTATCAACCGGTTTACGAATGGAGTTGCTTGATTTATCTTGGAAGTCTAATTTGGACTCCTGTCACTTGCATGATGATATTTTCCACAGTTTTACAGGATGGGGAAAGAACCGTAGCCAGCTGTGGGTTGTAAAAGAAGCATATTCCTTTATTTGAAATATACGTTAAAACTCACTTTTATCTGGCAGCTTGGCGCACTGTTATGATTAAAACTGGAAGAATTTAAAAAAAAAACTTTTTCTCAGTGTCTTTACTTTGTGCATCTGACAGCACTGTATACAGAGACTGCCATTATTTTTCTTGTACAGTCAGTCGATTTCTTTCATTTGTGTGGCTCTTTAACACACAAATAGGGAAGAGGACACACATTAAAAAATGGGACTGTGAAATCATAAAAGTGACAGAAGAATTTGGTGCATGTGTAGCACTAGAAACTACTTTAATGTACAGTCAAAAATTGATTGGCTTGCCAGTGGACTCTGTCCCTTTGAGAGAATGATGTGTAGACAACAGAGAAGGCAAGCAGGAAAGAGAGTGTGTGTTAGGTCACTGATCAATATAGAAGAAATGATTGGGACCATAAGAATAATAAAAATCACAGCACATTAAGAAATAGGCTGGCAGCAGAGCAGTACAGGGCTAAAAGACCTTTCAAGAGTGTATTTTGGGTATCCTAGATGATAGAAATCACAGGGGTTGAAGTGCTGGAAGGTCACGTGCATATTACTTTACTTGGTTATATCCAGGTCTAGCTGAAGGCCGTTGTTTGACAAATATTAATGAATTCGCCTCAACCTCCTTGTGATGTAACATTGTTCTCACTTTAGAGATTAGACACGGTTTAAAGTAATCTCCCCAGGTTACTAGACAAGGCAGTGGTGGAACTGGAAGAAGAAAACCCAGATATCAGGACAGCCCCATCCTTCAGTCACCAGACCGTGTTTCCTCACTATTGTTAAGTGGCTGGGAAGGATCCTAAGGAACACACAATTAATGCACAGCCCACTTAGCTCTGCTTATAAATGTAAGAAGTCAAAATGCCCGTACAGCATCAGAGGAGATTGCTCCAGTTTCTGAAAGCAAAGAAGAGATATTGGAAGGTGAAGGGAGAGGGAATGGTATAATCAAGTTGGGACTCAGTAGTAGACTTGTGGGTGGTTCTTTCATATTTCTTTGAAGCCAATGCCCCAAGTTGCCAATCAGGAAGTGGGGTTTCCATGTGCTGTGCTTTCCAGGAACAGAGGGAGATATGATCCTTGCACCGGAGAGCCTACGTTGCAGCAGATATGCAGAATCCTAACATGGAGGGGGAGCTGTTGCTAGCCAAAGGGGCTAAAACTCATAAGATCTTGTAAATAGATTATTTTACAAATAGAGCAGCTGAAACCATCGCTGACTGAGTTGGCAGAATCGATGAAATCACTTCTATGTTGATGGCTTAAAAAAAATAAAGGGGGCAGATGAGACATTAAACGTAATTCCCACCTGTGACACCACTGAAGCCCAGTGGTAGGCTGTGCTGACTAACCCTTCTTGGAGTAGGTCTGGGTGGCGTGGTGATTAAAACACACCCGGTGCCTTGCTTTCCCGTGAGCTCCCACCACCGGGGAAAGTCAAGGGATGCACATTTACTTTAGCAGAGCTGAGGAGTGCTCTTGGGTTTACTTTCCTGCCAGTCATAAAAGGAACGTGTCCGTTAACTGGTATCATCAGACCTTTTCCTGGAATTCATGTAACTACATATGCCACCCTTGACTCAGGAGGCGCTTTGGGGCTCTCACAGCGGCTTATCAGAAATCCTACGCAAACTTTGCAAGGACAGGGCAGTGGGGGTGGAAGGGAGCCGTACACCCTGCTCTGATCTGGTAGATCTGTGTGGATGTGGCTGGCTGAAAACCCTTGGTCTCTCCAGCCAAACCCACACTTCACAGCAAGAAACCAACAAGCTAAGGGCCCCCAGCATGACTTCTTCCAAACCAGGAAGTAAACACAGATTTTATTCATCATCAGGGTGCACCAAAGAAAAGCCAAGCACAGCTCCTTAAAGTGGATCAAAATGACTGTGAGCATTCAGTTACCTGATCAGATGGTGGAGATGGTTCGATAAATCGTAGGTGTCTTACCTTACCTATCTCATCGTGCCATTTATTCCAAAGGACATCTGACCTAGTTCCCAGGGAGCTAGTGAGGATATTTGAACGCTCTTGTTCTTAAAGTCCGCTTGAAGGTACAAATTCCTGAAAAGAGGAAAACTAAACAATCTATACTAGTCACAGGTGCTCCTATTCAGCACTACGGCTTTGTGGAACATACATAAGGAACGTAAAAGCATTACGTGACTGGTGCATGCCTCAGCATTTCTTGTGGCTGGAAAAGTGTCCTACGTGGCACAGTACACAGCCTTTGAACATCAATTTTATTTGTGACCCCCTTGCTTGCATACGCTGTGTACATCTACTGCAGTGTGGTAGCAGTCTAGGTAACGCCTGACATAAGAACAGGTTCCTCCACATATTCTCAAAATTTACAGGTCCAACACCCTCCTTGATGTTAAACATCTGCTAAGCTCTTTTCCTTGCTTCCAAAACTTCAGTGCTTGGGTGATGCACCATGTTACTACTCTGCAATTTGATTTTTGCATATTTCCGAGATTGAGGGTAAAGCACTTAAAAGAGAATCAGCAGGACTTGGGCCAATTTTAATATGTGAGGCATCCCAAAATATTTTAAAGGGTTAGCTATAGGATAGCAGACAGTATGTGGTCAAATTAATTGTCCTGAAACATTAATGCAGAGTTATACATTGCCTAGTGCTCCCTAGTCCTACCCGAAGATGTAGCTCACTTACCTCTGACTTCCCTGGTTTTCAGAGGTGTACGTGTAAGGTTCATATGGAGAGAAAGTTCATGCTGAATAATGAGCATAGCAGTATGAGTACACTCCTGGTCAGGACGGCGATGGCAATTGCAAAATGTTCAGGGGCATTGTAGAGACTCAGAAACCTCAATAGTAATGATGGGAGATTTCAGTTAGCCCTGTGTTGACTGTCACCTCAGGATGTGATGCAGAGATGAAATTTCTAGACAGCATTAATGACTGCTTCTTGGAGAGGCTAGTCCTTAAACTCATGAGGGGAGAGGGAATTCCTGCTTTAGTCCCAAGTGGGACACAAGATCTGGTCCAAAAGGTAAAAAAAAGAATTAGACCAATTCATGGAGGACAGGGCCATCAGTGGCTAATAGTTGAGAAGTCAGGGATGCGATGCCGTGTTCTGGGTGTCTCTAGGCCAAAATGGGACTGGATGACAGAGAGATGGATCACTCAATATATTACACTGTTCTTTTCACTGCCTCTGAATTATCTGGCCCTGGCCACTGTCGGAAGACCTGATACTGGGCTAGCTGGATCATTGGTCTGATGCACTATAGCAGTTCCTAGGCAAGCTACACTCCAATTCCACACTGCACCCTTAACACATTCCCTGACCTAATCCAGTGTAGACTCGGCGAGGTGGACCCAAATTCTTCCACCAACCTAGTTAGCGTGTTTCGCAGTGGCGGATTACCCTTCTGTTGCTGTAGGAAGTGTCTACTTGACAGCAGCATAGCTGCAGCATTGTAGCTCCGCCATTGTTGCACCTATAGTGTAGACTTGGCTTCAGTGTAGCAGGATGTGCTTGTGCTGCACTGTGATTTCTAGCCTCCATCTCAGCGGGGCGCCTAATGCACAGCAAGGATCCCGTCCGTCACGTCTCGTGAGCTTCTCTTTGTGCAGAACCGATGCACCTGACCAGATCTCTTGTGCCAGCTTTTCTGGTGTCATCATGGGGTACTCTCTCCCATCCACCCAACTGCAGTGGGCTGTGTGTCCTGGCCAAAGTCCTGCCCACCGAACTGTGCCAGGAGGCTGCTGTTTCACATATATCTGCAGAGGGAGCCCAGCACAGGATGTGGATCACGCAGGCAGAGGGGTATAACTCATGGGCCTTGGCTCCTAGGGACAATGCGTGTTCCCTTCAGCCACCTAGTGAATACATCCTTGAGCCAGGTCTACACTGCACGCTGGGTCAATGCAAGATTCATATCTCGTGCACTTACGTCTACACAGCACAGCATCTTCCCAACTCCTCGTCGATGGGGAAAGCCTCTCAGGGAAGTGGGAGAGTTCTCTCCCATTGACTGAGCGGGTCTACAAAGGCCCTCTCAGTCGGTGCCACTCAGCAATGTAGACGCACTCAGTTGAGTGCTGCACACAAAGGAGGAAGCTGTCTAGAGGTATTTGAGTTTTCATAGTGCAGTAACTTGAGAAATATTTCCCAGCTGCGTCTTGGTTCTGTGGAATAGCTGAGCTGAAGAGCACTCTAGTAGTACATGTTTTATGGGAGTCAGCATCTTAGTTTTCCACAGCTATGTATCACAGTAGTGTAAGAATTGGATACAAGTAGCCCGTTCTGTGCACAGTTGTCGTTTCTCAGAAACTTCTTGACGAACCAACCCAAATTGGCACCACCATCTCTCCCCTCTCTTCCTGTGGAACAGGAGTGTCCTAAACCCTCTCCCTAGTCAGGGGATTTTTGGGCACTTGGCACAATGAGAGCAGCTCATTTAGGGGGAGACGCATCTCAAGGACTCCTCAGTCAAACAACCCCAAATGTGCACCCCTAAGTAGCTCAGCACCTGTTGTGGCACATCACTTTTCAAGACATCCCCCCTCTGCATGTGGATTTTAGAGCAATTTGACTGTTAAAATCAACTCTTATTGTGGGGCAGGAGAGGCTGTATCTGAGAACTGCTTGATGAAATTACCCCAGACTTGTACCACTACTAAGTCTACTATCCCGAACTTGATGAAGCACAGCAGTTTTCTAACTAATCTGAGCATGCCCATGGATTTTAGAGGACTTTGAAACATCAGTACTCAAATAAAAAGCTCTGTTTTGGGATCAAAGCTTCCAAAGAGTCTCCCTTTGTAGTCCCCAACTGAACGCAGACAGTCTCAGAAATTTTCCTGAGAACAGTACCCAAGCTCACAGCCCTTAGGTAGGGCTTGGGTTTGGTTCTCAGAGCATCTTTCCTGGAGCTACCCAGTGATTTTGAGGTGGCTGTGTCTCTATGTGCTCTTGTCCACTGCAGAGCAGCAGTCCTGCAGTAGATATGTTATTCACTCTCTCCAGCACGTCGCCCAGGCTTGTAGAGCTAATTTAAATCTTTAATGGCTTTTAAAATACTGGTTCCTAAAAATGGCAGTGGTGGTGGCTACTGTCTGAGTCCAAACCTGGCTTGGTACCAGTTTGCAGGACATTAGTTGAATAGTTTGAGCCTCTTAAGTGCTCAAAACAGTGTTTATAAGAACCAGAAAATTATACTGTCTTTCATCCCACCCCCTTTTATTTTTTTTAATGGTGTTATACCTCAGAAACCCTTTTGAAAAGACTGCAAATTTGCACCCAAACCTCTACTCCAGAGCTGGAGGAAGCATTGCACTTTTCAAGACAATCTGAGTTTGCATGTGGCTTGTAAAGCAGTAGAAAAATGAGTTGTCTCAACCTTAACTGTAGAGGCCTTACCCTCCCCCAAGAGAAACCGGTATTGTAAAGAGTATGGTGAAGACTGCAGCAAACCGAGTGAGAGAAAATCAGAGGAATAAAAGAGAGTAGAGCTAGTGTTCATTACTAAGGTAGTTTTCTAATAAACATCTGGCTCCAGTTGACTTTGTCACATTACAAAGAACTTGCAGCAGCTCATCTGTAATTACAAAATCTCATCAGTAGAATTTGAGATCTAAATGTATTCAAAGAGGGGAAAATGCTAACTATTCCTTAACAAAGGATGAACTGTCAACATAGCTGATGTCTGAACACATGGCATCTTCCTTGGAGGGTTCTGAGTCTCATCTAAGTGAACCAAAGGATGAAATATAGCACTTACTATACTAACGACTTTGAAAACGTGGTGCCCTTTGCTTGTATTTGGTTGTCTGCATCCCTCTGTTCTAATCCAACTGACAAGCCTATGTTTTCTATTTCTCTAGCCCTTCTTATTCAAAAGTACTTCACAGATCATTAGAGCTCTGCGCGGATACAAACATGTGGATCCGTTTCCGATCTGCATCTGCAAGAAATGGTCTGCAGATAGCTGCGTTGTATCCGCGGGTGCGGATATCTGCGTAATTGCAGGGCTCTAGCCCTGTACAGATAAAAATATGTGGCTCCGTATCCGATCTGCATCTGCAAGAAATGGTCTGCAGATAGCCGCGTTGTATCCGCGGATTGCAGATATCCGCGGATTTGCAGGGCTCTGCAGGTAATGCCAGTTGGTTAGGAGCAAGC
Organism: Pelusios castaneus; assembly: GCA_007922175.1. Taxonomy (NCBI): domain Eukaryota; kingdom Metazoa; phylum Chordata; order Testudines; family Pelomedusidae; genus Pelusios; species Pelusios castaneus. The sequence continues at coordinate 2,809,752 of ML685950.1, forward strand.
CTCGCTAGTGCTGGGGCCGCAGGCGTGCGGCACCACTGAATGTAGCCTGTACTGGTGACAGCCAGCTAGCGCACTGCACACTGCAGCTGCTGATGGAAGGGGACATCGTGACTAAGCATGGCCCAGCAAACACCTTTTATTTAAAAAGTGTCATGGGATCTTTAATGTTCAGGGCAGCGACCTGTTTGCTGCATTCCTCTGTAAGCTGCTTTTTGGTTTTGATTTACTCTCCTTTGTAATTAGATGAAGTGATTACAGCCTCCATTATATTTTCCTTTAAAAACGTTCTGGGGACCAGGCTGCTTCTTAGAGGGAAATCGTTGGACACTGTTTCCTAGAGCTAGTTTAGGCTTCTCCTGAAATTGCAGGGGAAAGGAGCCAGGAGGTTCTGGAGGGTTAATTGCCAGGAGAAGGAGTGAGCATGTGTGATGATTTTGTGCTGTAGAAGCGCTGTTTCTCAGGTCCGTTTAGCATGCAAGCTGTGTTCTGTGCACAGCAAATTTTGCTTTCAAGTTCAGTGAGTACTAAGGCTCTGCATAAATGGGGCTGCTAAAGATATTTTTTGACATTTGAAAATCCTATTAAGTCCATTTCTCCCTCTTCTTTCTCCCCCTCAGAACGCTAGCTTATAATGCGTCAAGGCACTGCAGGGGCTTATTTAGCTGGGCATGGACACTCTTCAGAACAAATCTTAGAAAGATGGGTCAGAATGAGATGAAGAAAACAAAACGTATGTTGTCTGTGTGTTGTCTTCTGGTGGATGACTCACTAAATGGATAGTTTAAGATCTTAATGAGGTACCAAACATGAGGTAATGTTGGAATACGCAAGCCTTTCAAACTGCCTGCTTGCCAACATGGCCTTCTAGAGATGAGTTCATCCTGCTTATTCGTGCTGGACTCCTTTTTAACTCTTTGCCAGGGGCCCAGAACTGCCACTTCTTTTCATTTGCTTTTTAAACAGAAACTGGCCACACCTAGCTGCAAAAGTAATCAAATGTACAGTAACCAATATGTATTATTAGCAGCATGCTGAAATTCACCGGCACCCAAAAACAGTCTTCATTTTTACAGTAACAGATCATCAGGTATCTGCAACATTGCTATCTTTTATTTATCTTGAAATAATGCACTCGTTTTAAATGTGCAAGGTTGTGTTGGACCATTTTTATTCTTTACCCTGTTTTGTGCTGTGTACTGTAACCTGCAGGTTTTATCAACTAATTTGGAAGTGACGAGTTTCCACCACCTTATACTCTTTTGGCCATCACTTAACCTGTGTGTAAATCGCACAAGAACATTTGGCAACTGCATTATGCATTCATTGTTCTGAGGTTTAGAATTACCTAGATTTTGGGGATAGGGGATGTAAATTTGTTTGCATACATTGAATTACAGGCAGTGTCTTAATAGTGGGGGGAGAGGCTTTAAGACTTGGCTTGGCTTTAATCCAGAATTTTTTTCATGCTATTATGCTCTATTTACAGCTTGCAAAAATCAGCTGATGTCACTGCACATATGTTTAGAGCTGTTGCTAAGGTGATTAGCTTCAGAATACAACGCCTACATAGTCCTGTCGAAAGGCTGAGAAACTGCTTGGTAGCGTCTGTTCATATCAGTGCATTCTCAGTACGACCTAGTAAGAGCCATGAAGAATGTTACTGAGTTTCATGATAATAAATGTACTTTGGCCTTGATTAATGATCAGCCATCTTACTGTTTTAGGAGTTATCTGGTATGGTTAGTTTAACTAAATGCAGGAAAATCTTGCCCTGCAAAACTGTCTTAGATCCTTGTAATTTTATTATGCCCAACTCCTTCCTGACCTAATGAGTTTCTGAGAGTTGTTATATGCCAGTCCAGTTACGCGATAACTGCTTAGCTGGCTAGTGAAAATCTATTTATGCCTCTTAGTTTGGCGCACATACTTTGCAGAGCAAAAATGATGTATTCTGCTACTAAGTGACCCACTGTGCTCAGCCACTTAATCTCCCTAGGGTGGTCAGCCAGTCCCATTAGATTGGTAACTATTTGTCAGCTGACTCTAGAGTCATTCACCACATCACAACTATCTTGTTAACTTGACAGAAGAATACTGTAGTGACTTGGACACACAAGGCCATGTGTGCTGTTGCTTTTCAATGTTTGCCTGCTTTTCAATTCAGGAGAAGGGATTCCTCATTCACAAAGAGCACTGGTTTTAAAAAAAACCAAACCCTCAGTCTCCACATGTCTGACCATTTCAGACTTGACTTGAATTCTTGCAACATATGATGTGTTCTGATAAAAAGAAATCTATCTCTAGGGTGCTTTTCTGTATGTCTATTCTCTACAGAAGGAATTAAAGTAATTTACCTTCCTCTTCGCTTTTTTTTATAGAACTGTATCAAATTGCCTTTAACATCAAGGCTTGGATTCTATTACCCTTCATGCTCCTGTTTTTCAGTAAAGAAAAAGAATGGTTCTCATTCATGGCAAGGAAACCGTGAAATACAATAAACCTACCCATAGCCTATACCAAGGACTGGCTACTAAATTACACTCTAACAGTGCTATAGGCAAAAACTCCTCTTGCATTCAACTCCAAGTATGTGAAATGTGTTCAGAACATTTCCTTTAAGACTGAGTAACTCTATTAGTGTTCAAAAAAAATTGTGGAAGGATTTTGTATTAAAAAACAATTCACTCACACTAAGGTGTTTCCCTCCCTGGTGGCATAAGATTTCTTTTTTTGCGGGGTGGTCAGTAATCTTCCACTAAATCTTTTTCCCTTTCAAAAGTGTGCTTGTTAAAGTTCGATCTGCTTTCCTGATGTTTACTACGAAGCGGTATAATTGATCATACAACATAACTGGAAAAGTATTTTTCTCTCACATATTTGCTTGGAAGAACCTAAGCAGATGAATGATCTTGTTGTTACTTCACCAGTCCATGTCAGCTGCAAATGCACCAGTGGAAATTTAGTTTGGCTCACAATGGCATATGTTGGCCTCCAGAAGCGAGCCTATATTAATAACTTCACTGCTCCTCCTATTCCATATTGCAGCTCTCTGCAATTTAGCTGTTGCAACAAGTGTTCAGATACCACAGAGGCTTTGATGGACATGTGGCTAATTTTAGTATTAAATATATTGCCTGAGAGAGAAGCATTCCATACAGTTGTCTTCTTACAACCTATCTCATGTCTGCCAAATTAGCTGTAGTCCAAGCTATTCACACTCCTCCACGAGGTTACAGATTTGTTTTGTGGTACTGAAAATTCTGCACTGTATTGCACCCGTGCAGTCCACGTTACTCACAAATACCGCCCATTGTCCAGCCCCAAATAACTATAGTCCCTGAATCTCAGACTAGGAAATGGCCTTGGATTCTCAAGGTTTTTAACTTCCATGTAGCTCATGTTAACTGACAAGCTCACTGGAATCTGTACAGAGGGAGGCACTGCATTTTGAGTTCCAGACTCTGCTCTTTTAGCAGGAAAGGAGCTGGAATTTGAACAAAGTCAGAGCAGATGGGGGCAGTGTCAGATGTCAGCGAGCCGGTTTAAAAGGAGGGTAGTAGCATTGGAATGAATATCAATTTCCCTCCAACGGAAAGTTGCTGTTTCCCTAAAAAGAAAGAGAGATTAATTTTGCTTTGCCTTCCCCTCCCCCAGTCTCCTTCCAGTGGTGGCCAGCTGCTTTCGTGCAGCAAAGTGTGGAGGACCAGCCACCCTTCCAGTTCTGCTGGCAGCCAGAGAGAGCTCAGTTGCTGTAAGCTCCATTGGTCTTACCCTCAAGGCTGTTCACCCGTAACACAGAAAGTTGGCACTTCCACCATTAAACATTTTCGACTCTGTAGTCAGTCTGAAAACACGTGACTGTGGAATCTGTGTTGAAGCTGCAGTGTTATGCTGGCTACTTTACACGTATGCAGATACCAGAGCAGAAACAGCACCCTTGGGAAGCTGTTTATGTGGTGATTTTTGCCTGACTGGCTTCATGTCTAGAAACTCAATGAAGTGTATCTGAATACATACAGTGCTAGTTAAATATGTAGCTTGGGTTGGATGGATTCTGGCATAGAATTGTATTTTTCGAGAAGTAACTGGTCTCAGATGAATGTCCTTTGGTTAACGGGGCTCCTCCATTGTTTGGAATCGTGTCTGGTGAATCAGCACTGATTACCTCTGAGATTGTGGAGAAGGAAGGAAAGAAAATAGGTCACTATAGTATGTCATTTCTCTGTCCTTGCCTTCTTCCTAATCTAACACTCTTTTCCCTTTGCTTGCCTTCCCCCTTCTTTCCTCCTTTTCTGTCATGGACTACAAAGATGTTCCCATGGTTTAAAGAACATGAATAGAGATTGCATAACGGGGCATTCATGCCATGAAGACTGAAGGCACAGAATAAAACAAAGATTATGGCCCCTCGTGGAAAGTTGAAGGGGAACATTGATATGCAGATCCTCTGTTTTGGAGCCCAGCATTTTTTAAATGTCCAAAAATACATTCCTGAAGCAGGATGAAAAAGAAACAATGGTCACAGGTTGTCCTAATACACATGGTTGAAGTGTGGATGTCGGGATTGTTCTGCAAGACCAGATTTATAGGCTATGAAGCTCACCCACCTCCAAACTTCTGATTTTTTTGGTGTACCTTTCAAATGGTTTCCCCTGAATTTCTCTCCTAGCACAACAAGGACAGCCACTTGAACATTTTTTAAATACTGTTTCCCTCCTGATGCCTTGGACAGACAGGTGTGTACAGAAAGTTCACAGTTACCACATTTCAGATTGCTGGTAATTGGACCCCGGAGGCCCTGCCTCTGCCCTATCTTGTCCCCCAAGACTCCTGCCCCGCCTCTTCCATCGAGACCCCACCCCTTCTCTGCCTCTTCCCCCAAAAGGCCCCTCCCCGTCACTTGCTTGTCTCCCCCCTGCGCCCCTCTCACTTGTAGATCATCCCCACCCCTCCCCATCTCCTGGTTTCCCTCTGCTCTGGGTCTGGCACCTGAGCTCTGCACCTTGCCAAGGCGGCCCTTGCTGAGCAGGGCTTGTGTGGGTTAATGACCTGGCACCTCTCCTGACCGTGCAGTAACCGTACGTACGGTGTCCAGTCAGTACACCTGACAGGACACTGCCAGGTTCCCTTTTTAATTGACTTTCTGTTTGAAAACTGGCCACCTGGCAACCCTCAAAAAGCCGTGGGAGAAATTGTCACCCGGTACTTTTAGAGTTGGATGCTGTGCTTTATTCTGTTTGCTCCAAATTCAGGACAGCCCCCCACCCCGCTTTTAGATGTAGTCAGTCAACTCTTTGCGACTTGTATCAATTTGCAGAGTTGAAGTTTCCTCACAAGCAGCTGGGCCGGTGACACAGCTCTTACAGAACCCAGCCGTCTGATAATTCTGTCATAATGAACAGAGAACACTTCAATTTCAGTGTTGCACAGACATCCCAATAGTTCGCCTGGCGAAAATCTTATCCCACTAGACAAAGAACCCCTGGAACAAGCCCCAGAACGAGGTGCCGGAGCTGAACCCTGGCTTATAACTCTGAAGAGGAAAGAATGCTCCTAAACCGAAGGGGAAATTGGCATGCTCTGTGGGCCCCCTGCGTGAGTCTGTGTTTGCAGCAAGATGGCCCCTTGGAATCTGAGCCTTCGAATAAGAGATTGGGATTGACTGCCAAGGGAGCATTTTTGTCCTGAGTAACCACCAGCTACTGTGGTAAGTGCTTCAGAAAGGCACGTAATAATAGAGGAGCTCATTGACAAAAGGGGTGGTAAGGGGTGCACCCGCCATGTGGCTTACTCCTCCAGTCACGCATAGGGAGCTGAAAGGGTTACTCTGGTAAAGAGAGTATCTACCCTCTCTCAGGACTGATCCACACAAGGAAGTTAGGTTGGTATAACTAAGACACTGGAGTGTGAAAACCTCCCAGCCTTGAGCAATGCAGAGAAACTGACCTGACCCCTAATGGGAGAAGTCTCCTGTCCTCCATGTGCTTGCCTCTGGTGGTGGTGGAGTACCTGGGCAGACAGGAGAGCCCCTCCCTGCGGGGCTGGTCATGTCTTTCCTGAAGTGCTACAGCGGCCCAGACACACAACCGTGAAGACTAAGAGGAAACTGGAAAAAAAATGCTTTTTCGTCTCTTACGGTGACACGTTAAAATGGTTTGTCAGGAGACTGGCCACCTGACACATCCACATACTCTCGCTTTTCCTTCCCGGATTCCTTACAGTGCAGCGTACATTTGTGTAGCACCACCCTTGTTCCAATGATCGCATGCCGAGTGAGTTGGAGTCTCCAGTTTAGGGCAGAAGGAAGATGTATTGAGGCAGTGGCAATCTGAGGGAGGCAGGGAAGGGGGAGGAGAACTCCAGATAGACACAGCAGCATGAATTAATGAACGACTGCCAAGTGTGGAGGAGGTCAAGAGTGGAGAAATAGAAGGAGCAGCTGGGCAGAGACACAAGGTGGAGTAAGAATATGGGGAAGTTCTGAAAGCCAGGTGGGCAATTCTGACTTGGATTGAGGAATGATGGTTCTCAACAAGACCGTCCTGCTCATCTTTGGTTTGGCAAGGCCATGCAGAGAGAGATCTACCCACGAGAGGAGCCCAGCAAGCTGTCTGGTACTTGCCTGGCTTACAGGGCCGAGGGAAGGAGATGCTGCTTTTTGTAGGCCATCGGTCAGTAGTGGCCAGAGAAAAGCTGAAGGAAATAATGTACAGCTAAGACACTCTCGTAAGATGAAGAGGCATAGAAATTATACCGCCACTAAACAAACTGGCCACGCTCGCCGAACCCATAATTCCAGATAGCAAGTGCAGATTCTGCTGTAATGGAAAAATCCGTGGCTTCTTGCCTGCTTTGTAAGAGCAGGGGCATTCTTTGAATGTAGCAGTCTGCGTTTAAGTGCTGCAGTGCCCATCACATTCCTAACATCTGTAAAAGGAGGGAGAAATGCTGTACTCACTTAGCCATTGCTAGCAGAGATCTGTCACTTGCGTTCAGCCCAGCTGCTTTGGTAACTGTTTGGCTTGGATTTGCCCTAGTTTATTTAAAACCTGTTAGTATGTCCCCTCGGTCCATAGAAAATGTGTTCTGAGTCGGGGCGTTTAACAGCTGGTGTACTTTGAGCACGTTAGCCCACATTTTCAGTGTTGTGTGCACAAGTAGAGGCGTGCATGTGCGTATTGGGTGCCTGGGCACAGCACACATTTGCACTTCTGTGCCAAGTATCCAGGTGTAATCCCGTGTGCACAAAAACATTCAGTCTTGGGGAAGCTTAGGATTCAGCATTAGCCCGAAGGGCAATAGGAATTTTTGAGTAGTGGTGCTGGGAGCAGTAATTGGTGCCCAACATGCGGCTTTAAGAAGTCTCGAGCGGGGTTAATGCCTCTGGTTTCCTTGCTTTTGATGGTTTAATTCAGGCTATAAACATTGCTTAATAGGTTTTTATGAAATTCGTTTCACTATCTTAGTTTCCAAAGAATTCTCCACTGACACACTGGGGCTGCTGCCCCTTTGGATGTTAATGGACTTCTGCTGGGATTTGGTTTTGTTATTCCGTAGTGACAGGGCTCGCTATGAAGGAACTCTGCAGTGACACAATGCAGCCATTCATGGGCCCTCATGCAATGGGAGTGGAACAGTTATTATGTAAACTAGCCTGGAAAACCCCAGCCTAATCCGGGCCCTGCTCAACCCCAGTACGCGACGGTGCTGCTGCACAGCCAAGGGAGGCTGCCCGCTTCAAAGCGAAATAAAAGTAGCTGGTTTGAATGCGTTCTCAGAAAATAAATCTGTTCTCTGGAAAATACTGACTTAGACCCAGACCAAAGCACATGAAGCCTTTTTTATTTTTGCTTTTGAAGTAATCCCTCTCATCTCCCCAACCTCGCATGCCCAGCCTTGGTGTATGTCACCTGCAGAACCAGTGTGGATAATGCATGGGGCAGAGCAAGGTGCGCCTCTGAGAGTGTCTTCAAGCCAAGCGCTCACCAGCTATGGTACTGCTTATTAGCATCGGTGGTTCTGTTTAATGTGCGTTGCTCATCTCTCTGGGAGTTCAAGGCAAGACGTGATTAGCAGAGAGCTTTTCCCTGCCACCTCAGCCCCTTTTACCTTCTTCACATAGGTTGGTTTTTGCTATGACTGTCAGAAACATGTTTTCACTGCTGTGTGATCGTCTCAATTAAATGCATCCTTGGTGTGGTGGAATGAGATCTTAAAATGCAGCCATTTGCTTTTGTAAATAACTCGGTCTCATTTCTGACACTGTTCGGTAATAGCCAGAAGTTAAGAAGAGCTGTTAAATGCACTTTTGGCAATAGAGTTATGCAGTTGAAAACTGAAGAAAATAAACACTACTTTGGACTGAACTGCATAAATCCAGGAGGTTGAAACATGAACTTCCTTTGCTTTATGACCAAGAAAGTAACGTCGTCTGGCTCACAGACGGTTTGCAGCTGCTTTAAAAAAAATTTATTCCAAGGTTCAAAAGTGAGTGGCTTGAGGAGAAATGGAGAGGCCCTAATCTTGGCTCCTGGTAGTTTGCCTTCGGTGGTGGGTTTTTGCTGTCCAAAGGCAGATCTTCAGATTCACCCGCTTTACAGTCTAAACCAGTTAGTATTTGAAGAGCTGGCGCTTCTGGATTGTGGGCTGGTCTTCTGGCCGTATGGTGGTAAGACCACACTGTGCCTAGGAGAAATCTGCGTAACCTTGCAAGAGGAGGAGCTACAAGGATGAGCTGCATACCACAGGCAGGCAAGAAGTGCCGGGTTTTGTAATGAACACATTGCGGGAGTATCAGCGCTGAAACTGTGACAAACAGAGCTGTTCTGGTTTTATGAATATGGTGCATGCCTCAGTTTGTTTGTGGAGGATTCCTTGCTATGGCAATAGATCAGAAGGGTTGTTAAACCAGGCAGGAAAAGTAACACAATGACACAGGTAGGCGTCCTTGAGGAAACAGTGAGGCATACCCCCCTCTTCTCCATCCAGGCTCAGAACAGTTTCCATGTTCCAAGGCAAAGCCTAGGGTCCAAAGAGGATCCTGAACTTTAGAAAACTAGGCCCTAGGAAAGGGTGGGGATTGAATGAGCAGTCAGAGGCTGCCCAAGGGGCATTAGTGAGAGCTGACAGCTGGCAAGGAGGGAGAGAGAAAGAGAGAGGCAGCAGGGACAATCTGCTTTTCCCAACCCAAAGATGGAGGTCGCTGGTAAGGAGAGATGAAGGGCGAAGTAACGTGTATAGAGCTTCTCTGGTTTTACCCTTCATTCTCTGTGCTTTGTACCTTTGGGTAAGTGAATAAATCATGCTTTGTTTTGAAGAAACTGGTTTTGAGCTGTGTTGTGTTCATTTACATGGAATAATACAACAGTTGCTGTAACCGCTTTTCTGGTTACAGGTCCTCCTCGGGGCTAACCAGAGCCAAAGCAGGTTGGACAGGTCACGGTAACACAGCATGGAAATGGGGTCACAGCCCAGGGATCCTGTCTTAGAGGGGCTGGGCCACGTGTTTCCACGCAGAGTGAGGTGCGCTAGAGATACTCATGTAATCATTTATTGTTGCATCCCTCCACTCTCCCTAGACTGTAAGCTCCTGGAGCCAGCGACCTTCTAGAAAGCATTTGGCATGCTAGTCTAGAAACAGCTAAGGGCAGTTGTTCAGAGTTGGATTCCTAACCAAATTACATTTCATTTAATTTTTATTAACACTGGGCCGAGAGTCTTGTACGGTGCGTTACCTGCCCTGTTTTCTGGGAGGTCTTGATTGACCTTTGAGAAGCATCTCTGTCGTATGCTTGGGCCCCAGTGCGTCTTACAAAACTAGAACAATCCTGTTTAAACGCAGTTTTTGCAAGAAAGGTGCCAAAAGTTCCAGATCTCCGTAGGCCAGGCCCAACCATGCCTGGAAAACAGTTTCCAAAGTCATGCTCTAGGCTCCATCACCCAGCTACGACAGGCTGGACCATGGTTTATATACTCTTCCATATAGTACCGCATGTTTTCCTGATAGCCATCTGATAACTAAGACTGCACTAGTGGGGTTTATAACTGCCTCCTGACCAGGTGAGTGATTAGAGGCAATTACTAATAATGGTGACTTTAGCGACCCAAATACTTACTAGTCACTTCAGGACACCATTTAGAGAAGCAATTTCTAGACACCAAAATGATTTCTGTTTTGCTGTGGAGCATACAGGAAAGGTTCCCTGCTTTTGACTGAAACCTAAGAGACATACAGGTCAATGAAAACTGCTGCGCAATGGATAGTGGTATTCAGAAAATGAATACGTTGTTTAGCATTAAGAAAAGAGACAGAGGCTATTGAAAATACTTCAACCGGGTTTGGCAAGCCTTGACCAGGCACTGAACACTCGCTATTTGACCAAGCAAGAGTGCCTTGAGATGAGAAGGAGCCTACCTTTCTGATGCTGTCACAGCGCCATCAGTTACCAACCCTCCTTAAATGTCTTGGTGGCTCACTTTACTGTATGCAAACATCGTTTGTTGGGGAAAAGGTGAACTCATGGAAAGCTGAGCATCGCGACTGGCTGGAATCTTCTACAACAGATACTGTGTGTGCATGCGTGTGTATAGCTTTATTTCTATCCCAGGCCATCAATGTACACTGTGATTTACAAAACATATTGAACAAATTAAAAAACACAGCCCTTGCCCCACAGATCTTACAGGATGTTTTTGACCAGATAGTTTTGAATCAATCAATACTTAATTCTAATTTCTAGTGCTCCTATATAAATTGAGCTGAGTCTTCACTGGGAATAACTTCTTTGGTTTTGTTCACATCCCAAACAGATGGTATAGCAGCAATAGAGGGAGACAGTGAAAATGGCGGGAGGCGTGGGAAGAATTCCACAATATAAGAGAAGGCAACAAACATAAAGGGAAATGTTTTTCGTAATATGTAATTAACCTGGGGAACTCACTGTCATAATATTGTACGGAGACAAAGGGTTAGATATCTATGAGAAATGAACCAGTAAGTTAATATTTTTTAAAAGGGATTATCGATTGTCATGCTGTAGGCCATAAGATAACTGCGAGCTGCTTGGAGTAGGGCAGAAATTTCCTGCGTGGGTGGGTATGTTGTTGCATAAATCGTCCATTATGGATTTCTTCACCTTTCATCTGCTTTTCAGGATATATACCTTGTGGTGGAAGTGTTCTTCCTCCTGCATGTAGCACTGCAGTGGAAGAATATGGGTTTTTCACAAATGACTATAGATAAGCCGCTCCCCCCCAGCCCCTACAGAAAAGCCACTCTGGGACCTGCTACAGATATCAGTGAGTGGCTCAAGTGTAGATATTTTTCAGCCCCAACAGCCTATTTTGTGTTGACTCAAAGGAGGCCAGGGCCAGAACATATATAGGTGCAGTCACAGTGATGAGCAGTAGTGGAGAAGTAGATGTCTAATCAGATAAAGATTTCCAACCAGCCAGACTTCATTCATAATGTTATTTAGGCATTAAAATTACTGCATGCATGGCCATGGCTGCGTGTCTCACCCTCAGACCAGTAACAGTAGCAGCATTTTAACTTGTATTAAAGTGAGGGCGTAGGTCAATATTAGACCCAGAGTCATGCACGCAAAACCCAAAAGAATGAAAACCCCAAACCAGACCCAGCACAATGACAAGAAACTACTTCAGTCACAGCAGCAGTCACCTTTCATTGAACTCAAGACCCCAGCCCGAAAATTGAGAGGAGCACAGTGTCTTGTCAGCCACTCCTATTTAAAGCCTTTTTACCTGTGGACAAGCAACCAGACTCTTTATCCCCAGCCTGTCTGGCTGTTCATGTCGTACTGCTGGTTCTTGCTTCCAGCGCTAAATTGCATTAAAAGAAGCCAAAAATGCACTAAATGTTTTCATAATTTTACTTTCCAAGTAAGCAGTGGCTTTAGCTGCCACATGGATGTTATGCAATGGCAAATTGGAGGGAGGAGGTAGGTTGGGGGCATCCACAAAATAATATCCTTATTAAGGTGTTATCCACACTGAGAAAACTTTGAGGGCCTGTTTAGGTGAAGGTCCACAATGTCCTGTATATATTGGGATGTTTATGGACCAACACATTAAAAACCCTCAGGGCTAGAAAGAGATGTTTTCTAGCATTAGAAGCTCAGGAAATCACCTTTTTCAGTGGTTTCAGGCTCTGGCTTCTGACCCTGGTTGAACATTATATATCTGCCTTTAAACTCCTGCGTTATAAAAATGCTGTTTTAGATGATCTTTTGAATCTAAAATTAGTTATGTGTTCTCTGACTGTTGGATGCCAAACTGGACCAGTTTTAAAAATAAACCTTAAAGTATCCCTCAAGTAGTTTTCATGTGCAATGATGTGGTCTGACAAGTCTCTAATGGAGTGGGGGTGATATAGAGTGTTAGTGGTGTGTGTGTGTGAGAGAGAGAGAAATATGCAATCTCCAAAAAGGTAACTGGAGAATGTATGCAAGTGTAAGGAATTAAAATGCCACCATGAAAGTGTTTGCTGATGAATATATGGGTTGTATTGAAAAAGAAATGAATTTGGCTACTGAGGAGAAACAGGGAAAACACTCTGAAGGTTAAGAAACCCAGATGTCATCAATTAAGACACTCTACTATTTAAATATACAGGGCAGATGATAAGGTAGTGTATATATATTCACAAAGGGGACCCCTTTGCAGTCACTTGCATTCCTCGTTTGTCTGGCCAGCCTTTTCAAGGAGAAGCCCTTGAAGGTGCTTCAACCCCCTGAGCTGTCTGTGGTGATCAGACTTCAGAATGGCGTAGTCAGTAGATCTGTTGGTCATTGGAATAGGAAGATGAAATAATTTCTGAGCTGACCTATTTATACTGATAACCTCCAAAACATGAAAAATGAAAAGCTTTTAAACTGCTGGGGAATTCATTTAAAGAATGGCAGATATGGAGACTGCTCCTTCTTTCCAAAAATAACACATGGGAAGGAGCAGAGCAGTGAACTGATGTGCGCACCGCTGTGAATTGTATCTCTGGCGGCACAGAGCATTCTGTCTGTGGGGTTTGGCTGGCTTGGGTGGGCAGTAGTATACTTATGAAAGAGAAGTCTGTCTCTCACTTACTTACAAGTCTGGTGTGTATCTCTGTTTTTCCAGGAAGAGTGAACCCCTTCCATGTCCAGGTCATGTGTCTGCGAGCTGCTGAATGTATCTGTCCCACTGGTATCAGATTTATGCAGGAGCCACGTTAAACGCTGCTTTTGGCTAACGTTGTTTGAACGTTGGTGTAGTTGTGATGCAAGTGTACGTGCTAATATGGAAAAGGGGACTTTTAGAAATATGGCTATTTTAAGATGCCCTGAAGAAAATCCAGCGACACTATTTTAAACATTTCATTACTATCTGGCCAGTCTAAACCAGTGTGCATCGAGCAGCTTTTCAGAAAAGAGAATATCACGCTGCTGCAGCAGCCAGTTATAGAAGTACATTCCTACAATCCCTGACAACTGCTTTTGTGGATTAATCTGAAAGCCTATCGGCCTTGACAGTGCCTCACTTAATGGCTTACAAATAATTCTTTTAGGCTTCCTGGAGCCCTGCCACCCCAATGCCATGGGTTTGATTGTGCTCTTCTCCTAGTAACAAGCCTCTCAAATTTTCATGTACTCAGCAATCCAGATTTAGGGCCAAGCTCCAAAAATTTGGATGCCTCAATGCAGGTTTCCACAGCACCCATCACGGCAGAAATCCTGAAGAGTAGGAAGTGAAGAGTCTAATCCGGATGCCCTTAATATAGGAGACTGGACTTTTAAAACCTGTGCTAAACCCGTTTATTTTGGTAGAGCAACTAATTCATTAAATATTCTGCAGCTGTTATGTCATAGATACCCTCGGAAAGATATACTCTTCTGGGTTGCAAAAATATAAAGCTATTGCCTGACAATCGGCTGAATTGTGCATATATTGCTTCCAGCTTCGTAGGTATGCATTTCACCAGTACGTGTTTTGTGCATGTTGGCACAGGAATGGACCATGTAATCCAGTGTTGGATTACATTATTTCAGCACAGTTTTCAAACTTGGGTTTCACTCTCAAGTGTGGGTGAAGAAATCACTAGTAGAAAAGGAACATAAAAGTATGCTATGTTAATCTAAAATGGAATAGCAGTCAAAACACCCAGTATATACCTTGGGTCCCTCTTTGCCAAAGTGTTTTATTTTGTAGTCCCAGTTGTCCTACCAAAGCTGTGGCTGGCTCTGATTTAAAACATGGGATGCTGTATGTCTAGCCGATTTGAAAAAACCCTCGTGTTCTAAAAATTGTGTGATTGTGATTGTGTGATTCCTGTAAGCGACGTTGCTGCTCTCTGCTTCAGAGACCAGCTAGCTGATACGGCTCTTGCTGCACTGTTTCATTGCTTAGCTAGCCATTTCATTTGATCTCTGTGTTTCTGTGCTATATCTGTCTTTGCTGCAGAGTAATTGTTTGGCATTTTACCATACATATAGTGGTTTGTCTGGCTTTTCTCTCTTTGCGTCCTTTAGCACAGCACATTGACAGTTTCAGGTTTCAATCTAATGATTTAGCTCTTCAGATCAGGTTAAGGTAAAGACTTTGCAAAAGTAATGGAGGTGCATGTGTGGGCAGTTAAGGGATTTTACAAATCTAAAATGAAAAGCAAATGGAAGTGAAGGTCTTCTCTGTGCACTGTTCCTGGGATATTTGAGTGGTCCTTTCCACTTAATGTAAATGTCTGAGAGAACAAGTAAATTCAGCCATGCAAACTAGAAATCCTTCATTTTAAAAAAGGAACCAAGTGGCATGCAAGGGTGGGTTTTATATTTTAAAAAATAGTGATGTGCCACATAGGAAAATAAATAGAGAAGTGTCAGGTTCTCCTGTCACCACTTCTCCCTTCCGGCCCCCATGGGCTCAAGTTATGTCAGGTTAATAATTACTAGAATGTACTTTCAGACCGGTTATTTGTTTTCCCTCCTCACGATGGGCAAGAGCGGGTAATGAAATTAATTTGCACACCCTGTGAGTTTCTAAAGCTGGCTTCAGCCAAGTTGCCAGGATACTGAACTGGGCCAGGCAGCTTCCAAGGCCTGTGTTTACACAGCCAGCCTTGGGGCAGCAGTCTGCTATCAAATGTAAACAGAGCTCACAAGAAACGTAATGTACCAGAATCAGGAGAAGCAATCCTTTCAAACCTAGCATGAAGTGTGCACACTGGAAACCTAGTTTCAGATGTGAAACATTTAACTCTGCTTGTGCCGGTCACTTACAAATGCGGGCAACAGACTAGAGCCCCAAAGTCTCTGTGCCCTTCTGGATCGAGTGCTGCAGCTCAGAAACGTGCAGTGTCGCTTTAGGCAGTTGTGTTATGCGTTTTGGTTTCAGTAACAAGTTCCAGATCCTCTGGTCTCATCGCGGCTGACGTATTAAAACATGCCGGTTGGCCAGCGGAGCTCTGGGGCCCTTTTCAGTTTAACTACACCCTGATTCAGTGCTGGCAGGTTTCTGGGGAAGCACTGAGGGTTGTGGGGGAGTTCAGCGGGGAGAAATGGTACTTTACCTGTGACCTGGAGCGTGAAAATCTGACACTGGGGGGAACACCGAACGGCGCTTCCTTCCCCACCCCGATATCGCTAATATGGAGAGGTCTCCGCACCGGGCCATTCAAACTCTGGCACAGCACTGCGCAGTCCAGGGTGTATCGTGGCTTGGTTCTGGGAGCCTGGCTGGCAGCAGCCTGTGTTGGCTTTGGCTGTTGTGTGAACACTACGATAGTTACCACATCGCTGGAAGGACCTCGCAAGCAGAATTTCCCAAGTGAGTCTAACATGATGAGAGATTTTTCTGTGCGCCTTTGTATTGTTACCGACAACAATGCGGCAAGTTCCTGTTATTTTAGACTAGTGCAGGAGATGGCATTTGGAAAGACACAGAGCAGTCTAGATTGCGTTTGTGAGTATAGGGTTGTCTTCTGTATCCTAATCATTGTCTTGGGCTTCTTAGTCCTGGCTACTTAATTGAACCCTTTACCCCGTTGAGTTTTGGTCTAGTTTCGCACATGTATTCCCTTTTTCTTAGAGACTGTTTCCAGGGATCCAGTGGTTACATAGTATGGCTTTTATTGTTTTTATTCTTGCTTTATTTTGAGCTCCCTCCTTCCAAGCATCGCACTGTAGTTAAGGGTGGTTTAGCCACATTTGATTCTGCTATTTGGAAGAATAACAAAATATGATCTTGGAAACGGCCTTTCTGTTAAAAATCATCCATCGTTTTCTCCGTGTCGGCTGTGTGAACGTTCTGCCTGTTCCCCATCAGTGCTGCCTTTCTGAGGACGCTTTGCATCTCGGGGAAGGCATTGATCGGCAGTATCAACACGGACGTTCCAGAAAGGGGGATGTGTGTGGTTCTAGGCATTTTCCACCTCGAGCGTGTGGTGTTCAGTGAGCATTTAAACAGCAGCTTTCTAACAAAGCTCCGAGTTCGTTAAAGGAGGCAACAGACCTAGCATGGAACTGGCTGAACTAGGTCCAGAGGCTGAGGTCAGGTTTTAGTTCTTCTCTGCAGTAAATTGATTGTCATCTACACAGGAACATACTTCCGTAAATGAATTGGTTTGTTTGTGCTCTGGTTCAGCTTCTTTGAGTTTGGAGGTAGGGTTGGAGAAGAGGGAGGCATGGAGAACAGAGCAGATAGGCGGAGACCTGTTCTTTAAGTATTAACCTTGGTTCAGTTCTTTGCAAGGTATTTTTATCGTACTGTTTTCGGCTGAGGGGCTACCATCCAGCAGAGAATAATCACCGACTTATATTTATTTTTTGTTACAGTCATTAACCGGTACAATTTCCAAAGAAACCATCATGCCTGGTGACACTGATGGTGTTGGCTGGCAGGCACAGGTATATGGACTACACCATTCACTCTTGCCAAATGCGAAAGAATCAGATCAATAGGGAGAGGTGTGTTCTGCTTGTGTGATAACGTGACGGGCAATGGTAAAAGTTACAA
This sequence comes from Pelusios castaneus, assembly GCA_007922175.1. NCBI lineage: Eukaryota > Metazoa > Chordata > Testudines > Pelomedusidae > Pelusios > Pelusios castaneus. The sequence goes on from ML685950.1 coordinate 2,826,753, forward strand.
GTAAGGGAAGGCTGTCCCTTTCGGGGAGCACTCGTTCAGAGCAGGAAGAGAAAAGAGTGAGGATTTCTTATAGAAACTCGTGCTCCAGGGGAAATCCCTAAAATACCTTGGTTGCAATATGCAAAAACTAACAGAAGCAACAAGAAGTTTTTGCTGTATCCCAGCCTAGTCAGATAGCACAACATTGGTACGCTTTTAGTGCAGGCACCTACACTGTGCTCCAAAGAGATCTATATCTCATACTTAGGATGAAACAACCTCATTGAAATTCCAGGGTTCCCATCAGAGCGTTTCAAAGGATACAGAACCATTTTATCTTCTAAAGTAATACGAGAGGCAAGGCCTCTTTTGGCGGGGTGGGGGGAGCATTCACTCTGTAAATGTGCAGGGCTGACTTTGAGAGCAGCTTGCCTGTGTGTGGCTGTCCTGGAGTCCAGAGATCTGTACAGCAGACGTTCTGCAGTGTTTAATTCCTCCGCTCCCTTCCTATTTGAACAGCAACAGAGAATTATGAAACGGGCAGAAGCATCTTTTTTCTATTTCCCCATTGTTTTCTGGCATTGGCTTCCAGCCATTTCTGTTCCATGATGTATGGTATGTTTGTGAAAAGGCTTCCCTGCCTGAGTGCTGCCCCCAACAAAAAAACAAACCAACTTGAATTATATTATTGGTATTAGATTTAAAATATGCCCAACATGAAAGTCCTTCATACAGGCATTGCAGTTTAATGTCACCCACCAACCAGTCTCCCACCACCACATCTGGAAAACCTGAACGTTGCTTGGTAACGTGGCTTTCCTGAGACGGAGGTTTTGCATTAGTCCAGGATCTGAATTATTAAAATGTCTTGCAACTTTGGTGCCTTAGGAGTTATCCTTTGCTAGATGTGGGCAGTTGTTATCTCTGGTCGTACTTGAACTTGGCTGGTGGAGACCATGTATTTCTGGGACTAAAAGGTGCTTTTGGATGGGAGAAGGGAAGAGAAGCTAAAAAATGGAATACGGTGCATGTAAAAGGTGTCCCTTGAAAACAGGATTCTTCTGTGTGCGCCAGGAAATGGCACAACAGTGTATCTCCAATCCTCTGAAATCCTTGTCTCACCAGCTGAGCGCTGCAGACAGACTGGACAGTTAATACCCGTTATGCTGGGGGCGAGGGCAGCATGAGAGGTGGGCTCAGGCCCGCCAAGCTCACTTAGTCTGAGGGTAACTTTTCGTCATTATGGTCCTTGCCCCAAACCTGTGAATTATGGTAGGAATTGGGTTCCAGAATCTTATTCCCAGGCCCTGGTCCCTTCCAGGCACACATCTTTAGCCTTGTGATATTTGTCTTGGCAATATTGTCTGTTGTGTGTACGGAAGACTCTGTCACCCATCTCCAAGTGAGGTTTTTACATTGTCACGAGTTGTCTGTGTCGTCCACTGCCCAAGAGAATACTGAGGGATGGAGAGGGGCAGCCAATCACAATAACTTCCCAAGAACAAGGACGATGGGGTAATATTTTTTCAAGGATACCAGACAAAATACCCCAGGCTCTTTCATGTCAACAGAGTGGAGAAAACCTTGCCAGAGCTTTGTAGTCTCAACATTTGGTTGGAGTCTCCCAGACTTTCTGGAGCCTCCTGTTCTGGTTGCGTTAGGTTTACCTGGGGCCTTTCCTCCAGAAGTAGGTGCCTTCCACCCAGCTGGCTCTTGGCATGAGACTTCAGAATTGAAGGGTTTCTCCACTGCCTGGACATGAAAGATCTTGTGGCAGCTGCTCTGGCGTCCTTGGCAAAATATGTCCCATCTCCCTCCTCCTTGTGCAATTATTCTGACTGGTTGCCTCTCTCCACTTGAAAATGTGGAGCATTTCTAGCTGTGCATTTGTTTGTGAAAGGCTTTGAGAGTCCTTAGGCTGAGCAGTACTCCATGAATGTTACATCCCTTGTTGGTTAAAATACATGTGGAGTCTATATGTATTTCTTGTAGCTCAGGAACCGAGAGACTGGGAGGCTCCAGAGAATAGCACTGGCTTCCCCTTAGTGTGGATTTTTGAGTCTGGATTCTTGTATGTGGAGTTCAGACATGTTCAGCCCACACAGTAAACAAGCAAGTGTACTTGAGCATCCGTACTTATGTAAATGTGGGTCCCCTTGTGTTTGCCTCCAGGAGAGGAGCCCTTTTGTGATGTAAATACGCTGGTACAGAGGGCTGTACGGTCAGGTGGCTCAAAATCAGCACAGATCCATAATGTTCTGTTAGCTTGCACAGCCTCAGCCTTCCTTAAGTAAGAAGCAGATGGCACTTCTGTGAGCCGAGGTAATAGCTTTCTATTAAAATGGTGTTCAGCTAGCAAGCTCTGCTTGTGATAAGCAGTTAGTGCCAGGAATGAGGAAACTGAAAAGTGTGCAGACCAAGAGTACAGGAAGAAAAGGCTGTGCACCTGGAGGAATGCTAGCTCAGGAAAGAAACCACCATTGCAAAACTAACATCTTTTAGTCGGTCTTTTCTGCCATGCTTCTGTAAATGTCATTTGATTTGTGGAAATTCCCTTCTTAGGAGATTATGAAACCTATGGATGCCCTGTATGCAAACAGGTGTGCCTGAGAAACTGTTAGGCTGGCCCTGAACTCTCACTTGGCTAGCCACAGTATATAACACAGCTGCAACTCTGTGGGTCGAATCTCTGTTATCCCCTCCTTAGCTCTGATGTATTCAGTACCAAGTGGAGGTCAGTGTTCTTCCATCCTGAAAACGTGGGCCCACAACCCCCCACGACAGCGGAATAATCATGCTTCAAACGTCCTTTACCCTCAAGAGAAGTAACACAGCAGCTAATAATTGTGTATTTCTCCATCCCGACGCAAGCATCTGAATGTTGTAGTCACTGTTAGCAGGTTTACTTCTCTGCATCAGCATCTCTTTCCCTCCCAGCTGCCTGTCCAGCCCCTTCCTTCCATCCTTAGCTGGTATGTGTGAAGTGGCCCTATCTCGCTCCCCCGCAAACCAGGAGACTTGCTCTGGAAAGCTGAGATTTCAGAAACTGCAGCAAAGAAAAGCCCATGGCTCTAGCAATAGGAGAGAGCACAGCAAGACGGCCTGCTGCTCCTAAATCACTTGAGTTGCAGTTCACTCCTTGGTGTCGGCAGAGCCAACCAGTGAGTTGCAGGTTGGAGTCACTTTCGGGACGATGAGGATCCAGTCTGCAGCTTACTGATCCTTATGTTACAAAAAATCGCAAGATGGGTGTTCTAAGAAAAAGCCGCCGTTGTTTTAAATGAGCACACATCTCCAGCTGCAATCAGTCTTAAGAAGTGGATTTCTTCCCCAGCTGCTTTTCAGACCTTGTTCCTTAAGTCTAGCCGTAGTAACAATACAACAGGTCACGCTGTACAGAACCATTACTTGGAGGATCTCAAAGCCCTTTACAGCACCACGCCTCTGGCCTTCTGCAGAAGGGGTAGCATTGTTCTCCTTTTACAGATGAGTGAGTGGAGAGTGAGCAAGATTTCAAGGTCAGTTGCTGACAGAGCGTCGAACAGCGTTCAGTTGTCCTGATTCCCCGTCCTGTGCTTTAACCACTAGGAAGCCAAGTCCTTGGTTTCTGTTAGCTCAACAGAGGCGTTGTCTCTTTTCACATGAACATTTTGAGGGAGTGAAGGATGCAAGTGAAATGAAGTGTGGTGCTTCACACCTTACAATCCAACCCATGACCCGAGGCCTGCCCCAGGCTACCCAAGTGAGTGGAATTGGTTCAGTTGATTTCAGTGAGGTTTGGAACAGACTGTGAATCGTTGTCCATAAATCGATGGTCTCCATCCAGCTCTTAGTGGCCAAGTGATTATCCAGAAAATCACCATCACAGTTGACTCTAATTTGCAGTCTTGTTGAGTCAAAACAGAACCAGTGTGGAGAATTCCCCACTCTCCTAGATACCTACAGCACTTGGGCAGAACAGCTCGCTAGGAAGGTTTGCCCCCTCCATGCCATTCCACGGATGTGGATGATTGAGGTGACAAAAGTGTGGGAAAACTGGATGCTCAAGAACCCAGATGGGCAAAACTGTAGTCAGTAATTTTAAGGGGCGCTAGCAGGGCTCTTTGTTTGAAGCTGGGATTTACACTGAGAAGAGTGGTCCTCTTTGGAATATTCTGAGCATTGTTGTACATCGGCAGAGATTTCAAACTAGGACACTGAACCTGTGCCCAGTGCACGTGTATAAGGATAGAAAACAATCAAATCTCTGTGTAGATTTTTTTTTTGAGGTGAAATTTAACTAGTTAGCAATGAAAGCTACTTGGAGTAAGTTACACAAGAAAGCTATCTAGGAGTCCTACTTTTCTCAATGGATTTAAAGTTTTGAACATAACCTTGACTGTGTTCCTTAAATCCCATGTGTGTATCAGTAGCATGGCAATCGGAGCTTCTAAATCTCTTGTTTCTAAGTGTCTCTGCTTCACAAAATGCCTAATAAATACAGCAGTAGGAAAACTTGAATTAAATCTCAGTGCCGAGGAATGATTGAAGTATTACTAATCATTTTTGCATACATAATAAGGTATGCATGGCTGAGACACACTTCAGAAAGTGCTGCTAAGGTCCTGGACCTTTTCTTTCATCTTGTTGAGGGGATCTGTATTGTAATCAAGTCTTTATGTAATCACAAAGATTAACAGTAAAATATTCTAGCATAATGGGCACTGAAGAAATAAATCTACATGTTGTTAGAGAAAAAAGGTACCTCTAAGTTTCCAATTGCCCTAGAAGTGGCAGTTAGGGAATTGCCTACTTAGAATCATAGAATCATAGGGTTGGAAGGGACCTCACGAGGTCATCTAGTCCAACCCCCTGCTAAAAAGCAGGACTACTCCCCCTAAATTATCCCAGCCAGAGTTTTGTCTAACCGAGCCTTAAAAATCTCCAAAGATGAAGAGTCTACCACCTCCCTAGATAGCCCATTCCAATGCTTCACCACCCTCCTCGTGAGAAAGTTTTTCCTAATATCCAACCTTGACCTCCCCAGCTGTAATTTGAAACCATTGCTCCTTGTTCTGTCCTCTGTTACCCTCGAGAACAGCCTAGCTCCCTCCTCTTTGGAGCAACCCTTCAAGTAGTTGAAGGTTGCTATCAAATCTCCCCTCAGTCTTCTCTTCTCTAGACTAAATAAGCCTAGTTCCTTCAGTCTCTCCTCATAAGTCATGTGCCCCAGCCCCCTAATCATTTTTGTTGCCCTCCGCTGGACTCTTTCTAATTTGTCCACATCCTTTCTGTAGTGGGGAGCCCAAAACTGGACACAGTACTCCAGATGCGGCCTGACCAGTGTCGAATAGAGGGGAATTATCACATCCCTCGATCTGCTGGCAATACTCCTACTGATGCAGCCTAATATGCCATTGGCCTTTTTGGCAACAAGGGCACACTGTTGGCTCATATTCATCTTCCCGTCCACCATAACTCCCAGGTCCTTTTCTACAGCGCTGCTACTTAGCTGATCGGTCCCCAGCCTGTAGCAGTGCATGGGATTTTTCCGTCCTAAGTGCAGGACTTTGCACTTGTCTTTGTTGAACCTCATGAGGTTTCTTTCGGCCCAGTGTTCCAATTTGTCCAAGTCTCTCTGGATCCTGTCCCTGCCCTCCAGAGTATCTACCATTCCCCCCAACTTGGTGTCATCCGCAAACTTACTAAGCACGCAGTCTATTCCATCATCAAGATCATTAATGAAGATGTTGAATAGAACCGGCCCCAGGACCGACCCCTGGGGCACTCCACTCGTTACCGGTTGCCAACCAGACATCGAGCCATTGATTCCTACCCGCTGAGCCCGTTGATCTAACCAGTTTTCGATCCACCTTACGGTCCACTCGTCCAACCCATACTTCCTTAACTTGCTGACGAGAATGCTGTGGGAAACCGTATCAAAAGCCTTGCTAAAGTCAAGGTATATCACGTCAACGGCTCTTCCCGCATCCACAAATCCAGTCATCTCATCATAGAAGGAAACCAGGTTGGTCAGGCACGATTTGCCCTTGGTGAATCCATGTTGACTGTTCCTGATCACTCTATTTTCCTCCAAGTGTTTCAGGGTGGATTCCTTGAGGACCTGCTCCATGATTTTCCCAGGGATTGCGGTGAGGCTGACCGGTCTGTAGTTCCCCGGATCCTCCTTTTTCCCTTTCTTAAAGATGGGTACTATATTTGCCTTTTTCCAATCCTCCGGGACCACCCCCGTTCGCCCCGAGTTCTCAAAGATAATGGCCAGCGGCTCTGCAATCACTTCCCCCAACTCCCTCAGCACCCTCGGATGCAGTTCATCCGGCCCCATGGACTTGTGCACTTGGGTGTGGTCCCATAACAGCAGTAGGCAGGGGGAGGGTGTGCGGCAGGTGTTATGAGTGCAGAATGGGAGAGAAAAAGTCACCTTGGAGGGCCTGGGGCTGATCTGGAGAATAGGAGAGAGAAAGGCACATGAGGTCAAAGAGAGGCAATCTTAGAAGGAATGGGGAAGCTGTAACTGCACAGTTCTTGTATGGAATCAAAGAAATATCGAGAAGTCATCAAGTTCAGCCTCGTGCACTGTGACAGGACCGAGTAAACCTAGATCATCCCTAAGAGATTTGTCCTGCCTCCACTCCCCTCCTCCCTTGGAGGCCTGTTCCAGCATTGAACTACTCTGACAATTACTGATACCTAACATCTCCCTTACTGCAAATTAAGCCCATTATTTCTGTCCCACCTCCAGTGGGTGTGGAGAAAAATTGATGGCTGTCATCTTTATATCAGCTTTTAACATGTTTAACTGTTACCAGTGCCCTTCTGTCTTCTTTTCTCAAGAATAAACACGCCCAGTTTTCAAACATTTCCTTTCAGATCGAAAATGTTTTAGGATTTTTGGTGCTCTTCCCTGGGCTTTCTCCAGTTTGTCTGCATCTTTCGTGATGCTCCCATAACTGGACACAGGGCCTGAATAGAGTGGGCAGTTATTGCCCGTCTTGCCTACAGCACTCCTGTTAATACACCACAGAAGGTTAGCTTTTCTTGGTTTATTGCTCACTCTTTGTGATCCGTTATAATCCTCAGATCCTGTTCAGCAGTTGTGCCACCCCAGTTAGTCCCCGTTTTCCCCTTCTAAGTGTAGTACTTTGCACTTGTCTGTATTGCTTGTCCTCTCGTGGATTTCAGCTCAGATCTCTAATTGTCATACGTCTTAAAAGAAACCTAAGGAAATTCCCAGGCAAAAATACTTCAAGCTGGAGTTGAAAGATTGGTAACCTACAGGTAAGGTCAGCCAAACAGCGCTAATGCAACTCCCAAACTGCCACCCTCAGAACACCTGGAAACTTAGCGACAGACCCCTTTATTCTCTAAAATGCATATCCTTTTTTATGCCGCCATGTCTTATCTTCGTCTTTATGATTAGACAGCGGACTATTACTGAGCCTAAACTAAACTGCACATGTGTTTTAGCTCAGAGGACTCCTACCTTCCTATGCCTTCACACAACTGTGGAAAAAAGACAGACTTTACCACTTTCTGCATCTAACCAGGGCATAGAAAGGACACTAATTACTCTCTGGTCCGTCCCCGTCCCGTCCCCCCCCCAAGGTAACTGTATCACCAGTTATATCAGTGCCTTTCAATAGAGCAGTGCACATTTAACTCTCCAGTATTTGGGGTTTGTACGTGGAACCTCAGATGGGGCTTTCCAAGCTTTCAAAACTGGAGTATTTTTTAAATTGTTGTTTCTGCAAAAGGATAATGTCATTTCTGATCAGCCTTAACTGCAGCTTTTCCATGTTCTGTGCCTGGGAGAAATCCTCAGGAGGAGAAATGATTCAAGCACTGTTTTAAATATGCATTCTGGGACAGGTTCATCAGATGAACTCTATAGGTACAAAATAGATTTCCCTTGTATAAAAAAAGAACATTTTTATCATACTGGCTAGCAGTGAGAAGTCATGGCTGTGCTTTCACACAGCCCAGCTAGATAGATTTCTGCCAAGCCTCAATTAGCGTGTCATCCCTGTCACAGCAAAGATGACACGGAGCCCGATTTTGTCTGACAGAAGGCCCTGATAATTTGTGGTGTCCCCTACTATTGCATACTCTCCCCCCTAGCCTCACTCAGAACAAGAGCTTGGGCCTCCTCAAATGTCAGTGTAATGTGTAGGGACAGGGAAGACTTGTTTCCTAATTGTGCATTTTGGAAGCAGAATTAATTTCTCCTTTTTGGGTCCATCCCATGAGGTTGGGTTTGATTGTGCAGCTCTGGATTTGACATGTCTTGGAGACAGTAAAAATTCTGTAGGCTGGCTTGTATCTCCAGCAGAGGAGAGAGGATGGTGCCTCCCCATGGAAACTGGCCTCCTTTTGTAGTGGAGTTCAGATTTGTTAGCAAGAACTCCATAGGCAAATACCCAGATCTGTTCCATATAAGGCCACCAAATGTTTCAATTTCTCCAGGGTTCCCTCCAGATTTGCTGGCTGCAGAATAGCATGACGCTCTGCTTGGCGGGGGCAGGGAGAGTTGCTTGCCAAACGGTTGGCAACATTTGAACCATTCTGACCTCCCATAAATCAGGCTGGGTCTTGGTGGAAGGCTGGGCTGTGCTTGGAGCGGATGATGCTGAACAGCAGGCTCAGTTGTGGTGGTGGAGGGTAATCAGAGGAGGGGATGGATACAGAAATGCTCTGTTTGCCGCTGCATATTTCTTGATTTCGTTGGGTGGTGGTAAACGTTTGAATAATGTTGTGTTCATCTCTGTGGCGAGAAAGCAGAGAGAAGTAAAGTCCTGTGCTTAGCCATGAGGGCCTGAGGGACACTGGTGTCTCTTAGTCTCAGCCAGCTTTACTGATATCTGTTGCCTGTAATAGGGTTTCATGCCCCAGCAGTCGGCTGTGATTTACAGGCTTGCTATGTCTTAGCAATCTTACCCCTCCCCCTTGCCCTTTTCCCCCGGGGATGTCTTGAACCCACTATATAAAATGATTTGCAATGGCTATGGGAACCAGGTTGGAAAGGCTGGGGTGCTCTTCTTTGGGCATGGGCGGGTGGAGTCCATAGGTTGGCTGCCTGCCACATGTAAACAGTTTCTTTTGTTGTTCTGGAAATGTGTTAGGGATTTCATTGTGTTGTGCTCGCTTGGTCTCCCACTTCCTATTGTGTGACAGAAGTGTAATCATCTGCTTCGAGGAGCTTAGTTAATTGTTTACAAAATAGAAACGTGAGGATTATCTCCTGGTAGGGACATAAAGTTTAAAGCGGTGTAGTAGAATGGGTGTTTTCCAGGTTTCAGATTAGGAGGGATTGGAGCCAAATTGTATGCAATACTAACATCCCTCCGCTCATCCTGCTGCCTGACATGTCTGCAACTGCCTTCCCTCCTTTTATCTGGAGGTAACTCTTACCAGTGGGCCCCCCCAACTTCTGTTAAATGTGCTTAAAAATGAAGTGAGGGGTGCGAGCGTTATTGGTAATTGTTGTGCACATGGAGTGCTCCCTGCAAGCTGTTAAATAGGCCAGTGCTCTGTTTACATGAAGAGGCAGCCAGCTTTCCAAGTGTAATGAGTCAGCTAGATGAACAGAAGGGATGCAGAATTAATCTGGCACCCGTCTGGCCTTTTCTCAGTTAAACAGGTTTTCTAAGCTCCACATGAATAGGTATAAACCCTGGTTGCAAACTGCCACCATGACAGCCAGTGTGGACAGATTTTCTCACCAAGAAATGGATGGGACACATGACGTAGAAACCAATTTCAGTGAGATGTTTGAAACGGAACTGGGCATAGTCTGTGTTACAGGGCAGAACGTTGCGGCTCTGATCCCACGTATTTGAGACAAAACAGCAAGTGGAGCTGTTTCATCTGCTGTGTTTTAAAATCCCATGTAGACCAAAACTGAGTTTCCATCATTGAATCTCTGTTGCTTAGATTTTCATATTGTTACGGAAAGGCATGTACTTGAATGACCACTTCTGGTCCCATGCAATGGTGGAGTGACGGCCTTCTACACATGTCCCACTCATCACCCCCAGTACTGCCCCTTCCTGCCCCAACCACACATGTACTCTCTTTTAGTGTGACTCAGCTCAAGTCCTGGGTTAAAACTGGGACTAAGGGCTGCGTAGGCTGGGCCAATCGGGGAAACTCTCTGCCATTGAGATTTAGAAGGTTGTAAATGACCTACCAGTGGAGGTGGTCAGACAAGGCGGAGGAGATGTCTTCCCTGGACCTGCTTCTGCTGAGGAGAGAGACACGCTTTCGAGCAGAATTTTGCTTCAGACTGAAGTGGTGACAGCCTTGAGACATGACCGGGCAGCTTAGTATGTAGGGACCTGTCATTCTGTACACTGAGTCCCAGGGGCAGACTGGGGGGATGTAATCGGTGTCTGAAATCGCTGCACCTGGTCATGTGTGTATGCCTTTCTCCACTGCACGAGGTTATTTAACATTAAAGTTTATTATTCTGCCTAATCTGAGTGGACCAAATCAGTGGTACTGTTCTGTCGTAGTACCGAAGACGGGCTCAGCCTTGACCCTGGATTTTATGAATCCCAGCGGTTAGCTTTCACTGGCTACTATTGGTTGCAAAGGCTCACTTGCTTTTTAAGATGCTGCTTTTAGTAATTCCTCACTAGCGTTTTGATCTGAGCTCCTGCATTCATTGGGCCTTCATGTCCTTGCAGTCTCATGTAAAGGGACTGTAGAAACCTGTCAGACAGTTGTGCTGCTCTGCAAAGCATACTTGTTTTTTGTGTATTTCACTTCATATTTATAGAAATGTCATTGATGTTACCAACCCTCCCCACTCATCATTTCCAGGACAGTGATGAGGAACGCATTCAGTCCTTCCTTTGAGTCTTCTGCTCCCTAGTTTCTCTGCAGTGAGAGGTGTCATTCCAGCTCCCTCCAGTCTCCATTTCGCAAATCTGGACAATTTCTTCTCAGCCAGCTATGTTAAGAGCAGAGCAGAAACTAATTGGGCTTCTCTGAAAAAGCCATGTTTTGCCATGATATCACTGTTAACTTACCTGTGGAGAGCATCCTGGTTAACTTCTGCTGTTGTAGGGCGCAGAAAGGGACGTTTTAAGTTTCAAAAAACACCTCAGGAAAGTCAGCGGCAGGAGTAGCGTTTATAGTTTTACAGACTTGCTTACAACATGATGAGCTTTGATTTATTCGTTGTTTCTATTATTGTAGCATATGCATGACACGATAGAGAAGAGGGAGCCAGTGGGTGGCTGCTGAGAGGGGTGACATGGTCAATGCCACAGACTAGGAAGATGATCAATGCCCCACAGTGTAATGTGGTCAAAGGTGCAGGCCATCGAGACAGAACAGAAGCTAAGAAGCTGATGGGTATCTACACAGCTGCCTGAAGTCAGCTGATGGGTTTCGGCCCCACTCCTTGACGAACACCTGTCTGATTCAAACCATTTCAAATGTGGCCTTAAAAGCTGTGGGCTTTTAGGCACCCAAAAATTGGTAGGAGGTTTTGCTTTTCCATGACTGCTTCTGTTCTCCTCTTTCTTCCCACCCACAGCATTCCCAGGCTGGGGATGACACACTAGAACGATGCTGTTCCGGGCCAGTTCCCTGCAATTGGATCTTTAAACTAACCAGAGAAGTTCATAGGTGCAGTGTCTTTTGCCATCAGATGGCAATTAGCAGGGGAAGAGTTTTCAGGTGACCCCACCATTTGTGCTGTTTCAGCCGAGGTACAACGAGACTTTCGCTTCAGGAATTGCTTTGGGTAACTAGTCTGTGGCATACCGCTATGCTCTTGCTTTTTAGCCTCTAGCTTCTGCAAAGGAGGCACTTTTGTTCCCTGAAGAGGCCGTGCCTGATCATGGTTCCAACACATACTTCTGTGTATTTCAGATGTCAGTTGTCTTTTCAGCCCTGTAACCAGGCAACATGGCACAGGCAACAGAGCTCTTTGTTATTCTGAATTGTGCCTTACCTAGGCGGAGGCAGAAGCGACTGGAAGGGAACATTGTACCTTGTGTTCACTCCTTGGGGTTTCCCTAGGGATCAGAAGCAGGCCAATACCAAAGCCCTTTTTGTAAGTCAGCCATGTTAATTGCTTTATTGATCAGTCCCTGCAATATCAGAAGAATTAATAGAAACGAGGATGATAAACTCCATGGGCGCAAATAATTACTTGAGTGCCAAAGATATCTGTACATAGGGCCCACGTTTACAAGCCATAGGGCATGACTGTTCTGTGGCGAGAGGAGCCCCTGTGGGAATTGAGTAGTTCTGTCTAGACAAAAGGAGGGTATCGCTTTCCATTTGAGTCCAGTCCATCAGGATGCCTGTCCCTTGTGACTCGAAGAGAAATTACCTTAAACAGGGTCTTAGCCTGCAGGTGGCTATTTCACCCTTCAAAATTTCATCGGGGGCCAAGGGAAGATTGGCCTCAGCTTTGGGGGGCTGCTTGGGTGCTCGTACCTGCTCTGGCAGCACAGTGCAGCAGTTCGGCTTGTTGGAATAGGGTGCATCCTGTATTTTCTCTTCGTAATGGTCTTTACAAAATGTCTAATTGTTCTGGTTTTCTCTCTGAACAGACTGTTGACGACGAGGCGATGGCAGCATAAATGAAGATCAAGTAAGGAAGGCAGAACGATGCCCAAGGGTGGGTGTTCTAAAACACCACAGTCAGAAGATTTCTCTCTCAGCAACGACATGGTGGAGAAACAAACAGGGAAAAAGGTAGCGTGCTTGTTTTTTCACGTTCACTCTTACTTTCGAGAGGGCAGGTTCGCAGTGAGACGCCAGGACTTGGCAGCACCAGCTGTTTCTAAGCCACTCCAGTATTTGCTGTGCTAAGAGCTTGCCCTATACCTTATATCAGCAGCTGATGCTGAATGTGAATCAAACGGTATTTGTCCAGTGGTAACATGCCAGCTGATAAGGACTCAGCTCTCTGTGCGCTTCACTTTGGCCCATTTCTGCCAGAGTTTGTAATACCATTGTGGGGTCTGGCTGCTGAATGGTCGTGACTTGAGGCAGTGGTTTTCAACCAGGGGTGCCGTGAGAACCATCCAAGTGTGCCATGAAATTTTGTACAAAGGTAGTGAAAACCAGTGTAAAACAAACATTGCTTCATCTTAACCAATATTCTGTCCAACCAAAATTACAATTCATAAAACTCATGAAAATTAATGATCAAATGAAAAGTGAGGTACTGGTTTCGATTCTAAAATGTGACCATTCTAAACGCAGGTGTCCAAAGGACAAAATTGAAATGTGTATTTTTTCCGTTGGATTTGAAACATGAATGCATTTGATCTTTCTTTAGCTTGTTGTATGCACTATGTTACAAACCTCTCTAGTAAGACTGGAACCATAGTAAATGCAAGTGAATGTGACGTTTATAGCAATCAATTCAGCTGAAAAAAGTGGAATTTTGTCTCATTGAAGTGTGCCATGTTACTGAAAAGGTTGGGAACCACTGTTGTAGGTGACATTTGGAAGGACATTCAGTAAAAAGATTGTGAACTTTAAAGTTTTCTATCTTACAGAGCCATTGCAGGGGCGGACAAATCAAGCATGAGATTGGAAGTGCTGTCTGAATAACGCTAAGGGAGGCACTCATCTCTTTGTGCATACGGTTCTTGGGGTCGTTTGCACTATGCATGCAAGAATCTCAGTACGCTGAGCGCACACGGAAGCCTGATGCGCTTTAATTACTAGCTGACCAGGTGTGGGTATTTCAGGAGTGTGGCTGAAAATATTGCTATTTGGATTTTAATGAAGGCATCTGAGGTTTGAGCTGCGCTGAGAATTGCAGATGAGGTTTCTGAAATGAAATCAGAGTTTAAGGATGCTGCTGCTTTTCCACCGCAGCCCCAACATAAATTCTGCTCATTTTGCCCCATACCTGACCTCCATCCCCTGCCCGCCAGCTTCTGTTGTTGAGAAACTGCCTATAGAAAAGCTGTTTTTTAATTAAAATTTAAAACCTAAGTGTGCTGAAAACTGTTACTCGGTACAGAGATTCCCCACTCTTTCTTTCTGTTCCCAGGCCCACTTTCTCTGTTTCCTACCTCTGGAGCAGTTTGAACTTCTCCTGATATGTGAACCTGAGCATCGTTAGCAAATAAAGGTGCTGCCTCCTCTGGCTTCTCTTTTCTCATTGGCTCTCCACCCACATTTCTCTCGTGCAGGGCTTCTTTCTTCATCTCTTTCCCTTCCCTTCCCTGGTCCCTCTCCCTCACTGGTTTTCCCAGGGGCTGTTTCTGATGAGTTTATAAGAGTGACTTGCACCTTCCAGCAGTATGGTCTCCCGGCTGTAGTACATGCGGTGTTTGGAGTGGTGCTAACGGTATTTAATCCATCTAGGCTGTGTCTAAGCACCAGCTCTCCTCTTTCCACTCAATATTGGAACATGGGCTGCAGGATTAATGGGGAATGGTGTAGCGTGGGACCTAGGAAAGACACCCATCAGCTGCAGATGCCTTTCAGCTCTTCAGTAGCAAGGAGCTGCTGCCCTCTGCCAGCTTCTTTTCTGCTTCTGAACTCCTGCTTGATACAAGTCCCTGGATTCTCCAAGGCTAACCGTTCCCATGGTCCTTATCACTCCCGTACTCTGTTGGCTTCTTTACAGCTGAACAAGCCCTGGTAGTTTGTGACTTTTGAGCCCAGAGGGAATTTGGGGACTTGTCACCTGAAGTGGCAAGAAGAGAGAGACAGATCAGACGACCAACCACAGTATTTTAGGTAGGAATGAAATAGCAGATGGGCTAGTAGCCTCTGCCCAGTTCCCTTTTTTGTCACTTTGTGTGTATAGTTGAATCTGTTTGCACAGGCCATGCTGCGAAATGTGCGCCCTTCCCAGAAAAGGCACCTTCCAGGGCACAGCAAGGTGCTTATGCCAAAAAGTGCAAACATTGGGCCCAGTAGCATTAATGTTGGGAATTGGTCGCAGTCGCAGAATGCTGCTGTGTGATGTCCAGTAAAGATTTCTTCCTGGAGAATGGGGCTGGCAGCTAGTACTGCTGGTTGCACTAGAGCAGTGGTTCCCAACCTTTTCTTAACACAGCACGCTTCAGGGAGACACAGTTTCACAGCACATCCACCTTTTTCAGCTGAATTGACTGCTCATAAACGTCACATTTACTGTGGTTACGGTCTTACGAGAGAGGTAGGCAGTGTAGTGCATACAACAGGTTAAAGAAGGATCAAATGTATTTGTTTCAAATCCACCAGAGAAAAATACAAATCTCAATTTTGCCCTTTGGCTACCTGCGTTTAGAATGGTGACGTTTTAGAATCGAAAGACCAGTACCTCACTTTTAATTTGATGATTAATTTTCCTGAGTTTTATGAGCTGTAATTTTGGTTGGCTAGAATATTGGTTAAGATGAATCCATGTGTGTTTTACATTGGTTTTCACTACCTTTGTACAAAATTTGGTGGCACACTCAGACAGTTCTCATGGCACACCAGTTGAAAAGCACTGCAGTAGAATACGACACTCAGCTGTGTTTGTATAATTATGGTGTGATTCAGCCCCCATGTTGTTATACCCCGAAGTTTCAAGAAAAGGCTGCGATTCAGTTACTGGCAGTGGAGTCATTTGACCGATATTAGGAATGGGAATGGTGGGAGCTGTAGTCCGTCTTCTCTGGTTGAGTAACTAGCACATACATTGGTTTTACACTACCCCCTGAATGTGTCAGTGCAGACCTTGTGGGATCCTGTTATTTAGTGGGGACAGAGCAGACAGCCTCTTGGCTTGTTTAATTCTGCCCTTCTCAAACTGTGAAGAAATTGGCAGACTGTTGTCCACTAGGGACTGAGTGGAGACCCAAGTTTGTTGGCTGAAGGATATTTTGCATCCCTTTCTAGTTAACTCTGTAAGGTGGACCAGTGGCTCAGGGAACAAGCACTTGCTTGTTAGACTTCCTGCTCCCAGAGACCCTTGTGTGTACACTTCTGGGAGGCAGCAACTTTTCCTTGATCTTGTATTTGTCAACACTTCCAAAGGCCTCAGCCTGTAATTCCTCCAGTCCTCGGTCTAGGAGGGTAGCTGAGGGGGCCTGAAGGTGCCTTCATTGGTCTGTGCAGTGGTTCAGTTCTGCATAAAAGAAAGGACCTGGAAGGACTGGCGAGGCATTATAAACACTTAATTGAAATCTAAAATGGCAAAACAGAATTAACATTTAAAAATCTTTTCTCTTTGCGACCTTAACACAAACTGTTGTTTTGACATTAAACTAATAGCCAGTAAATCATTGTTTTGAGACATCAGCACTCAGCTAAATTTAGAGTGCACTGGCCACTCAGACATTTATTACTGGTTCGAGTTTCCCTGTGGGCTGAATGCTACAGGTTCTGCTAGACTCCAGCCGCCCTCGTTGCAGTAGACTGTTGTTCTCCTTCGAGTGATTGCTCATGTCGATTCCAACTAGGTGTGTGCGCGCTTCGTGCACGGCTGCCAGAAGATTTTCCCTAGTAACCATGGAGGGTCGGCGACGGAGCCCCCTGGAGTCATGCCGCTATGGCAGCCTTTATAAGGGTTCGCCGACCCTCCCCTCATCAGTTCCTTCTTACTGCCCATGACGGCTAGTTGGATTGGAGATCTCTTGCTTCCAAGAGAATCACCCTAGCGGTTACTTTTTCTTTACTGTTGATAGAGTAGCTTGTAGTTGAGTGAGTTAGTTAGACTCTTCCTGGGGGAGTTTGCCCTTTCGCAGGGGTCCGGACATGCCTCGGTCCCCAGGCTTTAAACCAGGCATAGTTGCAAGAAGCCTGTGCCGAAGAGCAACCCACGCTTGACCTGTTTAAAGTGCCTAGGAGAGGCGCACCTGGAGGAAAGGTGCAAGATCTGTAAGTCTTTGTGGCCGAGAACTCAAAAAGAGAGATCCCAGAGACTAAAGCTCCTACTAATGGAAGCGGCACTCAGACCCTCCCCCAGTTCCTTGTAACCGGCCGTGAGCACGGCATCGACAGAGTGCCCCGGCACATAAGAGAGATGAGAAGGACTCCCGGCGCCGAAGACAACATCCAGGCACCGATCCCACTCACCGGTGCCGAAAAAGAAGCATGAGGAGAGGGGTTGGTCACCAATATCTAAGAGCAGCTCTGGACACTCTGGTGCAATGAGACCCGTGCCAGGCCACACAGCCACCGGTCCCAAACCGATTCCATCGGTGACCCCGGCCCCGGAAAAGGGACAGATGGGTCCACCTTCAGACACATCCCCCATCGGGGTGAGGAGGAGGAGGAAGTAGAGATAACACGATCTCCCTCCACGCTGGAGACCTTTGAAATGACCAGGGGACATCATAGAAAGCACGGAGCTGCAGCTCGCCAAATCAGGTCTCCTGGTCATGGCACAGTCGAGGGAAACCAACCCCGCTCCCATTCCGCCTGTCAGCACGGGGCCGGTCACCAGCACCAGGGCCCACGGCACTGCCATGGTCGGAAGCGGGCTCAGTGATTTCGAGGAGCAGATCCCGCTCGACCTCTCGGCACCGAAGTCACCACGGATCCCAGGCTTTCCCAGCACCGTGGATGCCCCAGTGGCAGAACCCAGGCAGCTGGCCCTTTTGGACCCCTTGGGCCTATCACCAGATGCAAGGGCACCAGCCTTCCTGCTCTTTTTCTGTGGTGTTGGGAAGTGAAATCCCTTGTAGAAGATCAGAGACGGTATCCCGGCCCAGCACCGCACACAGCGAGCAACACAGTACCGAGAAAAGTATACACTGGCTCCAAGCCTGAGACCGCAGCTACTGCAGCTGAGGGAGCAACCTCACCAAGAGTGCTGGCTGTCCCAGCCCCTGACCCGACTGAACTCGGCCAGGTGTGTAGGCGGCCTGGGAGAGAACATGAAGGTGATTGTTTGCAAATGTAACAAGTGCGTGATTGAGGCTGCTCCCATGGGCTTCACTGGGTGAGAGGCGATAGGTAGGGTGGGAGAGTCCATGAAGGGCCTTGAGGGTGAAGACAGCTGTTTGATACTGTAGAGAAGAGAGCGCTGATGGAGGGGTGCAAGAGAGGAGTTGCATGGTCAAGGCAATGAGCTACGAAGATGATCTTTGCCACAGCACTCTCAATGGCTGTGAGCAGGACAAGATTGTATTTGTCAAGGACAGAGAGAAGGATTTTGTAGAATCAATGTGTGAGGCGAAGAGCCTGAGTGAACGTTTTACGTTGTGGTTAGGAACTGCTGTATCTTAGAGATGTTATTCAGAAAGATTCTTCAAGACACAAACTATGTCTACGTTACCAGTGCTATGGAGGTGTTTCTGGTGTAGCACATTCCCCCGTGGAGAGGCACTGGGTGGGTCGAGACATGAGTTCTCCCGTCAGTCTGGCAGTGGTTTCTGGGGTGTGGGCTGGTTTAGCTACATCTCTCAGGGTGTGAAGTTTTCAAATCCCTGAATGGCATAGCTAGGTTGTCCTAAGTTTTAGGTGTAGACCAGGCCTTAGACATAGATCTTTCATCACGTAGCCTTTCCAGACTTCTTGTTTCTAAGTGAGGTAGATCTAAGTGCATTAGGGAAGTTTTAGGGCACTGTTAGATTTACACCCCCACTTTGTGGCCACTACCTATTTGTTGAGATAAGGCCTGTGATTGCATTAAAGAAACTGCCGTGTTTTCCATGGGTTTGCTGGTGGGAGTGCACTGCTGTGGCCCTCCTGACCCGTGTAGGTACCAGCAGAGATGGCCTTTTGAAAGGAGACCATCCGACTTTTAACTGCACAGAGGGGCCCTATCACAGAGCCACGTGTGGGAAGCAGTGTCTGGAGGTGAAAAAATGGGGAGGTGCTAGACTCACTAAATAATCTCTTCTCAGCTGTGGGGTAAAACTTTCTAAGTCTCCAGTGCTCGTGGAGCCGCAGTCCCATTTTCAAAAGTCTTTTCCTCCTACATGACAAAATTCCATTTCCTTTTGACAAGCATTGACACCTAAGCGCCTATATCCCTTTTAGCCATGGAACAGAAGCGTCTAAGTCCCTTGGGTGCTTTTGAAAATGTATTTGTGTTCACTGGCACTGGAGCAAATGACCTGGTTTTTAAAAATCCCACTAGTTTCTTTCCACTTGTGCTTTTGCGTTTGTATGTTGGCTGTGGAGAAGAAAGACGCTTGGCCTTATTGTCAGGGCTTGGGACTGGGACCCGAGTTAGGTTCAGTTCCCAGCTCTGCCAGTAGAACTTGTGTCCCCGTGGGTCACCCCTCCCTCTGTGCTGATGGTCCCCATTTGTAGAAGCGGGGTAATGTCGTCCTTTCTCCCACCATTTGCCTGCCTTGTCCATTTGGACTGTAAGCAGGGACTGGCTGTTAGTATGCATGAATCCAGCTCCTTGTGCAATGGTGGCCCTACGCACTAACTGTCCGGATATGAACTGGGTTCGTTCCAAACAGGTGGGTGACCTTCTCTCTCCAGACCCCTGCTCTTTATGGTTTTATTGTTTGGGATAGAGGAGGCACATTTCCCTCCCTAAATTGACATGTTGGGCATTTCAGAAAAGACAGGCTAAGAAAACTTGGCCAGTCTAGTTCTTCAGTGTTGTTTTTGTTCAGCATTGCTTAATTCTCTTCAGTGTTGCAATCCGAAATGCAGTCGATCCATTTTGGAGCACAAAGGGCTTTGGGGATTTCCATCCTCTGGTAATGCAGATCTTTGCATAAGGGATTGGAAAGTGGGTCAGTTTGAACTGCACGGAGAAAGTGCAACTTCAGGGCAGTTCTAAGTAGAGCCGAAGTGGTGGCGTCAATAGTTTGACGTGCTAGTACCCATATCCGAGAACGCAGTTACTCTGATCTACCACAAGTATTTATTCCTTTGCATCAGTTTGTACTTTGCTCACGCCTTCAAGGGTCACTTTTGCAACTGTCAGAGCTAAAGATTATTTTTACCCATGAAAACTTAGATTTGAGAGCCCAAGAAGGTAGCCTCAAAGGAAAATTAAAAAAAAGAACCACCACTGAGGCTCGTGAAGCAACAGCAAGCTGGCCCAATTTGAGCCAGCCCTGAATAAGCTCTTACTGAGCCATCATTCATAAATGTGCCTGTGGGTGTTCAGAGCTACTGCTCCCAGACCTTCCAGGTTATCTGTGCTCTCCATTTAATCTGCTCTCTGTAACTTGGCAGACCCTCATTGTAGAGCCTAGTCAGGAGTATATATTTGCTTGCCTAAATTAAATAGATTTGGATCCTCCTCCCTATCCATATGGATAGAGATATTTGCAGTAGAGAGAAATTAGTGTATTCTGAGGAAAAGTTCCCTATCTTCAAAGCGTCTGACGAAGTGGGATTTTCTCCCACGAAAGCTCATGTGATAAATAAATCTATTAGTCTTTAAAAGTGCCCCAGGACTCCTTGTTTGTTTTGAAGAAAATAGTGGTTTTGCCACCCAAAAAAAGACCCTAAGAAATTGCTTGGTAACGCCCTCATAATACACTAAATTTTGTAGTAGAGTACCATGTGGGGATGTTCGTTCTAGGTCCCAGCTAATGGTCAAACTGTGCCCAAAGGTGTGAGAATTTGTAACAATTACATTTTTACATGTAACGAAGTAGTTTTTAAGTAGACGTGCAATAAATCTTATTAATATCCTACAGCACTGAGTTCCACAAGTTTAAGATATGTTTTATTTTTACATATTGTATTTAAACTGCCAAAGTGAACATAGTTTTGTAGGCTTCAGTTTCCTGAATTCTAACAGATTTCTCAGTCTGCAACACGGTCCGACTAGGGGGAGCATTTTTACCATCCTCTTATTCAGTTATCTTTCATTGGATAGTGTCATCAGTGTGCTGAACTAATTTGTAAGAGGATACATCGGAGCTTTGTTAAACTATGAATAACGGGATGTTTTGAATCTGTTCATAAGAAGAGTCATTTGCAGATTAATTGGCCATGTTATTTGAAAAAGTGAGTATGAAATTAGGTTTCCAAAGCATTGGCTTAAAATGATTATTTATTTAGACTAACATAAGGGCAACAACAGAACGCAGAACTGAGACGCAAGTCCAGCGTCACTGACAGTGTGTGTTTTCGACTCGGGATCATGGGCAGGAAGGGCACTGCAGGCTTTTCCCACTGAAATCCGTGTTAACGTTTCACGCAATAAAAGAATCCCATTTCTGGTATGAAGCACAGTTGACCCTTGTTGCTCGCATTCTGGAGCTCTTGACAGGGAGCTCTGGTTCTGGTGCCTTTTGTGAGTAGGAAATCCTAACTTCTAGTGCAAAGGGCTTGCGCAGGTCTCTGGCCTGTCACTCAGGGTGTAGGAAGAGATTACTTGCAGCCCCTTTGTACTGAAGTACCTTAAAGGAGAGTTCCCTGCATTCCCTGCCCTATCTCGGAAAGTATGTAATGGGGAAACGGCTGCCTGCCCAGGAGTGCTGAGCCGCGAAGGTGTCATCTTAGAAACAGCGGTAACGACTGGTGTTTCTTGACCCTTCAGTGGGAGGCAGACATCTTACCAAGAAGTGATACCACTCAACACTGGCAGTTTGAGATCCCTGGCTAGGGACTAGAAAGCAGCTTCCAGTCTGCTTTCAAAGAAGAAAAGTGCTGGGGGGTTGACTTGTGCTATGAAAAGAAATTGAATTCATGTGGCTTGTGTCACCTGAGCAATTGTATGGTATCACTCAAATTGTGCCTTCAGAACTAAGCACAGGTGAAGAGAAACTTGCATACAATCTTTTCTGAGGCTGTTCTGAACCCTAGCAAATGAGGGCATGTCTGTGTCCAGAAGGTTTGGGCCAAAGTATGAACAGAAATGCTTCTCGGTAGTCCTCCCCAAGTCTTGCAGGTCTTCCTTCTGAGAATCACTGACATGGGAAAAGGTGCCGTTAGCTCATCGTAGCGCTGCTGGGTTACTGTTTGAGCTGCCACCTCAACAGGGGTGTCTTGGGGGGTGAAAAGGGCAACTGCCCTGCTTGTAAGAAGGCTGCAGACCTGGAGTTGCTCACTGTGCATTTGGTTTGTCGATTTGACTGGGCTAAGGAATAATCTAGCAGTTCAATTGTGAGCTGGTGCTTGCCGGTCATCCCTGGCTGCTGAGTAGTCAGTCAGTCCCCTTCCCTGCTGTCCTCTCCTCTCCCCCAGTGACAGATGTCAACTAAGACCTGTCCTGCCTTTGTGGGCTTTCTGACCTGTTCAGAATGGTAGCTGGCACAAGGTGTGGCAGCATCGGTTGTTATTGCAAACTATTTTTATTCACAAGTCAGAAAATAAGACACAAGTCTTTCCAAGCAGAGCACTTCAGCAAAATGGTAGTGTATTTGGTTTGGCTCCGTTGAATGTTTTCTGGCACCCTAATAACGTCTGCAGTGAGGAAAAGCTCTCCATTTCTTATCTTGAACAAGACTCTCCTTTTTCTAGTTCCAAATGTTAAGAGTATACGCCCTCTTCTGAATGTTTTTTACTGGCTCCATCTAACCACCAAAGCAGAGGTACTCTGATGCAGCGAGAGGTCGTGCTGGAGTGCTGTTAGACGTGGCCGTCTATGCAGCTTCATTTTTAAAAAACCTTTGGCTCCTAAATCCGTTTTGTAAGGTCCCAGTATTGTCGTTAGAAGGCCTAGCATTTGTAATGCATGCTACTGGTGCGAGTTAAATGGCAATAACTCAAGGAGCGAGTAAACAAAATGAGCTGATCAGGGTAAACAGCTTTTCTAACCTGCATGTGTGCCTGTACAAGATAGAAACTCCGAAAGAGGAAGGAGCAATGTACACACAGTGACGGCAGAGTCTTATGACTCGACTGGCACAATAAGCTATCTGCCAGGGGCTGCCAAGTCTGATATCAACAGCGTGACTGGGGGTTTTGGGTTGGGTTTTTTTAAACAAGGGAATTTCTGTTCGATTCATTTGCCTGGCTTTCTTGCAATCAGCTTGCATCACTTAACATGTTAAGTCTGTTTTATTCAGAAGATTTTTAAAAGTAAGGCAGAAGAAAAGATAGGCTCTAGCTTTTGATAAAATCTTGAAACCACTAAGTTTGTTAATAAATTGACAGTGTGGCTTTGCTTTTAAAGCAGTGTTGCAGAATGAAAATTTGTTCCAGTAGATTTGAATAAACCAGTTTCTGAAATAGAAAAGAAAGTAAAGGTACTTTACACAGAGAGCTTAAACATTCCTGGGCTTCCCTTCAGACTGAGATCCCAAAATACAGCCCTGTGCCAGCTTTAAACATGTCTAATTTGACTCCTAACTTTATGCAACTCAAATTCACTGGGGGTATGTGAGTCGACCCAGCAGCAGAGGGGGCAGATATGCATAGTTCTGCTCAAACTAGCCCACTTGAAATGGTCATATGGCCACGGCAGCACAGATGATGGTTTGGGCTAGCTGCGGAGACCCTGTGGGTATTGCTGTGAGCACATTGCTGGTTTGAGTGCGCTCGCTGTGTCCAGATCCGCTCGGACATTCCAAGCTGCTGTGTAGACAGATGCTTGAATCCTTCCTCAGACCTAATTTCTTCTGACTGCTCAGCTACTAATTGCTACTCCAGGGTCATCTGCTCCCACCCGACAGCTTAAAAAAAGGCCCAAGCCCCATAATATCTCAAACCCACGACCAGTAAGGAAGGAATATACAAGGCAAAGCAATCATTGGCTAGCTTCCCTTGGAAAACATGCTTCCCCCAGCCCTGAATTCCCTTTCCTGCATGTGTGCAAAATATAATCCCATGACAAAACCTGGTTCATTTTGAGTTAAGGTTGCCGGATTGCAGGTCCCAAGGAGCCAGGAATTAAGTCATTCAATAACCCATCTGTATTCCAGTCTTGATGCCGTTTACACAGCGCAATCCACATAACCACACCCCCATTGTGATCAGCGAGCAGCTGCCCTTGAGCTCTGACCACCGTTACTGGCTTGTCTATTTCAGTGAATCATCTGGGGGGCACACTGTATAGTTCTCTATGGGGTTCTGAAGTGGCATGTGTCTGAGTGAGTGAGGATCTCAGACAGAAGACCCACGGTGGCTGGTCGAAGGGGGTGAAACGGGGCTGTGGTAGTGACCAGCAGAGCATTCTGGGCGTGGCATGAGGGGAGCTGAGCTTTGGGGGTGACGTTTCATAGCAGGGATATGCAGACAGCTGGAGGAGAAGAGGTTTGTGTGCAGGAAGAGGCAGGCTCATGCCTTAACTCAGAGGGTCAGAGGATGGATTGCTCACCCGGTGCTGCCTCAGTCCCCGCCACGCAGGGAGGCCATTGGTGCACGGTGCAGTTGCTGTGAGAGAGATTCAGTGTGATTGTGAGAGAGAGGAACCCAAATAAATGGGAGGAAAACCAGGAAATTCCCCCAGGAATGCCCTACCACACCGATCGTTTCTAGACTTCTGTGCATGCAGGGTATTTCTCTGCTCATTAGAGAGTATACTCCTTTGGAAAAAACACCAGTGTATTTTTAACTGGTGGCTTAGCCGTGTGACTGAAGCCTTCTCTAGTAACAGGGCAGAGATGGAGGCTCCGAGTTACTGAACTTGGCCAAGCAGCTGCTTATGATTCTAGCAGATGTTTCAAGCTGTTCGGACTGAGAAATTCATTGGCCTCTTTCTCTAGAGGAAATGAATCCTGTGTTTCCCCACCCAGACACCACGCCAGAAACAGGTTTTGCTGTAGCTGTTGTACATTTATTAACTAGGACACCACTGGTTGGAGTGGAGAATCTGAGGTAAGATGGGGAGGTGGGAATAGCTAGACGTGAGATCCATACATGTGGGCTGTTTCAGGTTACGATGGAGAGCTCTTCCCCCAAAGGGCTGTGCTGGGGCTTTGCAGGATGGTTTTTGCTGCTGATGTGTACAGAACAAACCATTTAAGTGTGTTTCGTCTGGCTGGCGTGCTGATCTGTTAAACAGGCAGTAACTTTAGCAGCGTTATCAACTGCCAGAATAGTCTACTGACTTGTTCTGGACGTATTGCACACCGCAAGGGAAGCCCACAGCTCAGCATGGAGAAGGAAGGGCTTTAATATTGTTTTTGTTTCTCAGTGAGAAGGTTTTCACTCCACCCATGGTACGCTCTGTGTGCCCACGCCCCAGGCTCTCCCCACAGAGTGCCTTTTCTGGTGGGGAGTTAGGAAACACTAACCACTATAGGGCGAGTTTTGCTCAAAACCCACCCCAAAAAATCCTAGCTTGCCACACCACTCACACTTCGTTTCTCTCTCCCTCCCACTCAGCTCCTCTGTCCCTACAACAGAAAGTACTAATTTAATGACTGTAATTGGGGTTCCTTCTTTCTCCCCTTGCCAGCTACGTCTGCCTTGCTCTTCTTCAGTGGCATTCCCAGTGCCTGGGAAGTAGGCAAAGTGACTGAATCTTAACTTACATGCAAGCTTGGCAGAATTTGATTTTTATTTGTCGGTCATTTTGATGGACATAATCAGTATTTATCTTTAAACATTTTATCCATTTAACTTTTCAGTTTTGCAAAATGATGGGTTTTAAGCCCCCTCCCCAATTTTTATTTATTTAAATTTTCATAGTTTTGGTAAAATCTGCGAGGTTGTGGGGGGATAATTATTTAGTGACAGTAGACATTGAGATTCAGAAAGTTAAACCTGTAGAAGTGTTAAAACACAAACTGGCCACATCATGTGTCAAAATATACCAAGTAAATATCTTTCAATCAAACACTTGTTATTTCTCAAACAGTGTTTTTCTTTCTTGGCCTATCTGTAAAGTTTGATGATCATCGATGGAAATATTTTTTCGGTTTGTGAGTGCAGTGAAATCGTTCATTGATGTTTACCGGTAAAAATCAAATTCCTCTAAGCCTGTCTATGAGAGTGAGCGCGCTTTGTCACCCGTACTGCAGAAAATACAGTGACATGGATCTTTTATTATTGTCTTTACTTCGTGTTTTCATGAGACTGATTCTTAACTAGCTTCTTGCTGGGCTGATGGTATGGTGGCAGCACAGTTTGCTGCCCTGGAGGAAGATGAAGTGGGAGTAAATCTCAGTCTGTTTCCCAGGGTCAGTCCTCACTCTGTGGGGCATGTTTGTGCTTCAGAGGCTAGCTCAGCTCCTAGGCAAGAGACTTTCTGCCAAGTATCCCTGTCTAGCCATTGCCCAAAGCACGCCGAGACATTTGGAGACCCAGCCTTCGGCCAGAGGGGATCTTGCTGTGCTGCAGGTGGTTCTGGGGCACAGAGAGGTGGGAGGCTGCTTCTGCCACAAAAAAAGGTATTTCCTTTCTCTCTCCGGAAGATATAAAGCAACAAGGAGAAGGGTTGTCACCAAAGGCACAATTCATTCCATTCTTCCACTTGGTTAGCAACATATTCTTGGAGAGAATGAAAACTGAGGCCACTTTGATCCACTGCAGGAAAAGGAAAACCCCTCTGTGACAGAAGATTGTTTTCTCTGGGTAACTGTGGTGGCTGAGTCTAGGCCCTGGTCTACAATGCAGCGTGATTTCGGCGGCAATCAAAGGGAGATACACAAAGTACTTAAAATACCTTCAGGAGTCCTGTGGCGCTTTTACAGACTAACACATTTATTTATTGCATGAGCTTTTGTGGGAGAAAATCACACATCTGACAAAGTGGGATTTTCTCCCACGAAAGCTCATGCGATAAATAAATGTTAGTCTGTAAAAGTGCCACAGGACTCCTTGTTTGTTTTGCTGAACTAGACTAACCCGGCTCCCCTTCTGGAACTTAAAATACCTTGTGTATCTCCCTCCGACTGCCTACCGCCTACTTACCACAGGGTCCCCACAGTGCTGATCCGACGGGAAATGCCTTCCCTTCAAATCAGCACTACGCCTCTTGCTGGGTAGGGCTTAGCCAATTGCCTTCCAGTTCGATTAAGCACATCTTTCCAGATTTATGGACGTTCAGTTAAACTTGCATAATTGATGCTGCGCTGTCGGCTCTGCCACCGCCAATGTAGCCTTGCCCTAAATATTGTAAAAACCTGGACTCAGGCACGAGAAGTCCATGGAGGCAGAGCCCTTGGGAGAGACTCTTGTGAGATCTTCTCTCCTTCCTTTCTAGGATAAAGTTTCTCTAACCAAGACTCCAAAGTTGGACCGGAGTGATGGCGGCAAAGAGGTGAAAGAGAGAGCTACAAAACGGAAGTTGCCTTTCACTGTTGGAACAAATGGAGATCAAAAAGACTCGGATACAGGTATGGGAATATGAACACCACACCACCTAACCGTGGGCTTTGGGGCTGGGGAAGTGGTGAGTACATTTTACCGTGGCAAACACTGTCCTTTGGTGGCTGTCTGGTTTTTTCCTGTATTATTTAAACCTCTGTGGGAAGATAGCTGAACATTTGCTGTATGCAGAGTCTTATATCAAGAGTGGAATGGAGTAAGACGAGTTATGATCATAGTAGTAAATGTAATTTAATCAAACGACATGATTATAAAAGAGACACACTTCTTCCTGTGGTGGGCTTGTGATCAATCCTGTTCAGCTACTGGTTAAACCAGTTCATCAACTGAAACTTAGACTGGTGAGGAAGTAGTACCGAATCTCACAGTCAGAACTCACTAAGTATTGGGACGAATCAGTCATCCTAAAAATCTATTTGACAATACGTTGGTGTGTCTATATAATACATTTGAAGGAAAATATGTATATGTATGCATGTCTACTGCTATTTGATGTCAACACTTTTGATACTGGGTCATGCTGTCTTAAATCTGAAAAAGTAATTCAGATTGGCTTGAATATGTGCACTGTCAAAGGAATGTAAAACTGGTTGAAACAGCAAAAATAAAGGACACTAGACAGAGCTGGAGGGAAGAAGTGATTCCTTCAGGTAGACAATTTTAGCCCCAGTTTTATGTAGTCTCTTTATTAATGGTCTAGAAGAAGAGTTTAGTTTGCTACTTTATTTGCAAGTAATATAAAATTGGGGGTGTGACAAGAACCATTGAGGATGGAGAAAATAGTACAAAGGCAGGTAAACGATTCCATTTGTAAAAATGCTGGTTGGTTCATTTGGGAAAGATGCATGGCAGAGTTGGTCAGGTAGAAGTGCGGATCACAGATTGGTTATGAGGTTGCAGGGTATGGTGGAAAGGAAAACCTGTATAGCCTTTGGCTGCCCATACATAAGGCTGTCAGTCAGAGATCAAGGATGTGATGGTTCCCTTTCACTGCTGAAACATTGTCTCCAGTCTGTACTTGAAATACTAGCTACTGTTCTAGTCACTTCGGCGTCAGAAATCAGCGGACCAGAGAAGAGCAGCAAAAATAGAGATGAAAAACTAAGCCTGTATAATTCAGATGGATGCCTGAGGTGCGGCAAGTCGGCAAGTGACTGCAAGGCAGAATCGCCTGAGAGGGAGAGGAGGAGATGAAGACAGTCCAAGGGCTGCTAGATTGCTCAGAACCTCTGATTATACTGTAACAGGTGTTAGGAGGCATTTTCCATTTCTCTGAACTGTAGCACTAAACTTATCCAGCAAGAGGTTCTGGGGACGCACTGAGCCGGGCCGGCTCCACCTCTCTGCAGTAAGATAAGGGCTGTTGGTGTTTATTTTTCCCAAGTTAAGTCCAAGGGTCGGCATCTGATAGGACGTGGTACAGTCGTGTGCTGAACTATTGACGGATGGCGTTTGGATTAGAAGTGTGTGAGGCTGGCTTTAAAAGGTCCCTGAGGGGTGTCTGAGCCATCTTACTGCCCTGCTGGGGATGGAAGTTCTGTCCGGTGGTTAATAAAGAAAGTTGGGTTTGCTTAGGGATGGAGTCAAATTGCTGTGGGTGTCATCGGGCTGAACGACAGTTTCCTCAGTGCCAGAACTCCCTGGCTTGAGAGAGAAACGATCCCGTTAACGTGTAGCTGTCACTGATTGCCTTTTCTAGGTCTGAAATGTCTTTTTTGCATTCTTGGTGTATAGACGAGTACATACGTTATAGAGTCACAGTAAGCAGCAAGACGGGGCAGCCCCTGAGAACAGAGAACGTTATGGGTCTGAAAAGATGTGAGCTTTCCTGCCTTTCAAAGCTAGGCAGTTTGGGTCTGGACACTGTTTGACTGGGCGACCATCTGATTAGTCCCAGTGTCCTGGGCTATGGCTGACCTGCACAAGTTTAGGAGTCTGAGCAGTATGGACAGGGTGGCTGGGGAAAGAAAGAGCCTTGAGCCCAGTGTAAGAACTTTCACTGCTGCTTTTTCACATTTAAATTCCCAACCAAACTTATTTGGGAGGCAAGGGGAGTCATGAGATCATTGCAAGTGATTTCAAGGACAGTGTGACCATACAAATTACTACAATTTCCTTATGGAGATCTACATTTATTTCCTTTCAATGGTGCGAAGCAGTAATGGCCTCGGTTGTAAGACAAGGCTAATTTTTGGAGGGCTTTAAACTCCTCTTGAGATGTGAAAAAGAAGTTGGGCTGTTTCTGTCTGGTACAGCCACATAAACTCTGCCAGCAGCCTGCAATCTGAGTGGAGGAGGGGAACAGCATTTGCACAGCTGGGAGATTCTTCACTAGTTGCCTTTTCCTGCTGCCTACACATGGCTGTTGAGCACTAGCCACCCAGGTTCCTGGAGGCCATCTGCCTATCCGGTTTTGGAGCTCCTCCTTCTCCCAGCAGGCCTTCAACTCCACCCCTTTCTGAGACTGAGGCCCCCTCGGCCAGTGGTTTTCAAAATTTTTTCTTGGGACCCAGTTGAAAAAAATCATTGATGCCTGCGACCCAACAATCCCCTCTCTCATCAATGCTTTCCCGTCTTCAGGGGTGGCAGCAGGGGGTGCCGCGACCCTGTACCTGAGGGTCTGTGACCCAGTCCTGGGTCCCGACTTGTAGTTTGAAAGCCAGTGACCTAGGACACAGCTCCCTCTTCTCCTGCAGAGTTGGTCCCCGGGGAAGAGGACGGGAAATGTCCCTCACGTCTCAGCTGACCTGGCAGTGACACACGGCGAAATGACCACCCAGTGTCAGGCCGGAAGTGGAGCAGAGGCTGCAGAGTGATAATTCAGTCTCGCAACAGTGCATTTGAATGGCACCCTTCAAATCCTGAGAAAGTGTGGGTGAGTTTCTACCCACCTGTCTGAGAGCCCGAGAGAGGAGGTGACAGTCACTGGCTGGGGCCAGGCAGCTTTAGGTAGATGGTGCAGTGCGCTGAGCCACGCGCTTAGCAAGGACGTGCTGTGTTTTCTCTTTATTCATTTGAAATGGAAAAGGCTTGTGCTGTCATTCCCCTTCCGCACCATCTCTGCCTTTGGGGAATGGCACCCTACCGGCCCTGGCCCTTTTTAGGGTCTGACTTTCAGTACAGCAGTAGCAACGTATTTCTATGTGTACAAAGTGCTGACGTAGCTTGTGCATTCCCAGACGAGGGCCCCAGCCCTCCAAGTAATACTCGTGTGGCCAGAGACGCACCAGACAAAGCTGGCGATGCGCAGCTAGCCCCGCTGGAAGTCAGGCCTTTGAGGTTGCAGACAGTGGGTTTGCACCACACACAGTCAGCGTATGTCAGCCCTCCCCTGCGGAAGGGTTCTGCTTGTCTCAGGCCTGGGGGCAAGGAGAGGAAGGGCTTTTTCCAACTTTGATTTCTGCTGCTGTGAGAAGTAGGATTGCAACATCTTGGTTACCAAAGCCAGTTGCACAGTTGACCTCCGTTTATTTACATAATACAGCCCTGTTTGTTACACTTTGGTACATATTGTTCTGCCTGGTTTTGAGGATGTTTTTCTCAGTGTTTCATGACTATGATGTGAAGTCCTTTCCTAAACATGTGGGAACTGAAATTAGGAAGTCGGGTTTTTCTCTCTCTCTGCTCTTGGGGGGACATTTTTCTCTCTCAAAGTTGAAACAAAAATGGTGAGCCCATCGCATGGGTTTGTAGTGACTTTCAGAGCTCTAGGCCTGTCTCTTCTGACAGTGTATCTGACGCTATCGTCTCTCATACGTCTATTCCGGCATGGGTGTGAGGAGTGAGTGCTGGACACTGTGTTTGCAATAGGCCGTTGCTGGTCGACATCTCTAGTGGCTGAACTACACTGGGTGCCTCAGTACTGAGCGGTAGAAGGCACTATTCGGTATCGTTGCGTAGTTCACTGGAGGTGTTCCCTAGGTTTGCCCACCTGACGGAGCAGGGCGCGAGCTGTTTGGGCAGGTGTTTGTCTTGATGGGGTGGCATTAAGTGAAGGCCTGTTCTATTCCTTTCCTCCCTTTATTTTCTTTTTTTGTCCATGTTCTTCTCCTTCCTTCAGCCCTCTTCTTGCTCCCTCTTCCCCTTCCCCGGCAGGGTGCAAGCTGTTGTCTGCATCTTGATTTCCAGCCCACTTATTCTCTCTCCATGAATGCATTCCTTTGCAACACTCTGGTTTGGTTGCCACCAAAGCAACGTCCTTATCTTCAGTGAGAGTGCGCTTGTGCTGGGCAGACCTCTGTGCTCATCCCTGACTCATCTTGCAGTGGGTGCTCTTGAGGCAGAGGACGCCATGTGCCCTTCCTCCTGCAGCCTATCTGCAAGCAATGCCTGCTTCCAAACGCACTCAGAGCGCAGATTTATTCAGAAAGAGAGCAAGTAAGCAGTTCCATTCTTCATCTCTCTTATTTGCAAACTCCTCTCACCCCACAGCGTGAGGTTACTCTGCACTGAATAGCACACGGAGGATTTTGGTCACTTACTTAAACGTTCTTGGCAGGGTTTGTGGAAGATATTACTTGCAAGCATTGTTTTCACATGTACAGTTGGGCCAGTGTTAAACCTTTTTCAATTACCTGCTTCAAAATGGCTCCTAGAGCAAATCTCTGGGTTCCTGGACCCCGTGCGGTTAACCAAGTGTATTGTCTTTGGGTTTTGAAAACAGAACAAATGCAGCCATCAGCTCAAACTGCTAAAATATGTAGGCTACAGACTGCTCGTGGGAGCAGCTTTGTCCTGAGACTCTCATATCTCTTCTTCTCTGCTCTCCTTAGATTTGCATTTAAGCTGCTTCCACCCCAAAAAGTTGCCTAGTGGAGTGGTTTTCAACCTGTGGTCTGTGTCTTAGGGACCCGCAACAGGTTGTCGTTACTACAGAGCAGAGGTTTTCAGCCTGTGATCCCCACACCCTTCAGGGTCCGCGGACTAGATCTAAGATTTCCATTCAGATTTTTTTAGGGGTGCTGCACAGGAAGAAAAGGTTGAAAGCACTTGAGAATCTGCATATTTTCAGTTTATATACAAATGTATCTAGTCTATGATGTCGCTTGCCACATCCAAGGCAACATGGAAAGAGGCCAAGAGAATAAACGCAACTCTTCACCTGCTAATGCCAAGTCTTGCAGCGTGGAACACCTCTTCCTTGTGCTGAAAACAGCAGTTGGTGATTTCCAAACCTATTTTGCTAGCTTTATAAAGCATAGGAAGCTCTCAGAGAGGCTATGGAAAAGGCGGACAGGAAAGGAAGACAGTATATTAAAGGCCAAAATAGATGCAATGTGAAACCAGCTTTGTGGTGAGAGGTGGGCAACAACTGAGACAGAAGTGAAATTCCTGGCTGTGCTCTCCCCTGATGCTCATGTGTGGTTTTGCAGTGAACTGCTAGCTGAGTCATGGAGCTGACTCAAAGGCACCAGACTCTTAATTACAGCATTGCACGGCTTCCATCTTCCTGTGTGCTCATATTGTGTATGGAGCAAAGCAGCTGAGAAGAGCAGGGGGCTATCAATGACCTGTTTGCACCACTCTCTGAGTGCTGAGCACCAGCTGGCATTGCTGCTAGAAATTGTTTTGAAATGCCCAGTTCTGAGAACTCCTTAAACTTATTGAGAACAGTTTGATTTAGTTTGGAGATTTAAGGCTGTTGCAATTGAGACCCTGGCTTCTGGCAGTTGCAAGGTGCAGCTGTGGTTTCCAGATCCTAGATCATCTGAACACCCTGGTTTCATACCTGCCCCCCAGAGCAGCCTAGGTCGGAAAAGAGCATAGAAGAATTGGCAACGTCCGAAGTAACGTTAGGTCTCCAGAGCTGCTTACTGGTGTAGCAAGAAGCACCGTCCTTGAAATCCATGAGGGTGCGATGAGCATTACACTAAATCGGAAAAAGATTTGGGTTTTACCTCCTGTGCTCTTGAGCATTTTCTCTCGTTCTGAGGTTTTGTTGGGGCTGAGGACACGTCCCAACTTTTTCCCTACCCCCATTGTTTCACCGCTCTCCTCTGCCTTCTTCAAAATCTGTGAGATGAAGGCTTTTTTGTACATCTTTAAGAGGCTGAGCAAGTCATAGCAGAAGTTCACAGTGCACTTTGCAAGCTTTGTTCGGCCTGTTTACAAATTCTGCTCTTGGTAAAAGATGTCTGAACCTGGTAACCAGCCGTAAACTATAAATGCAGGAAAGGACAGTACAGCATAAACCCTGAGTGATTTTATGCTGCTGCACCTCCCTGTGGGTTTATTGTAAAGTGTGTCTATCACTGTTTCACTATTGAGAACTGTAACAGATTAAACCACTGTAAAATCTCACCTCCAACAGTATTTTAACAGCAGCTTCATGTAGTGAAAAGTCCCGAAACACTTAAATTCCATTGTAAAGAGAGAAAGAGTTCTGATTTAAAAACCCAAGGCTTTAATCATGCAGATTTTCAATTCTTTGGCGTCTCTAATACAGGGAATTCCAAAGGCTTCCCAAATATTAACCAGCTCACAACACCCCGGCGGTAAATTATGGGATGTGTGGGTTGATCCAGCCACTTCTGAGCTGCAATGCCGCATCTGCTTATCCGTGCAGAACAACTCTTCACAGCAGCTTGAGATGGGAAAGGAGAGAATTCCACGTTTAATGGAAGCTGCGGAGGAAATGTGCAGTAGGCAGAATGTAATTTAAACCCAGTGTGTGGTAATCTGAAGACTGCTGCCCTCTGATCTATCAGTCGAGAATTGATCATTAACCTGCCTCTTCACCTATCAGTCTCCAGCAGCAGCTAATGACAGAGCAGTAGCTGGCGGGCCTTTTAACCCTCCTTTTTTCTCTTGCAATCCCAGTCTGTTCTCTGCCTCAAACGCAAGCAGTTGCTGCTTCCTGCTGCTCGGCAGGGGCTGGAAGAAGGAATAAACGCATGGGTTAGTAGCACTGAGGCTTACTCATTGCAGTTACCATGTGCGCACGGTGTCTCAGCGCTGCTGTTAATACTGCGTCTGTCTGGTAATTAAATCACAGAAGCACCCGGAGCCCTCCACAAAATGAAGCTCTGTAGTGTGTGCACAGGGAAGAAGCCCCTCGCTGCCCTGAAGAGCTGGCATTCCAAAGATAGGACAGATCCAGACCTTAGAAAAAACAGAAAGAAGCAATTTGTCAAAAGGAGAGAGCTTGTAAATGATAGCTGTTGCCAACTCCCACGAGATTTGATGGTGGTCGGCTCTCTTGGAGTCAGGTGGGCATGTGATTGAGAATCTCAGCTTTCATTTAAAAAAAAAAAAGATTTCTGACCCTCACAGTTATGGGGAGAAGTTTGCAAATGTGACCCAAGTGGAGCCTACAGGCTCAGAAACAAGAAGGCAAAGAACAAAGATCCCATCTCTCTGTTTTTGTTTTGAATTGGATGATTTTGAGGCCGTGAATCGTGATTTTTTTAAACTCTTGGGGTACCGTCAGCCATGTCCCATCCCATCTGTCCAGCTATCACAGTCAGCCTCCTGAGTCCCCTCAGTCACGTCAAGTGTCCCACTCCCAGCCTGCGCCACAGGAAAACACTTGGCCGCAGTAAGCGAAGACAGACATCTCGCAGCTCCCTAGGGAAGTGGGGGATGACAGGGTCCCCCCCCCCCCCCCCCCGTCTCTCCTGTGGCAGCAGCTCTCCCCACCCGGGTGAATTTTTGGGGGGGAGGAGGGTGAACCTCCCATGCTCCTCAGGGCTCCTGGTCACTTTTTTCCCATCCCACAACAGCCCTCCCCTTAAACAGCACGCTCCCAGCATTGCCCTCGGAGTGGTTGTTAGGAAGCAGCGTCTGTGTGTCTGTCCCCCTCAGTAAAGCCTCAAGGGACGCCAGAAGCCCCTCGCTGAGGTACTGGGGGCTCTGGAGTCGATTGTTGTATGCCTGTACTTGCAAAGAATTTAAAGCCCAGATCTCCCAGAGCAGAGGGCTGTCTAGTAAGCTGTACCCCCGCGAGGAGTCTGGCTGCCGGGCCTGGGTTTCGCGTCAGTAAATCAGCAGGCGTTGGCCTTGAAGCTTTAAACTGTGCTCCTTTCCAGCCTCACTCGTACTAATACTTCAGCACTAATGACTGGGTGAGTCACATGGCCCAAATCAGCCCCTTCTTTCCCCCTCCTGGGATACCTGCATTGTTGGGTTGCCTCCCAGGCTGCTGCTGTTTAGAGCTGCCTCCCGTGGGAACATCCTTGCTAGTCACAAGTTGCTAAGCTGGCTAGGGAACCCGGGAGAGGCAAACTGCTGGCTGCTTCAGGAGTGCATCTGTGTACGAAACTTTTCCTCGCATGTATTTCTCTTGCTGCTTTCAGGGCGATCCATGCAGCTGGGGACTCGGAGGGGCTGTGCTAACAGGGCTGGCTCTGAATTTCGGTCCCTTTACTAAAATAATGCAGAACCTGTTCTCACCTAGCAACCAGCGAGAGAGTGAACGTCAGCTAGCTGAGCCCCCGCATGGTAGTACCATGTGTTAAACTGGCAGACACCATGGCTCTGCTCCCATTTATACATAGAGAGATTTATAGCTGTGAGAGGGAGCTTTGAGCCTCTGTGAAGCAAAGCCTGTCAATGATGGCTTGCTCCTGCACTAAGCTCTTAGTGGCCGTACCCTTCCCACGAAGGGATAAAGGAGCATGGGCTGTCAGTCCTGTTAAGTTTCCTCCCAGTATTTCCTCCCCCCGTCCATTTTTCCTCACTGCTCTTCACGATAAACGAGCCGTCTGGAGGCTGGACTGTCGGTAACTCTGAATTATTGCTGTTTAATGTCAAGGGCTGCGTTCTCGCATTAGCCACTTAGGTTGGTTTTGAAATGATGGATTGATGGCTCCTTTAAGCAACTCGGGGGACCGGTAAATGACCGCTTTTGCCAAGATGCATTTTCACACTTCTGGTTGAAGGGTGTCTCTCTTGTTTAAACCAGACCTACAGGTTATCTTGGTATTTGAATTGTGTTTAGTCTAGGGGGTAACAGCTGAGCCCGTAGATCCGTTGACCTCTATGGCCTGGTAGAGAGCATAAAGATTTGCAAGTCCAGCTTTTTGTTTGGAAGGTCATTTGACGTAATGCGTCAGAGTTCGTGTTGTGTCCTTTGGAGCGGGTATTCGCTTTCTCCGCCACACTTTGTCTAGGATACCCTCGTGTGAGAATGAATTTCCATTGACCCTCCTTTAGGTTAGGAAGCAATCACAGAGCTTGCCTATTTATTTTCCAGCGGCAGAGAGAACTGACCTCTCTCTGTCACTCTGTTAGAACAGACTGCTGCTTTTTTCACCTCTCATTTTCTTCCCGTTTCCCTTTTCGCATGAGTCTATTTGGCTGATAAGCCAGACGTCCATCTCCTGTTACCCATCTGTACCACTGGTGATGCGGCTTATGCTACAATTCCATGCAGCAAACATCAGCCTCTCTTCGTTGTAGACGCCCAGTTAATGTGACTTTATCCTTTTTGCCTTTTGATCCCACGCCTGTTCCTCCTGCTGCACTTACCCTGCATTTATGACTCTGCTGCCCACTCTTTTTTGCCCCCTTCACTCTCTCATTGCAACAGCACATTCTTCTGGCTTCCAGCCCTCTGTCCTTATGCTGCCCCTTGTCTGTCTGTCTGTGTTGCCCCTCCTGCTCACTGGCCATGCTCAGGTAAAGCTTTTCCTTCCACTCCCATTTGAACTGACATTATCCAATGTGCCAAAACATTTTATGTGCTGCAGCCTCCCTGGTAAAAATGAGTCACTTCATCCATGCTGTGCTGTGGATAAGAAAAGCTCTCTTTCTCTGAGGCGTAATACATTCTTCGTTGCTGTCTGTGCCATTCTAATTTATTCTTATTGATCCTTTGTCTGGCTGCATGTTTAGGGAATACACTTGAAAATCCTGAGCTTCAGCAGTTCCCTGCACAGTGCTGAAAAGTTCATTTTCTGCATTACTTGTTAGGCAACAGTATTTATCCTCAGGGTATCAACATATATGCTTGTGTTGTCATGTCTAAGCAGTTTAAACAGACGCTTGTGTGTTACAGGGCAAGTTACTAGGCAGTGGGTGCACTCTGCCGGCGGGCATCTCGATTGGAGTTCCCTTAACCACAAACTCGGACTGCTCAGAATGTTCTTTAAAAAATCAATACATGCTATTTCGCTGGCATGGCCTTTCTGCCTCCTCCCTCAGCAAAGACCTGGGCTTCAGCCTCGATTGTGCTAAGTCAATGGCTGAAGCTTGAATACCTCCACGTGAAATAGCATGCGCTGTCGGACCTCTGGATAGCCACCTACCGGCTTCCACCAGTTTGTACTCGAAATGAATGCAGTGTGTGCACGTGTTGTGTGACCTGGAATCACCTGTGGGCCTAGAAATGAACTCATGCACCAGTCTTTCCCCAGTGCTCCCAGATTCAAATGTTGCATTTTGCTGAAGAAATGAAAAGTAATTCCCTAGATATGTGCTGTAGGGTATAACTGTAGTGGGGCTCTGAATTCTTCCACTTCCTGTGTCTAGCTCCCGTAAATGTCAGTATGAGTTATGTGTATGCACCATGAGAACAGAAACCCTGACTTAAACAGAATAGCGAGAAAGCATTGAGGTCTTGTTCAATAGGTTCATAGAAAGTTAGGGCTAAGAGCAAATGAGCTCCTGCAGACCGAGGTGACTGGAAGATGGGATTTGGCTGAGCAGACTCCACTGCTAGAGGCAGCAGATGAGGTTCAGGGTAGCTGTATTGCAGTGCTCTGGAAATGAGCTGTTGCAGTAATGATACTCAATGCCACCATGTCCCTCTTAGTTTCTGCATGCCAGTGTTCACGCTCTGCATCACCTTGTGCTTCCTTCACATCTGTAAACAGTCTGACGTGTGTCTAGGTCTGTGTGCATGTTGTGAAACGGGAGGAGGGTAGTGTTGGGGAAAGGGCTCGTACCTGGCTTTCTTACTTTCCGAGCACTCCCTTGCTAAGGCAAGTTAGTGTAACATAATCTTCCCACTTGTACTGAAATACAAGTGCAAGCCTTGCTCTTCCTTCACTGAACACTGCTGCAAAGATTGACAAAACAGCATTTCACCAAGTGATAGGGAGAGGCATTTGCAGAACTACCAGAGAGTGAAATTACGCAACTTGGGAGCAAAGTTTTTCTCTCTCTGGAGCAATTAAATAAAAACCAATTACCACGCGGTTGTGTCTCAGCAGACGTGGATCAGGAAGGCCATTTCAAAGCCTTTGTCTGTTGCTTCATTTATCCCTACGGTAAATGGAACATTTTTTAAGTCAAACCTTCTTGCTTAGCTTCACAATTTGAAACCAAACTGTAAGAGGGGAGCAGCACATCCTGTCTTGTTTCTAATCAGCTTTCCCCTCCTCCACGGCTGGCCTTCCTGTTTACATATTTGGTTTCAGGCCACCTATGGGTCTTGCTTCTGCACTCAGTTCAGTTTGTCAAAGCTCTTATGGGCAGCAGAAAACAGGCGTAACCCTTCGGCTCAAAGTGATGGGGGTGACTGTTGAGAGGTGCTGATGTCTTGTGCATCATGTTCAGTGGCAGTAGCTCTGGGCTGGGAAGAGCTTAAATGGCCAGGTTAAAAAGAGTGTAATGTGTGATGGCTTTTATGTTGGCTCTTACATTTTGCTTCTCGGATAAAGTCAGTGTGTTTAAGGGGCGGTGTGAGGATTTAATTCTGCATCTACATTAGATTTCAGTGGCTTTACATTCTTAATCATTTGCCTTTCAGGTGAGCAATCCAGATAGCTAGTTAAAAACCTGTATCTTGTAAAACTGTTTCGGAACAGTACTTTCTTCTGACAAGCACATTTTCAGGATCATTCCCAGTTAGTCTGGCTGTCCTGGGGAGATCAGCCATTGAAGACTCTGTGCTGTATTAGATCTTGCCCCTGGTTGGGGGCACCAGTCTGATTGATGGTAAACTCTCGTCTTGACTACACTGGGAAAATGTGTCCTGTTCTGCAATGGCAATAGGAGACGGGGCACGAGTGTTTTTGCTGTGTCCTCTAACCCTGGTGACCGCTAGTATTGCTGCTCGCCCCGTGCGGTCACAGACATAGGTCTGCTTGTGCCTGGGATCCACTTCGCAGCTCTCAGCTGGGTGACATTAACTCTAGCAAAAGCCCCACCCTTCTTACACAGTCAGCACAGGAAATGCAACCTGTGCCCTATTTCCTCCACTGCTTCTCAGATCAGATCCGCTTCTGGAGTGCGCTGCAGCCGCCCCCTGATCAGACAGAGGAGAGCAATTGAGTACGGGTGTGGCTCTACCACCTTTCCTCAGCGGGAGGAGTTTGTGCCACTACAGACTTAAGGCATTGGGATGGGGAATTCTCCTTTAACAGTTGGGGATACTGAGGTACGGAGCGGTGACGTGACTTGGCCACGGTCACAGCGGGTGAGCGACCGGTCTAGATAAATCCTAGAGCACCCAACTCCTGGGCTTATGTTTTAATCACAAGATGACTTCCTTCCTATGAAGGACGTAAGTGCTGTTACCTCCATCAAACCTGTCTGGCTCCTTGCAGCAAGCAAACACAAGCGCTCAGCAGTCACTTTTAGGGTTATTTTTATCCTTCTTGATGGCACGCTTTTCATGTTAAGTGTTCTGTGGAGGAGGAAATTTCTGCCATTGCAGAATTAGTAAGAATTTAGCATTTTCAGTCCAACTTCAGAGGCATTTTTGCAAATTGCAGGCTCATTCTGGCAGTCCAGAAACAGCCAAGTAATATTAATGAAAGCATTCCTGTTCTAATTATAAACTCTTTCTGCATGCACACCCACAAAATAGCCCTTCAGGACTTACAGGCCTTCTACTTTGCTTTGCTGGTATTTTATAGCTGTGGTGCAGAGCAGCTGGGTGAGATGCCACTTAACGTGACCCCATGGGTGCCCCCTCTCATGTCTGTCCCAACAGAGATGGGCCGTAGAGTACCTGAGGGATATAGATTCGGCTTTCCATCCACAGCAGAGCATGCTGGATAGACAAACCCTGATTTCTTACAACACTGCTGTTCCCAGGTGAAATGCAATTTGCCAAGTCTGCATTTGAATTACGGCCATGGAGGGACAAAACATAGACAGAGCTTGCGAGTCACAGAAGGGGCTTGCCTGCTGCTGTGGCCCTTTGAGCCATGTGGCCTGATGATCTACTACTGGCCAGGCCGCAGGGGGTTCTGTTCCTCTTGGAGGCCACGGGCGTGAGAAAAAAGAGCTACCACTGAGAGAGACAGCTGCCACAGGGCACCTGAGTAGTAGGGATACGAAGCCCTGTAATGCGTAGGCACCAGGAAGGATAAACTGCTTAGTAGTCTTAGCTCGTGGCACTATGTAGGCCAAATCGTTTTCTTGGGATGCGTTTACTTTTCATTTTATTTTAAGCCATAGAGAAAGCATCGACTTGGCAGTGATCTGGTTTGATCTTCAAGCTTTCTCAGTACTGTCAGGGTGAATGAAATGTGGGCTTGGTCTCATTAGACTGAATTCTCCTTCGGCACATTCAGTTCCAAGGTCTGTACATAAATGCAGGGCTTATTGTAAGGGGGAGATTCTTGGATACGGAACAGCCATTTTTTAAAGCAGGCGCGTAGGGGTGGGCAGGAAGAGCGGTGTCCTTTCATGGATGGTGTGCAGGGGGATGTTTTCAGAGCAGGAATGGAAGAGAGAGCTGCATGACGACTCCTCCCCTCTGCCAAAGGCTGGGGCTTGTCTTGTAAATGAGGGGTGAAAGCCAGCAAAGAGTGGAAGAAAATGCCCAAGAAAGGTTGTTAGTGCACCCTAGGCATCAGTACTAGAAGCAGCCGCCAATGTATTTACCAGTGACTGAGAAGAGCGGATGAGAAGGAAAGGAGGACATCTTGCTGACAACACAGACCGTTTAGCTAATCCAAGCTAAGGGCCTGACAGAGCTCGGTAATCGGGCAGTGTGGAAAGAACCATGTGCAACCGCTAGTTCTGAAATGGTGCGAGCTTCTCAGGGAAGGGATGAGGGGCTCTTTGCTGGGTTAGCTCACTCATTTTCTCAGTGCACAGTCAAGGCCAAAAAATGCAGCTCTCCCCCCCCAGCTGGGAGCTTTTTTGTGAGAGCAGATCTGTTTTGTCACTCAGATGGAAATGTTGATGTTTGAAATCAAGGATAGGCTCCAGTTCTGCCTCTGTGGTTGATGCAGACTCCCTTGTTTTACGAGGAGGCCAAGTTTAGCTCACTTATTTCACTCTAGGCCTTGAACTGCACTGTGTGACTTCCCTTTATTTCACACACTTGGGGAGTTGGAGAATCCGCTTTGATAAAAACCAAACTGTTTAATGAACAGGGGAAATCGAATAATCCACATTTGTAGGTCACGGTACGACCTCCCCTGGAATCCTGTTGCAGGGTAGTCCCTCCAAAAGACACCCCAGAAGTGGAGAAAGTGCTGATGAGGCCGATACATGAACAGAAACAGCAGGAGGGAGTGAAAGATAAGAGGTGGTTTATTTTGAAAAGTTAGAGCGAGAAGACAGTGGCAGAGGAGCCCAGCACCCAAATCAGTATTCTGTGTCCCCCTTGCCGTAATGGAAGGACCAAGGAACAGGGCAATAGAGGCACAAACTGAAAACTGGTATAAGAAAATAGTTGGTAATAGAATGGGTAACCAACCCCTGGAACTAATCACCATAGGATGTAATTAAAGTAAACAGCTCGGGGTCTATAAAAGGGTAATACGGTAAGAGCAGGAATGGTCTGTCCAGTTATACGCTAGCTAAGACACCAGGAGGCCTGTTAATCCTGATGCTCCAGGCAGAATGTGATGGTGGGGTTCAAGAAAGTATTCAAAAATTAAATGGACCGAGAGGGAGCCTGTGCCATACTCAGAGATTTCTAGTCTTGC
The DNA here is from genome assembly GCA_007922175.1 of Pelusios castaneus. NCBI lineage: Eukaryota > Metazoa > Chordata > Testudines > Pelomedusidae > Pelusios > Pelusios castaneus. The sequence continues at coordinate 2,868,671 of ML685950.1, forward strand.
CTCCAGCAAGACTCCTGTGTGCCTAAGAGAGTGGTGTTCAAATCACGGCTCAGGACCCAGCACTGGGTCGCAGGCCCTCAGGTACCGGGTTACTGCGCCCTCAACTGCCACCGCCGCAGCAGTCTGAATGCATTGCTCAAATTGGTCCATTGGTCATGGACAGAAATGATTTTCTTCAAGTGGGTCTTGAGAGGAAAAAATTGAAAACCACTGCCCTAGGCTCCAGAGATGCTTCCTAGCTACAATGAAGCGAGGCAGTGTCTCAAGTTCTAAACTTTGCTGTCCAAACCGAATGAAAAGAAACTGCAGTTCAAGCAAAGAAGGACTTTCTATCTAACAGTGGAGTGAGGAAGGTCCTGTGTGGCCTGACTCTCACCAGAAATTCAGTGAATCTGACCCACAACCCCTTTGAAACTTTGTGTCCTATATGATGCAATACCAGCTTTCCAGTCGAACGAGTGACCCTCTCGTTGGTGCTCACAGTGAGTCTGGCTCAGTCCTCAGAGCTGGTTTCTTGTTCTGTTGGCCAGGAGAAGCTCAGGGCATGGTGAAACACCAGGCCCCGATTAGTTTGTGTGAAAAGAATGGTAGCTTTGTGGTGACCCTCTCACAAGAAGTACTATACAAGTTAGCCCCATTGATGGTGCCTTCAACATGGACTGCATGGTTAAGGGGGCCTGCCCTTCTGGGAGTTTGTCCTTGATCCCGGTTGAGGGACGTTGGCAGATTGGTACGGCGGAAGCATATGCCATTGTTGCTTATGGTTTTTCTCCTATTCTGTGGATAGCATGGAAGACTCCAGTTCCTAGAGCTGTCAAATTCAGGCCCTCTACTGGAAACTCAAACACAAACACTTAATCTTGTCTGGAAGAGTAAAAATTTGGCACTCTCTCCTTGTGTAGTTGTGTCAGACACGCATAGGTGGTGCAGAATGACTTCATCCCTAACATACCCATCACAGAAATATCTAGGCACAGAAACTGCCAACATACAAAACTCTCTCTGGCTTCTGTGGAAACTTTAAAGAATTCCATCATGGTATTTCTTAGTATCCGAGCAACTGTACAGATTAGAAACAAGTGTGTTTTTACCAAGTCTTCTGATCTATAATGGCCACACGAGCTTGTCAGACTCCTGGTTGTTGCTTTCTGAGCACAACGCACTCTGCGCCGTCCCAGCTTGGAGACTACCTTCGCAGGAGCTGAAAAGAGGCTTCCATCTTCCAACTCTGAACTAGTCTGTTATGGTAGGAAGGAATAGCCGGAGTGCGTCTGGTTTACTTTGTCTCTTTGGTTCTTGTCTAGGCAGTTTGGTTCATAAGGAAGTGATAGTTGAATGCGGAGTAGTGACACTTTACCAAATCTCCTTCAGCTCCTCGTGCCCATTGAGCAGTTGGTTAGACAGATGTGACAATCTTAATTGTTTTACTGCGTGGATTGGCCCCAGCGCTTTACTGTGGTCTGGTGGTCAGACTCCAGCCGTAGCTGGTGGTTACTGTGGTCTGGTGGTCAGACTCCAGCCGTAGCTGTTTACAGGGTGTTGTGACGTGCCTAACCTGTTATCTCCTACTTGCTGCTGGCCGTCTTAATTCTAGTGGTAATCATTTTTGCAGCAAAGGTTTCCAGGTATCCCTTGGAGGTGGCAGGCTCTGCACCTGGAACATGCCAGTCACCGGGGTTAGCTAGGTCACAGTAGTAGTAATTGACAATAAAATTTAGTCAGCGTGTCTCCGTTTCCAGAATCCCTGCTGCCCCACGGTCCAGCCATCTCCTTTGTCTTGGGATAGATGAAATGGAATCAACCCTGTTCCGTAACAGGTTATTTGGGATCAGCACCACCCTCGAAATACACTGGATTCGTGCTGCAGTGTTCTCCTCTGTCTGAGTGGATCGCAATGTGGTTGTTGAGCTGCACAAAGAGCAATCAGTCGTTGGCCAGTATCTGGGCGTAGCCTGGTTAGAGAGTGCAAAACTTACAGATGCATTTTTATGTAAATTTGGTCTTGTGAGCTCTGTGGTGATCAGCAAGACCAGGTGATCCATTCCTCTAACTGCCAGAAACGCTTCATATTGATTCCCTGGGATGCCCAGTTTGTTCATGAACAGTCTTTCTGACATTCAGTGGATGTGGGTGGGTGTTACAGTGGGTAGGATAGCAAAGTGAAAAAAATAAGAGAAGCGTGTCAATGTCTAATTAATTCTTCTCTCTCAACACAGCACGAGGGAGGAACATATGGTTGTTTGAACATGTCAAAGATGTACATGTTTGGTTCAGGTACTGTGTGGCAGGCAGCTTTTTAATTTAAAGGGACGCACCAATATAGAAATCACATTTTTCGAATCTGCTGTTGTTGTCCTGGACTCAGTTGTAACTGGTTATAACTGAAAAAAGATGAGAGAGAAAAAAGCTTATGTGCTTTGTGCCCTTTTCACCCATTCACCTGTACGTTAGCTTGCCACTCAGTTTCTCCTGTCGTTTTTCTCAGTGGTTTTACACAGGACTGGGGGGAGAGAATGAGGCTTCAAAGAGAGGAGAAAGTAATGATGAAACCACAAAAATCAGAGCCCTGAGAGAAGCTACTTGTACCTGGCATTTGGAAATTGATTAGATTAAGTTGACGGTATCCTTTGAAAAATGAGACCACCAGATGTAGGCTAACAGGCCGGGTTAAAGAGCTAGCATTTCACCCGCACTGGAGGCCTATGTTAACACTGACGGATAGTTTGGGGGATCTCGTGCTAGTCTGAAGTGAAGGTTGTTCTTGTAACAAAAGGCAGGGAATAGTTAGTCATCGCTGTGAATCTGCTCGGGAAAGCCTAGACGGCTGCTCTGGCAAAGGTGTGCAGGGAAGGCGGTACAGCAGAATTGTCTCTGGCGCCCAGGGTCTCGGAGCTCACACAGACGCTGTGTGTGGTGTGCACTTTCTGGGCCTGTGGGAATGCTGGCCTACCGCCTAGCCTTAATGGTAACGACTTGATTTATACAAATATAGTGCCATAGATTTTACAGACCGCTGTGTCTCTCCCATTGGAAACCCTCTTTGACTCCTGCTTCCTGCCCTAGATTCTCTGCTTCAGGATTCATCATCTCCCGCTCTATCTCTGTGGCCAACGAGGACTGGGCAGGTTGCTGCGACATCCCTCTTCTTTTCTGGTCTATGAAGTAAGCACCTGGAAACTGAGCCCAGGTTTCTTACACAGTATTGCAGACCACTTAATGTTTCTGGTTTGGGGTGTTTTAACAGCCCTCATAAAACTTTGTTCTCAGCAAAGTAGGCTGTGTGTTAAACCAGCATCGTCCCCCCTGTTATAGAAATGTGTGCATTGGCTAACTGGCTTGTTTCAAACTATTGAATGCAGTGCTGGGGGAGAGCTGGCACAGGGTGAGGTCTCCGAGTAGTTCAGAGCGTTGAGATTTGAATGGAGGTGTTGAGGTTGAGACTGAGGGGGCTCTGCCCTTGTGGAACAGGGCTTGCTGTGTCAGACACCCCTCAGACTCTACAACTTCCGCAGGTACCCAGCCCTCCCCTGCTGGGTGGCACCGTGCTGCTGGCTAGCCAGAGGTTATTGCCTTAGTTTAAAGACCTTCCCCTTAGCTTTATCTTGTATATCAAAATTGCAGGGGGGGGGCTCTTTTGAGACATGAATGCGCTCAGTTAAATAATGAAGGGTCTTTTACCCAGCAAAGCTGTGGGCAATTCAGCAGGGACTTTACATTTTTATTTCAAGACTACAATGCAACTGCGCACTTCTTTGGTGCTGGGATTTCTGAGGCAGAATCAGCATGAATTCAACAGAGAATTTGAGGACAGCCTGTGAGGATGCAGCTGTGGGAATCATTCGTCTGTATCTGCCAGATATTTGATAGGTTTTATCTGCTTTTTCTGTAAATGGCTCTTTATTGGTCTTCAGCAATTGGGTTTAGCTCATACATGTGCAGTGTTGCGTATAGTTAGTTTTAAGTCACTGAGTACGTTAACATTTGAATTTATTTGGCTGTGGGCAGAGTCCATCTCTTCTCCCACCCCTATTATCTGGGGGTTTTGTTCTTCCACTGTGGATCCAGGACAGTGTTGGAGTTTATAGCTGGGTTTGTGGGAGTGGATTTCCAGTGTTTATCTCGGTGGAATTGGTGTCTCTTTCTGGTGCTATCTACTGAATTCTTTTTAGACAGAAATTAAAGAGAATCAGCTGGGACATCTCAGCCAGACAAACCTAATTTTTATTTCCTAAACCGTCACATTGAGATGATGCTCTCAGGCCCATCCCTCTCTGTGAGGGACCTGCAGTGACTTGCGTGCTGTTCAGCACTTGTGCTTTGTCAGACGTCTGTGAACATCATCGGGACGGGCCAGGAGAAGTGTTCATTTGGGTGTACGAGAAGGAGATGAGTGTTTGATCAGAAAACTGCTCACGAGAAGCTGTGTGTTCAGGAAGGCAGGGCATGAGATAGCAACCCCCTAGTACTTTGCAGGGTCTAGTGCGCGGCCTGTCTCTAGGATGTAACGCACATGTGAGAGCAGTGATCGGTGATGTGGGGGAAGGCCTGACACTGTTGGTCACGCTCCCCTAAGGAGTGGTCTGCAGTTAGGCGGTAGTGCCTGTTCCTTTCCTTTGTTGGTTTCACAGGGCAGGGGCAGGAAGGGACCCAGCTGAGTGAGCACGTAAGCCGGAGGAGACAGACGGGCAGGAAGGAGGGCACCCAGCATGCCGTATATTACCAGACAGCATCTGGTAATGGTGCCGATGCTGAGCGCAGGCTCTGCCTTAGCTGAAAGGGAAGAGATGGCGACATTTCCAAGCTATTAGTGTATCTCGTTAGCACTTTCTGTTGCTGCTTTTAGATGCCTCCAGTTCAGTCCATGCTGTGGTGATGTAAGGCTGGTACGTTCCTCGAAGCACCATGGCATGAAATGGAGGTTCCTAGAAGCAAGATGGCAGGTCAGTACTGGCGGTTGGCCTCCCTCTGCATTCGTTATCTCCCCTCTTGTGCTGTTCTGCGGGGATGGGGAAAGAGAATCTAAACGTTAGAAAAACTGGTAGGAAATGGCCAGGCTGCCAGCAGTGTGACCCGAGCAGGAAGTGCCCTGCGCTGACTCTTTGGCCCTGGACCCAGGTGTTGCAGGGATCTCCAGGAAGCCAGGGAGGTGTCTGCTTAGTGCCATGGCTTTTAGCAGTTCTGCGTGAGGGTATCTGGCCAGAAAATGCCACGGCCTCTAACAGGTTTTTCTCCCCAGTGTTAGACACTGACGTGAACAGGGAAAGCTATTATTAGCGCTCGTCTTAAAAATGAATGTGGATTTCAGTTGTGGAAATGTCTGTAGTGTGAAACCTTCCCCTTCCCTCTCTGTCTGATTGCTTCACAGAAAAGCAGGGTCCAGAGCGGAAGAGGATTAAAAAGGAGCCTGCTCCTAGGAAGCCTGGCTTGCTGTTTGGAATGGGGCTCTCGGGAATCAGGGCTGGCTACCCACTCTCTGAGCGCCAGCAAGTTGCCCTTCTTATGCAGATGACAGCGGAAGAATCTGCAAATAGCCCAGGTGAGAACGGAAAGTGTTGGTGCTTGGAGGCGCGGGTGGGTGTCTGCGCTCATATTTAATGGGAGCTGGTTTGCCTGTGCTTGTTCGTCCCAGAACAGGCCAGGCTGAGCGTGTCTGTCGGTGGTGTCTCTGGCACCAAGGGGGGTGTTCTTATAATTCTTCTGCCTCAAGAGCATCTCCAGACTACAGTCTAAGGGTCTGGAATGAACTGAGGGGATGCAAGTATTGCAGCTTCACATCGTATCGTTTTGTGCAAGCTACCCCTCCCCACCCCGGTTAGACGAATGTCCCGTTGGTGAGTTCTGACACGGTAATAGAACGGCGCACAGGCTGATGCAGAAGGCATTAGCGGCTTTTTAGTTGCAACTAAGGATCTCAGACTCAAGTTAGTTCCTGGGATCATTAACACATGTCAGCTCCAAGCTTTCTGCTAGTTTAATATGTTGATTGAGTAATAAGATGTTTTTTGTGAGTAAAAGGGAAGACGTGATTATCTTTGGGGTTCTGAAACATTCCTTCTCATGTAAAAGAACTAGAGACTGCTCAGCAGGAGATACTGTAATTTTAGGTATAAAATGGTAAGTGACATGGAATTAATATTTCCCTATTCTGCAATAACTGGCTGGTGCCAATATGGGGTTTGTGTGTGTTAGAGGATATGTCTGAAATACAGAACGCTGGTGTATGGAGGCACCGTATTTTTGTGGCTGTAATTTTTAATGTGAATCTGGTTTCATGTCACTCTCACTTAGTAGTAAGTGGATTTCCTAATAATCAGGGGTTCTCCCAAGAAGCGCATGTACCAAGGAAGTTAGCCCTTCAAGGTACAGGGGGAGGCTGCTTCAACACCTCCCTTCGGAAGGGACTTTATGATACGAGGAGACACGTTGCCCTCTCTGAAGTCATAAGGTTGCTTGTAATCTGTAAAGCAATGGTTCCCAGCCTGTGGCCTACGGGGGCTTTCAAAGAGGCCTACGGCTTTCCTTCTGTTGGCTAAGAACCCAGGCAGAGTGTGTTGCAATGGGGCTAAAAGACCAGTGCAGGCTCCTGGCTGCAGCGCTGTGTAGCGGGGAACATGGCAAAGTGCTCTGCCTAGGTGCTGGGTCCCTGCTGGAGCCAGAGGGACGGGGGCACTGATCTCCCAGTCTCTTGGCTGCAGAAGGGAGCTACTGCCTAGGGCCCCAGGTGGAGCGCATGGGGCTACAGAACACGAGCTGTTCCCCGGCCGCAGCCAGGGAGATGGCGATCACTGCGGAGGCAGCCTCCTCACTGAACTGTCTGTCTGCAGTGAGGGGTGGGGAGCTGCTGGCAAAAACTGGCGGCCCTTGAAGGTTATAAAAATGATGTATGTGGCCTTTGAGGCAAAATAGTTGGGAACCACTGCTGTAAAGGGTAACTGCCCTTCTCAGGCCGATGCTTCTGCACAGCCGATACATAGGCAGGTTTTCTCCCTCTCCACATCTGGTTTAGAGGATCGGTTGTCCCGGCGTGCCTGGCAGCCAGTGCTTCAGCGCAACTCCTGGATTAAAAGTGTTGCAACAGCTCCATCTGAGGGCTGAGCTTTTCCTTTCAATTGCAGCTCTTCACAACATTTCTCTCCTCCCTGCAGTAGATACAACACCAAAGCATCCCTCTCAGTCTACCGTGTGCCAGAAGGGAACTCCCAACTCTGCCTCCAAAACCAAAGATAAAGTCAATAAGAGAAACGAGCGTGGAGAGACTCGACTGCATAGAGCTGCCATCCGAGGAGATGCCCGGCGCATCAAGGAGCTCATCATCGAGGGTGCAGACGTCAATGTTAAAGACTTTGCAGGTAGCCGGCCCAGCTGCAGTTCACCCATCTGTATTAATAGACCAGGAGCCAAACATTGTGCCCTGCAGCCAGCCTCTCCTTATTTAAATACAGGAATGGCCAGGCCGTGGCAGACCGGTAGTCCAGGATCTCATCTCTGGCTGAAAGTGGCCAGGACCAGATACTCCAAAAGAATGGGCAGGGGAAATTGTAATGGATGATTGTGGCTTCCTCCTCGCCCTAGGCAGTTACGCCGTCTGGCATGAAGCACAAGCTAATAGTGGTGCGCTGGACTAGAGTCTCCGCACATGGTCCCTCATTTTGCTCTGAGCAGCCTCCATCCAGATGAGGATAGAGCATTGCAGACTGGGATTTTGGAGTCCTTGAATGTCTTAGATCTTCAGGAAAGAGGAGGGCAGGTTCTGTGATTTGCTTCGTTTTATTATCATCAGATGCTACCCAGCAAAGCCCTCAGATAGGTGACGTGTGGGTTCCCTGTGGCTGGTTAGTACGTGTGGTTAGTTACCCAGCACTTTGCTGTAAGACCCTGTTTTCAGCGGTTTATTATGACTTTGTCAGATTTTAGCCATTTGGGCTGAAGTTTTCCATGTCAGGCGTTTGCCTTCAGCTGGCTTTTGGTTTGTTTCTTATAAATTCAGCTGTTTCTAAGAATGAGATTAAGGAAAACTATTTTGCGTACACTGAAAAAACTCTCTCTAACTTCATGTAAAACTGTCCGAATTTGGCCAGGTTAGAAGGAGGAACAAAAAATCTGTTTGCACAGGCCCAATAGCGACTGGTTAGAGTTAACTTCGGTGACCATTCCATCTGTGTTGAGTATGCTCCATCCCAAATCTGCAGAGGCTGATCGGGACTTTTTCTGCAGTTGCCTCTTCTACACACCAGAACTGAGAACAGGGAGCCTCTCTCTCTCATGTGCTCTCAATATTTCTTCTGCTGGTGCCCAGGCAACATGGGGGAAGAACCCATCTGATGCAGACAGGACAAGAGCCAGATGGGGATGGGATATAATTTGGAATAAGGACCTTTAGAAATGGCTGGGCAAGGAGATTGGGAGCTAGAGTGAGGGAAAATGGAGACAGGGGAAGGAAACTGAGACCAGATAAGTTAGTCCAGGGGGCAGGGGAGGAGACGGGGAGTGGGATGATGGGGAACTAAAAACTGATGAGGAACCAGACTGGAACTGGTGGCCAAGGATAGTGGGTCAATGAGTTGGATATGGGGGGCCTGGGATAAAGAATTCAGAGAGGAGACTACAACTGGGAGTTTGGGGGGGGAGATGACTGGGACTGAGCCAAGGAGCCAAGAATTGGGGGTGAAGGAAGGAGCAGAAGAATTAGGACAGCAGCAGAAGGCAACAGACTTGTAGGGGAGGGACAGGGGCAGCAAAGTCTGTGACCACTAGAAACCACTCCCTCTAGAAACTGGAAATGCACTCCGAGTCCCGAATCTCTCCATTCCTTTGCTGTTAAATAGTCGTGAAACCTATTGGCAAAATGTGCTTCATCCCCATTTAGTGATTGATGCATGTAGAGGATGACAACCTACTATTCCTGTCCTTACTCAAGTGGCAGAGGTCTGTGTGTGGATCTAAAGGTTCCAACCCTGCCGATGATCTATGTAGATATCAGTTTGATTCCATATTAGGGAATTTCGGAAGAGGTTTACAGTTCACTTTTGTAAAATCCTAGGAAATGAAACACAAACAGTATTAAAAACTTCTAAGGCTGCAGAATCAAGCACCCAAAAGCTAAGGAATGCTAGAATTAAGATTACCTGTTCCCTCTTAATTTGGCGTCTTTGTGAATATGCAATCTGATAGGTCTCTAATGACTTTAACTGCACAGTTACTTTACAATGGTCCCTCAAGACCCCTGCCTCAGTCACTGCATAGGACAGACTATGCTGTGGGAACAACTCGTGTGTCTTGGTTCTGAATAGTACGTAATCACAGACACCCCTTTTTAATAGTACAAGTGGTGAGTTCATGCCACTCTCTCGGCAGACTACCTAAGGAGTGGTACACACCTGCTGAGAGACTTCAAACCAGATTCTGCTTAGAAATCAACCTGCCCATGAATGAGAGAAATGTTTTACCTTTCTTTTCTTCAGTCTTTAGAGGTTTGATTGAGAACCAGAGCTTTTTTCCTGCAGAGTTCATCTGCTTCCACATTTAGTCCCTTCCAGAGGTCATGGTCCTGTCTGGGATGTTACACTTTCTTGCTTTGGAAATGTTGCAGACAGTCTGAGTTCAGCTAGGGGATTCAATGTGTGAAGGGATGAATTCTGAGCACCAGTCCGGACTGAGTGACAGTGTTCTAAGTGTCAGCGAGGCAGAGGAGAAATCTAATGAGACCTGAGCTTCATGAGCGATCAGCCGCCCTTTAATCTCTTCCTCTGCTTTTGGCCTTCCCTGACTTCTGCGTGACAACTGACTGTCACATACTGTGTAGCCAAACAGAAAAACTAAGTGGACTCAAATACGAGATGTAGGACTGGAAAAATGGTTGCTTTCCAAAGTGAACTGCTGGTGTCTTGGGCAGACAGTCTTGGCCATACAGGTCCTGCTGTGCTGGATGCTAGCTGGTTAGAAGGGCTCCATATCAGCAGCAGAGCCACAGGCAGGCTGTCGTGTCCGTAGCCCAGAGCAAGACCTATTTAGGTTACCGTGTGACACTGCTCATAATTATCCACAGTAGAAATCAGTTGCCCATGTCAAGTGTTCGTGTGCTTGCAGGCTGGACAGCATTGCACGAAGCGTGTAACCGGGGTTACTATGATGTTGCAAAGCAGTTGCTTGCTGCCGGCGCCGAAGTCAACACGAAGGGGCTGGACGACGATACCCCGCTGCATGATGCAGCTAATAATGGGCACTTCAAGGTTGGTTCTTGCTGGATTTCGTGGTCATTTCTGGTGATGTGTTAGAAATAAACGAGTTTGGGTTTCCTACGCTGCAAGAAGGATCTGCATAGGCAACTGCTAATTAGTTTGTGCCCCCAGCCACTGACAGGCATATGTTGCATCTTTCCAGGTGAGTAGGGTTCTTCTGCCCTTGTGCTATTAAATGTGCTAGTTTTCCCCTTTTGTGTCAGAGGATTCTGAATTGGAGCAGGGAGCTTGCTTCCAGGTTTACATTCCCAGCCACCACCACCAGCCAAAATTTGTCCTGGCATTATCGTTTTAATCACTGTGTCCATGTCACCAAGGGCTACCAGCTGGCTCTAACCTCCTTTCTGCTTGGCTTGAACCAGCTTCCTTCAAAACTGAGCCCTACTGAAACTTGGAAACTTTCTCATTTTTAGGTGGTAAAATTGTTGTTGCATTACGGAGGGAACCCTCATCAAAGCAACAGGAAGGGAGAGACGCCTTTAAAAGTCGCTAATTCCCCCACCATGGTGAATCTACTCCTGGGAAAAACTACCTATCCCTCGAGTGAAGAGAGCTCCACAGGTGAGATGCTGACCTCTGCGTGCTGTGGGTGTTGGGATAAAGTCTAGCCCCATAGCAGCTACCTGTCAACACGGCAGCGTTAAACATACAGAAGTTAAAAAACATCTGCATGCTATTGCAGTGGTCGAGAGTCAGGCCACAGCCACGCTATTCAGACGCTTAGAAAAACGGCCCTTTGCTCTTAGAGCACCGCTGGTCATCTTGGGAAGTTCCATTGCAGAAGGGCTACAAGTGAGCCCATCCTAGATGTTTCCACCTCCCACAACACGGGACACAGGAGAGAGACCGGGCTCTAGGGTAGCTGGGTCCCCTATCATTCAGGGTTCAAAGACTGGTGCCAGCATCATGACGTGGACCTGGAAGCAGGTGTAGACATTCTTGCACACATCCTTTGTGTTCATTACAACCTACCCTCTGGGAAAGCAAGGTGCTCTGCTCTGCACTTGCTGAAGCTTCCAGACCAATGCACCACTAAATTACTGAATCGCTGTAGTCTAACTTGGAGGAGATAAAGTTACGTCCAGTAGCTGCTAAGCCTGCATTGGATGGGCAGTTTCGTGATTTGGAGAGAGGCACTGCAGGCCGTTTTGCTCCCAGAGAATCCTGGCCTGCAGCCCATGCGTGTGTTAGAACTGTGACAAGTCTTCACTCCACATACACCCAAAGTGCTATTTTCAATGGCATCCGACCCAGTTTTGAAAGTACTTGGGTATTCTTGGCAAGGGAATTTTAAACTCACTCTGTAGGCTCAGCGCCGGTGACCACCGTGCTCAGCGTGTGGGGGGAAAGGAGACTGCTAGCTTGGAACTTCAGGGATGCTCTGAAGAACGTGTAGTTCTCCCTGAAAACAGCCTACAGGGCTAATGCTTTGTGCCCTTTTTTCCCCCCACAGAGAGCTCGGAGGAGGAGGACGCCCCTTCATTTGCACCTTCCAGCTCCGTTGATGGCAATAACACAGACTCTGAGTTTGAAAAAGGCTTGAAACATAAGACCAAGAACCAAGAGCCCCCCAAAACAATCACACCGGTAAAGGATGAATACGAGTTTGATGAAGATGATGAGCAGGACAGAGTCCCGCCTGTCGATGACAAGCATTTGCTGAAAAAGGATTACAGGAAAGAGACTAAAGCAAACAGTTTTATTTCCATACCCAAAATGGAAGTAAAAACCTATACTAAAAATAACACAATTCCACCAAAGAAATCTGCCCATCGCATCCTGTCCGACACGTCGGATGAAGAGGACACCAGTGTAGCTGTGGGGACTGGCGAGAAGCTACGGCTGTCGACTCATTCGATGTTGCCCAGCAGCAAGGTTCGGGAGTCCGCCGCCTCCAAGCAACAGAAAGAGAAGAATAAAGTGAAGAAGAAGCGGAAAAAGGAGACAAAGAGCAAAGAGGTTCGGTTTGGCAAAAAAAATGATAAATTTTGCTCCTCTGAATCAGAAAGTGAAAATTTGGAGAGCGAGGAGGATGATAGAGACTCTGTTCAGAGTTCTAGCTGTGTAAAGGACTCTAGGCTAGTGCTAAAGGAATCTTCCTTGTTCAACTCGCTGTCCGCCTCTTCCACCTCGTCTCACGGGAGCTTAACGTCACAGAAACATAACCCTAATCTTACAGACCAGCACGCCAAGCACTGGAGGACAGACAATTGGAAAACCATATCTTCTCCGGCATGGTCAGACGTCAGTTCCTTATCGGACTCCACAAGGACGAGACTGACAAGTGAGTCAGACTACACGTCCGAGGATTCAAGCTTAGAATCAGTAAAGCCAGTGAGAAAGAAGCAGGAGCACAAAAAGAAAAATAATTCACATAGTACTGTCTCTGAGAAGAAGAACTCATTCCATGCCAATGTGGATGGAGCAATTCCAAAACTGGATAAGGAGGGGAAGGTGGTTAAAAAACATAAAACAAAACATAAACACAAAAACAAAGAGAAGGGACAGTGCCCAGTCAACCAGGACATTAAAATAATCAAAACTTTTTCTTTTGAATATGAGGACTCTAAGCAAAAGCCTGACAAGGGTTTGATGGTAGAGACTGAAAGTCCAAGTGAAAATAAATTAAAAGTGTTAAAACACGAGAGAGAACACTTTAAGAAGGAAGAAAAGCTCCTGAAAAGTAAATCAGAGGAGAAGGAGTGGTTGTTTAAAGATGAGACTGGAAAAGCCTCCAAAGAGGAGAAATCATTAAAAAAAGTCAAAGAGGGGAGTAAAGACATCAGCAAATCTTTCAGAGAGGAGAAGTTGAGTAAATCAGAAAAAGAGAAACCCATAAAGGAGAAGTCTCCCAAAGAGGAGAAACCTAGAATACACAAGGAGGAGAGAAAGAAAAAGTCAAAGGACAAGCAGTCAAAGTCTGAAAAAAAGAATGATCTGAAGGAGGAGAAAATTACTAAATTGGAGAAAGAAAAAACCTTCAAAGAGGAAAAAGAAAAATGTAAAAAAGAAAAAGTTTACAGAGAGGAGCCTGGATTTGATGAGTTTAGTAACAAAAGCCAATTGCTGGAAAGTGAGGACACAAAGTTCAGCCTTTCTGATGATCAGCAAGAGAGATGGTTTTCTGATTTGTCATCTGATTCGTCCTTTGATTTCAAAGGTGAGGATGGCTGGGATTCTCCAGTAACAGACTTCAGGGAGATTAAAAACGACCCCATGGCAAAACTAATCATAGAAACAGCAAAGGAGGAAATTAAAGACAAGAAAAGGGAAAATAAAACAAAGGAGAAGAAAGAATACAATGAAAAACGCAATGAAAAGGACACATTTTTAAAAAAGAGGGAGAGAGAAAGCATTGACAAAAACCCTGAGAAGAAAAAAGACCAAACTGAAAAGCATAAAGTCACTCCTAGTTATCTGCCAGAAAAGGACAAGAAAAAGAGAGATTCTGTAGAAAGCATTAGAGAGAGAAAGGAAAAAGATCCAGGTGAAATCAGCAAAGACAGAAAAGATTCCTCTGATAGCAGTAAAGACCGAAAGGACATTAAAATTAAACAAGAGGAGCCCTATCGAGATGAGTTTAAAGAATATGGTTGTGAAACATTCTTCAAGGAGAAATCTGACCTTGAATTCAGTGGAAAAAATACAGAGAGTTGGGAAAGGCACCATTCAGGGAAGGATAAGGAAAAGAAAGATGCTCCTGAGAAGGACAAGAAAGAAAAACTGAAACCAGAAAAATATAAGGAGAAATCTAAAGAAGCAGACAAAGAGAAAAATGAAAAAGCTGTTGCTGAAAAAAACCAGAAAGACAAAGAACTGGATAAAAGTTTTAAAGAGAAAAAAGATACTAAAGAGAAATACAAGGATCTGCATAACAAAGAAAGAAAGACTTCTTTTGACTATATCAAAGAGAAGAAAGAGAAAAACTTTTCTGGTGATAGAGAGGACTTCTCTGAGAAGAGAGAGGAGAAAAAAGGAAAAGAGAAAAGCTGGTACAGCATCGCAGATATCTTCACGGATGAAAGTGAAGATGAGAAGGATGATTACAGCTTAAGCGGATTCAAAATCAGTGAGGCCGTTGGGAATGAATTACATCGAATGGACAATGTACAAGAAAAGGATGATAGCATGGCTGCTGAAAAGGAACTTTATCTTGCCGACAGGCACAGAAAGTACTCTTCTGACAGGCAACATTCCGGAGAGAAACAGAAAGACAAAGACTCTAAGGAGAAGAAAAAGGATAAAGGATTAGCAGAAGGTGGGAAGGAGAAAAAAGAGAAGAATTTCTTTGAAAAACACAAAGAGAAGAAGGATAAAGAATCTGTTGAGAAATATAAAGACAGGAAAGACAGAACATCAGTAGACTCCACCCAAGAAAAGAAAAACAAGCAAAAGCTCCCTGAAAAGGTTGAAAAGAAGCATGCTGCCGAAGAGAAGGGAAAAAATAAGCATAAGGAGAAGCCGGATAAAGATCATTCCAAAGAAAAGAAGTCTTCAAAAGGAGGAGACACAGAGAAGAGCCTGTTGGAAAAATTGGAGGAGGAGGCCCTTAATGAATATAGAGATGATTCCAATGATAAAATAAGTGAGATTTCTTCTGATAGCTTCACGGACAGAGGGCAAGATCCAGGACTAACCAACCTCTTTGAGTCTTCTAATCTTTCTCTTACGGATGCCTCCGAGGAAAAGTATAAAGAGTCTCTCCCTTTGCCCTGTTTGCAAGACAAATTCAAGGAGAAGGAGAGGCACAGGCATTCCTCATCTTCATCAAAGAAAAGTCATGAGAAAGAGAAAGCAAAGAAGGAAAAATCAGAGAAAAAAGAGAAAATGGATGAGTTTAAAGACTCCAGCAACAGAAAAGATTCCACTCAGTATGAAAAAGAACTCTCTGTGGATGGAGAGACTTTTGGCATTTCCTACAGCATGAAAGCAGAGGTCGAGGAAGAGCTGGACAAAAACATTGACTACTTGTTTTCTGAAAAGAAAGATAAAAATGATTCTGAAAGAGAACTCTCAAAGAAGGCAGAAAAGGAAAAGACTTACAGTTCCAGTGCCATCAACACAGTCAAGGAAAAGAAGAAGAGAGAAAAACACAAGGAAAAATGGAAGGAGGAAAAGGAAAAGCATAGAGACAAACATACAGATGGATTCTTTAAACATCACAAAGATGAGACAAAGTCGGTGGTTAAAGACAAAGATAGCCCTCAAGTTATCACGTTCAAAGATAAGTCAAAAGAGGAGAACCTCAAATTTAGTGAAACCAAACTCAAGGAGAAACTCAAGGAAAACCAAGAGAAAGACAAAACAGAGTCTCTAAAGATAAGTAATGGAAATGATAAAATAACATTGTCCAAAGATGGTGGCAAAAAAGATAACAGGCCTAGAGAGAAACTTCTGGGGGATGGTGATCTTATGATGACCAGCTTCGAGAGGATGCTAAGCCAAAAAGATCTGGAAATTGAGGAGCGCCATAAAAGGCACAAAGAAAGAATGAAGCAAATGGAGAAGATGAGGCACAGATCTGGAGACCCCAAATTAAAAGATAAAATGAAAACCTCTGAGGAGATGCGTAAGAGGAGTCTGGATTTGACCACCAAGAAACCTCTAGCACTTGATACACAGCTAAAGGACAAAAAGCTCAAAGACTTAGGTCCACTGACTCCCATATTGTCACCTGATAATAAGGCGCAGCCTGCTGTGGGGACAGATTCAAAAGATTGGATAACTGGCCCTCAGCTGAAAGAAATTTTACCTGCTTCTCCCAGGCCAGATCAGAACAGGCCGACAGGTGTTCCGGCTCCAGCTTCTGTAGTCTCTTGTCCAAGCTATGAAGAAGTGATGCAAACCCCAAGAACGCCTTCATGCAGCAATGAAGATTATACAGATTTGATGTTTGATTGTGCTGACTCTCAGCATTCTCTGCCCGTATCCACAATGTCCATAAATGCGTGTTCTCCATCCTTCTTTGACAGGTACACAAATGCTTCAAGTGGACTCCCTGACAATCCAAGTCAGACTCCAACCCGGACCATAACCTCCACCAACCTTTATCGGTCAATCTCTGTTGATATAAGAAGAGTCCCTGAAGAAGAGTTCAGTGCTGGAGACAAGATTTTCAGGCAGCAAAGTGTCCCAGCAACATCGAATTATGATTCTCCAGTGCAGCATTTGCTGGAGGAAAAGGTCCCTCTTCCTTCTGTTCCTGCAGAAAAGTTTCAGTGTGTATCTCCGGGGTATTATTCACCTGACTGTGGCGTTCCATCACCTAAAGTAGAAGCTTTGCATTGTGCACCAGGAGCTGTTGGCAATGCTGTCCAGTCACCTGAAAGTGTCTTTTCTGGTTTACAGGCAAAATCCTCCCCATCTCATAGAGATGAGCTGCTTGCACCTTCTGTAGAAAGCGCTCTTCCCCCTGATCTTGGCATGCCGTTGGATACCACAGAAGAGCAGCAAGCCACTGCTTCTATTTTGCCACCTGAATCTACCTTTTTACCATCGATTGAAGAAAATCATTTTAGATCAGGTGTTTCAGAGCAGAACAATATAGACTGGGACAACCCTCCTTCCAGAAACTGTGATCCCCCCATGCCTCCCAGCTTGATCGGTAATCCCTCTGAGCTCCCTCTCAGCTGGTCAATGGAATCTGAACTTCTAATGAAATCGCCCCAGAGGTTTCCTGAATCCCCTAAGCCATTCTGTTCCCTTGACCCAATACATCCTGCCCCAGTGCCCTTCATGTCTACAGAGCCTCAATACCCAGTTTCTCCCATTTCATACCCACTGTCAGTTTCTGAACCAGCGCTTGATGAAATAAAGGAAGAGGCTGAAGAAGCAGTTCCAGGAGAAATGGCAGCCGCAGAGGAGCAAGCTCCTTACGTGTCCCCTACTCGGTTAGACACTTTCTTCAATAACTGCAAGCCTCTTCCCGAAGAAACACCTGACATGCCGGTAGAGCCCCCTAATATGCCAGCAGACGCTCAGGCAGAGGCCGTTAACGCTCTGGAAAACAATTACTTGGAAAGTAGCAAAGCTGCCCCTGTAAACACAGAAGAGCCGGTAACGTGGCCTGATCCGTTCACAAACTCGGAAGATGACTTGGACCTTGGTCCCTTCTCATTGCCGGAATTGCCACTCCAAGCTAAAGACGTTCCAGATGCTGAAATGGCTGAAGTAGCATTGATAGATGAAAGTCCAGTAGCTGGCCCAGAAGTGATAAATACTGGGGTTATAAATGTGGGTGTATCTGGTGCAGTTTCCAGTGAGAAGGAGGAGCTGCTGCTTAGTCAACCAAGTAAGTTACTGGCTGCTGACCCAGAGCCCCAACTTGAGGAGCAAAAATCTGAAGTAATTGCATCAGAAGCTACATCAGAAGCATCAAATGTACCAGAAGAAAAAAGATTAGAGGAGTCGGAGGCACAGAGTTTTCAACAGGCTGCTTCCGTAGAGCTTGCTCAGACAGAGAAGAAAGAGGCAGAAACAAACCGTGAAGAATTGCCCTCATCAAACTGTGCAACAGAAAGTGGATCTCAGACCAGCTTGGCACAAGTGAACACTGCTGAGAGTGGGGTCCTGCAAGACAGTGCTCCAGTACAAAGCAGTTGCCAAGTCTCCTCCACCCAGACGGATACACCTCAGGGGAATGCTCCTGTTGAAACCATAGAGCCAGTACAAAAACCAGTAGCAGAAGTTCCCAAACCACCCAAAATAGAAGAGATCCCTCAACGAATTACCAGGAACCGGGCTCAGATGCTGGCCAATCAAAATAAGCAGAACACTGCATCTTCTGAGAAAGAGTTTGCTCCAGTTTCCGCCCCTTCCACGCGTGCAAAAGGGCGAGTAACAGAGGAAGACGATGCTCAGGCCCAACATCCCCGGAAACGCAGGTTCCAGCGTCCCAGCCAGCAGCTGCAGCAGCAGATCAACACGTCCACCCAGCAGACGAGAGAAATGATACAGCAGACGCTGGCAGCTATTGTAGACGCCATAAAACTGGATGATATAGAGCCCTATCACAGCGACAGATCAAATCCATACTTTGAGTATCTTCAGATCAGGAAAAAGATTGAAGAGAAGCGGAAAATCCTCTGCTACATCACTCCCCAAGCTCCCCAGTGTTACGCTGAATACGTCACCTATACGGGCTCCTACCTGCTGGATGGCAAACCTCTGAGCAAGCTTCACATTCCAGTGGTGAGTTACCCTTGCTGTTTCTTCTCCTTCTCCAGGCTTGGTGTGCACCAGTAACACTGACATGCTGGGAAGCCTTCCTCAATCTAGCCTCCAAAACAGTCCCAGCACACTTCTGTCCTTGGTCAGGATGGGACCCTGGCCATAGCACGCTTTGGAACACATTTACGGTAACAGACTTGCGCCTTATCAGGACAGCTGTCTTAGAACTGGGTTCCCTGTATCTTGCTAGGCTAGACTTTCCAGCTAAAGGCTCAGCCCCTTCGAGTGCTCGTGTGAGGCCAGGAGGCAAAGCTGCTTGTGTGGGCGGCTGCTGTAAAACTCCTGGGTTTTCCCTTTGGCTGTACCTGCCAATAGTGGTGACCCCATGGCATTGGGAACAGGTATTTCTGTGACACACTCCGCTGATGCAAATCACCAGTAGACTAATCCTGCCAGTCGGGAAAGGCTGGCTCCCAGCCGCAAGGGGAGCTAGTGCTGGATTCGACAACCACATTACATTCCATGTCCTGCTGCACTTCATGGAGAAACACCTTCCTGCCTTCTTTTCTGTCCAAACAGCGCTGGATTCCATGCCAGCACTTGTGTTGGGCGGCTTTCGCTTTGTTAGAATAAGCCTTATTGAAATAAATCTTACACCGGGGCTCCCTTTGGTTTCCCTTCCCAAAGACAACACTCACTGATGTCATTGGAAAATCCTCCAGCCTTGAAAACGGTGGTTACAGCAGGAAATGAACTGGCCGGGGAAACCTGGCAGGGATCTACCTGCGTCACTACAATAGAATTCTCTTTTCTAGCGTGTTTTGTGCTGAGCAGCAGGAGCGAGCAGGAAGGCCTGCTCCTTCTGTGAGCTGTGTGCACTTGCCTGGAGCCCCTTTGAATTCAGTGGGGCTCAGAACAGACATCCATTCGCTTTCACCTTATTGCACGATCTGGGCCAGAAGCAATGGATGTCTTCGCTCGGTGAAATCATGAGTGTTGTAGGTCATGGGCACACCTGTTTGTCTCAGAACAGCAGTCCCCAATTTTCTGCTCTGCAGCACCTCTGGGAGCTATTGTGCCCATAGTGTGAAGGGGGAAATACTCCAGGGTTTAGCCCCGACTCTGCTCTCAGTTGGCATTGTCCCATGCACACTGCAAAGCCCCACGCTGTGCTGGAGCATGGACACTTGCATTGGTGTGACCACCAGGAGTGGTGGGACTGTAACGCTTCGCACGTCTCTTGTGCAGTCCATCAGAGGCTCTCGAAGCGCTGTACAGTGTCCTCGCGACGCCCTGAAAGGTGGGGAGGTTAAAGCATGTGGTGATGGAAGCCCATCCCCAAAACACTGCCCACCTCTGCCTGCTGACCCTCTCTCTTCTCCTGGTCACAGCTCGCTAGAGGGATCACCCTTTGCTTCCTCCACTTGTACGCTCGCACAGCTGTACGTCGGCTGGCGGGACCTCCATCTCCCAGGCCACTGATGCCTTGGCAGTAATCTGACACTTGCCCCCAATCTCAGGGCCCTGTGTTGCAGCTGAGAGCAGGTCCCGCTCCGGAAGGGACCGCGGCAACAGCAGCATTAGGACAGCTCCTTGCTGCTCGGAGTGAATCCTGCCGCTGTCGCCACTTGTAACGGTTTGTGCCTCTGTGTGTCTGCAGATTGCCCCCCCTCCGTCACTCGCGGAGCCCCTGAAGGAACTCTTCAAGCAGCAGGAAGCAGTGAGGGGGAAGCTCCGGCTGCAGCACAGCATAGAGCGGGTAACGGAGAGCTCTGGGCGGTTACTTCGGGGGGACACATCCATCCCGTGGGGAGGGAAGGGCACGCACCGCTCACTGGGTCATTCTCCTCTTTCCTCAGGAGAAGCTGATTGTCTCCTGCGAACAGGAGATCTTACGAGTCCACTGTCGGGCGGCGAGAACCATTGCTAACCAGGCAGTGCCCTTCAGCGCCTGCACCATGCTGCTGGACTGCGAGGTCTATAACATGCCGCTGGAAAGTCAGGTCCGTGCCGTCTCTGCCTCCAAGGTCCAGCTGTGGGCGGTGATCTTCCAATTGATGGATATAGGGAGGCTTTAATGTGCTTCCCCCCCCCCCCCCAGCTACCTACACCTCCCTTCCCCAGTGCACGGGAGAGCTCATAGCATGCCTAATCCGACTTGTTTACCAGAGGGTCCGAGTTCGGCCGTCCCGTGTGTGTGGGCAGGGAGAAGTGTCTAGGAATGACACACGGGAGCTGGCCCAATATACCTATGTAGGGTTAGCACAGACCCCATATCTGTCTGCAGACCTTGAAGCCCCTTCTGCCTTTTTTGTGAGCAGAGCCATCTGCACGCCTGAAAGGTTTGTTTCGGTATGTTCTGGGCAGCTGTTATGGGTTGCCCAGCTTTGTGGCCCAGAGAGCAGGAATCTGTTAAAGGAAAACAAAACCCCACTGCACAGCCCCGGAGATGGGCTTTCTCCTTCGATTCCACCCAGCGCAGAGCGGGCAAATGAGTCAGACTTCAGCAGCCCATGTTGTTTGTTGAGGTCCCTAAGAATTGAAAAGGAGCCGCAGTGGGTTAGCGCGGGTACATGAGTGCCTCCTGCTGGCCAGAAGCTGTAGCCACACTGACGGCCGTAAAGCTGTCTTTCCTGTAGAAAGCAACCTGATCCCCGTGCAGCAGACCGTGTATAGCATTCACTAGTGATCCAGCCTATTGATCCATGCGTCCGATTTACCGCTCAGCATTTCCCAGGACAAGAAGGGAAAACATGGCAATCTCCGTGTAGAGAGATCTTGGGCGCACGTTCAAGGACTCACTGAGCCAGAGGCATTCCGTTCGCAAAGGAAGAGTTTAGTACGAACTGCTTCTCGGCTCCGGCTCCGTGGGGCGGATGGCTGTGTGCAGGGCATCCATCTCTGGCTGAAACCTCTAGAAACACGCTGCCCATTCGTCCCCTGCTGGTACATTTCCAGCGACTCAGACCCACCACTCCTTTCTTCCAGTGTGCGGTGGGGAATGGAAGCGTTTGCCCCAGTCCAGTCAGATGTTTATTTTGTCACCCAGTTACCAGTGTAATTCCCCCTGTGCTGTTCTCTGTGCAGGGAGATGAAAACAAATCCGTCAGAGACCGATTCAACGCTCGCCAGTTTATTTCCTGGTTACAGGATGTGGATGACAAATATGATCGCATGAAGGTGAGACCTGACCGGCCCTGCTGGTTCTTGAGGAGCCCAGCCACGTTTCCAGGAGCCAGTGGCAGAGGCGGCTGGGATATTTTCTTTGGCGTTTTAAAGGTTCAGTGGGGGTGGGTAAATGAGTGCCATTTCTTCAGTCCCCCAGAAACCTCGGATACAGGCCCTGGGAAAAAGCATGGCTTGCCATTCTAAATGCATTTACGCACTCCCCGAGCCGCACAGAGGGGATCCATGCTGTAGGCTGGGAAGTCCAGACAGGCTCAGCTGTTCTGCAGATCAGGAGAGGGTACCCTCTATAGTAAACCCCAGTGGGAGTCTGATGCTTTTCAGGGGAAGCATAAGGGAACAGCCAGGTGAGAGCAGGGTTTGGGCCCTCTGCTCCTTGCCGGTGAGGCCCCCGCTGTCTGTCTGTCTAAGGCACATCCATAGTCTCCAGTAGTGAGCACTGCACAGCCTGTAATGGATTCCCCCGTCCACTGAACACCCCTTGCTGCAGAGCAATGCTATTGCTCCATTTCACAGATGGGAACTGAGGCACAGACTTACCCTAGGTCCCAGAGACAGAGCAGGGACTTAGACCCAGCTCTACGGGTAGTTCCCTAACCACAGGCCATCCTTCCTCTCCATCTCCCATGCACAGGTGGAGCCCAGAGAGGCTCAGCTCCTCGCATGCAGTGCTCCACATAGATATGATAGTCCCGAGCCATGCTGCAGCACTCCGGGGGCTGTGTGTGACCATCCGTCGCACTGGCAGCCTCCCGAGCTAAAATGGGACTAATCTGGCCTGTTAATCTGAGGCCCCCTAGCGCCTCTGGAGGAGGAGCAGCGTCTTCGCCAAATCCTGTTCGACAGACTACTTTCAACGGCAACACCCAGTCTGCTGTGGCCCCTGTCCCTGGCTGGGAGTGTGTCTGTCCAACACGATGGCTGCAGACTCCATGGCCTTGCTGCCAGAGCGCACTTCTCCTGAGAAACGATTGTCGCCTTCTCTGTTCTCTCCCTTACCCCGCCTCCTCTTGGCGTTTTGTTCTCGTACAGACTTGCCTGCTAATGCGACAGCAACACGAAGCGGCTGCCTTGAACGCAGTACAGCGCATGGAGTGGCAGCTGAAGGTGCAGGAACTGGATCCAGCTGGGCATAAATCCCTGGGCGTGAACGAGGTTCCCTCATTCTATGTGCCGATGGTTGACGTCAACGATGACTTTGTGCTCTTGCCGGCATGACAATACAAATCCAGGAGACATTCTCCCTGAAAACGGGCAAGGGCAGGAGCCCGCCGAGGACGGATGTTCGCGCTCACATTCATCCTTCCCACTTGCTGATGAATCCCTGGTCAGAGAAGGAGGAAGCATCTATCAGCAGAAAACAAAACAGTAAGGAAAAAAATTGCACTTTCTTCACGTCTCCCTCGCTTCTGGACTGATCACAGCTACGCCAGGCAGCGGGCGTGGGGGATCGCTTCTCCTTTCAGCCCGCCTGCACACAGCAGTGAGCACCTGAACGGACTGGGGGATTGAGACTGACGGAGGCAGGGAGGAGAAAAGGTCGAAGGACACGAGTGTTGCAGAAACTGCTGAGCAGGGCCAGCAGCCGAGAAGTTCATGTACTTGTGAACACGGTGGTTTCAAGCTCTTTGTTTTCCATTTGTCCGCAGATCTCCTCTTGGAGAAGCTGCAGAGGAGACGGTTGGTTTTTTATAGTTCTCGTTCCATCCCGGTTGCATCATAAATAAAAAGCAAAAATAAAAGGAAGCGTCCAGCTTTCCCAGCTGTGGTTCTCGAGGGGCAAACGGCTGCGGCTCCGGACCCAGGGCGCCTTCCGAGTCATCACAGAGTAGCTGCTTTTGGAAGAGTGAGGAGGCAGCTGGCACATTATGCGCACGTGACCAGTGTGGTGAGTCTCTACCACAGAAGTGGTGACGTAGAGCAAGGACTTTGCCGATCACGTTTTTAATGGAGTAAAATCCATGTGGTTTATATATATTTTTTCCTTTAATCTTGGGCATTTTGTTTCTCTTTCTGAGAACATAACTTGAAAACACTACAGAGCCAATACACATATAAAGAAAAATTGTATCCCATAAATGCTGTACAGTTTTATATACATTAACAATGTACTTTTGCTGCCTTCTAGATAATTTATTTTGCAACACATTACTGCACAGTTGTAAATAACTTATGTACTGTAACATCACTTTCAGTTATGTGTAAAGAAATAAATAAATTAATTAAAATGACCTTTGTATGTACAGTTCACCCTAGGCAGCACTTTCCCTTTCAAGGAAAAAAAAAATAAGGGCCAAAATGGTGTTCACTGTTGAGTATTTCAGACCCGTCTCCTGAGAGTCAGGCCTTGCAAACAGTGACTCAGCCTGCAGTTCGTGTTGTAGAGATCTCCGCGCATTGCCACACCCGTCTTTAACTCCCCCGTGCCCTTTTGAGTTTCGTGCAGTTGTGGGGCCACCTGCCCAGGTTCTGAAGAGGATTACCAGGAGGGAGGAAGAAGGGGCATTCCCACCGACACATGCTAGCTTGGGGCCTCAGCGAATTTAGATGTTGTTTGCCTGTTTGGGCGGAGAGAGACACTTGGCCCCATTTACTCAGCCCGAGCTGCTGTAATCCTGGGAGCCAGGGGTTCAGCGTCACAGGGCCCAGGGAGGGAGGCAGCGAGTGACCAGCGCTGCAGGGTGGCGTTGGTCATTGTGATTTCTGGGTCAAGAAGCTAATTGCTTTTGAGGCACGTATGGAAAGAAACCACAGCTGGAAAGGTACCTGTTAGGGAAAGCCAGGGCTGAAAGGTGCTCCGACAAGCCAGGTGAGGCCGGATGCTGTGGTTTTTATGTTGAAGCTGAGTGGCCGGTTCCGTTGGGCCTACACTGTAGTGTGGCTCCACCAGCCCTTGCTCTGAGGTTTCAGGTCAGTGCGGCCTGATACGCCATCCTGCTGGGGTATTTCTCGTGACCACTGAGCAGGAGACCGCTTTCGCCGTCTGTGAGCTGCTCTTCTGGTTTAGCCAGGACTCCGCTGTCCGCAGCCTTGCTGAGCGGGTTGGGCAGGTGGCTAATTAGAGGGAGGGAAGGGCTGCGTCCCACAGTGTCAGGTGGCCATCTTCTCCGAGGAGCTGGGAGGGCAGATTCCAGCTCTGTCCTCCTCCCTGGGCTTCTTCCTGGTGTTTCCTGCATTTACACCCTCTTTCGCTCTCTGCCTCTGTGAGCAAGGCTCCTCAGCTGGGTTGTGTGTTCAAATCCTCCTGCAGTCTGAGCTGGCCGGCTGCCGTGAGGAGGGCCCAGGAAAGGCTGCGGGAGATGACTTAGAATGAGGCTGTGCGGGGGGTGTCCTGTGTGTTCAAGGATAGCTTGTTTGTGGTGAGTTTTACTAACTAGCTTCTTGTGGCGCTCTGGGTTTGTACTGCCCCTGCGCTAGGAGGGAGCCATGGCTTCGAGACACTGGAACCAGCTGGGCTGCTGCATGTTTCTGCTGCTGTATTGCTGGGTGGTGGCGTCAGGGCCTTGTCCGTATCGGATTGTATTTACCGAATGTGTATTGTCAGGAGAGGAAGCCGAATCCAGCTGGCGGAGTCTGTAGCTGAGCTCAGCGTACAGGACGCGGCAGATGCAGAGTCCCCCTTGTACCAATGGGTTGTACCAGTTCGAAAGTGGCCCAGGCAAGATGCTGCTAAAAAGCCCTGACTCCAGTAATTCCGCCTGAAATGACTGGGAAACGCGGGGAGCGGCACACAGGTGCTAAAATACCGGCACCCCATGGGCGCTGGAGGGGCGCCTGGCTGGACGTGTTTTTAAGCCTTGCCAGGTGCGTGCGCTACTTAAAGGCCAACTCAGACACACGTTAAATTCCCACTCAGCTTCCGCTCTCCTGGTGCCCGAGCGGCTGCGGAGAAGACAGGCTCAAGGAGGGCTCTGGCTAATCGAACGTCAGGGCTGCCTCAGCCGTGGCTTCACCTTACCAGTCCCCGGCCTCTTTTTTCCCTGCAGTGTCTTTGTGGGTGAGCAGCCCAGGGGGCGAAGCTCTGGCCTTGCTCTGAGTGGGGCTGCACAGCCGGAGGGGGATCCGACAGTGGGGAAGTCAGTCCCATGGCCAGAATGGCTGAGCCAAAACCCTGCTTGATCCCAGTGGAGGAGCACAGTGCTGGCAGCAGTTCAGGCACGAGTGAGCCAGAGAAGCTGCCAAATTGGGCAGGTCCCCGGCTCAGACACGCTGCATTCAGCCACTGGCTTTTCCAAAGTGAGCTGGGAACTACACGGCCTTGCAGTCTGTCAGATCGCCGCTCTCCTCCAGGCTGCTCAGAAAAGCCAGTTGGAGCACGTTCCTGGAAGGTGATTTTCCCCACTAACTTGTTGTTAGCCTGGTGGGGCCTGGACGTCCAAATCCTGGCATGGCCCAACAAGCTGGGATTGGTTTGGAGAGTTGGAAAGACTTGCCTGGCCAGATTCTTGGCTGGTGTTACCGCCCCGGCTCCCCCAGGGAGAAATGAAACTTATTGCATGCAAAGCTAATGAGCGAGTAATTTGTCACAGCAACTAGTTTCTTCTAACGACATGGAGTGAGAGACTTCGAGAAGTAAACTCCCTAGCTCCCTTCCCAAGGCCGTAGAGCGAACTGGACAGGCTGTTCTGGGAGCATACACTCACCTCCGTCTGGCGTGCTAATGGGAGTGTGCCTGATGGGGCCGGGCACTAACCCGTCCGGATATTCCCAGCCCCTGGACTGAGGGCCTGGCGCAGCTCTACATTGAAACGTATTGATGCCCTGCGGGTTGTCAGTATTTGTAACACCCCTGGATGTATTTCCAGGCATTTTTACTGAAACGTTAGCTCCTTCGTCTCGGGTTTGAGCCGTTCTTCCCCTTTCCGCTTCCTTTCAGGGCTCAGCTTTGCCTCATGCACTGGCTGACTTTCTGCTCTGGTTTTGCCAGTTAAATTGCAAGCATACGCTTTCCATGCAAGTGGAGGGGGACTGGTGATTCGTGGGCAGGATCCGTGGGATGGTTTTCTTTCCCTAGAACACAGGAACGTGGCCACAGACACCAATTATTTTTATTGATTTCAAGCCCTTTTTCGTTAAATAACCGTCAGTTAATCTGCATAAGCATGGAGAGAGCGTTAATCAGCAATTTAAAGCAACGATAGCAAAAGCATTGTATTATCTTTGACACCTGTGCTTTGTGGATCCAAGTCTCCGCAGTGTAAATTTTCCTCCTTGTAGTGCTTCTGAGAGACTGTATATAACTGTAAATATCTCCCAGGTCAGTTCAGGCCCTTCTCTTTGTACTCGTCCAAATTGCGTAGTATGTGGGGTAAACCGCGGCAAGATTGCCTTGTCTGTAATGTAACAATGTCCTTTTTTTACAATGTCGTTTGTGTACATATTGTTTGGCGGTGCAGGTGCTGCCGCACCACTCCTGTCCTCTCGCTGTACAACTTCCTGCAGAAAGAGACAACGTGAATACAAATGTTATTTTCTACAGTTGCATGTACAGAGATGAGCGCCAGAGAGATGCTGTTGTCCCTCAGAGATAATGTTCGTAAATAAATTCTTTTTAAAAAAAAAAAATTACAAGGAAGGCTTCTTTGTGCATTTCTCCCCATTCATCTTCCCTAGACGGGGGGTACTGTTTCACGCCTCGTCAGTGTCCCTGTTCTAGGAGTGCCCGGTGGGGCAGGCACCATGTATTTGTACAGCTCCCAGCACAATGGTCCTCGGGGAACTACTGTAATACAAACACTGGTATCATTCCTCCCCAAGGAACTTGCTGGGGGGGGTAACGTCCAGAGCCATCCCAAGGGTGTGCCGGATTACTGTACCTACGGCCTCATAACCCCCAGCTAGTCTCTGGAAAGACAGGGCCAGAAGCAGTCACACGTCCCCCCACTGCGAGGGAATGAGGCCGAGTCTGGGACGGAAGCCATGGGGCTCCCTCCTGATGGTGCCGTCTAGCCGTAGTTCCTTTTGTGCAGCTGCCGCTGAAAGGGTCGGAAATTGCTGGGACGTGGACGGACACCGTTAAACCACAGCCCCCAGTCAGTGTTGGACAGAACCCGCTGGGCCACTAGGTGTCCCCAGAACTCCACGCAAGCCCCATTGAACCTGCTCTGGCCCACGATGCAGGTGAAGCCAAGCTAAAGCGGAGCTCCTTTCTAGGCGATGCGTCTTGCTGGATCTCGACACTGCATCTTGCGTTCCTTCCAGTCTGCAGCTCTGGATCTGGAGATGGGCTAGCCAGAACACAGGCTATTTACCTACGGGAACGGCGGTGCTTTAGGATATTTTGTCCGTGTCCCGAACTCCACCCTTGCGGACCACAAGTGGGAACCCCAGAGACAAAGACTTGAAGAACGAGTTGTTTTCAAGGGAGAGGCTTCCTAGCGTTTTGGGCCCTCCAGCTCAGCATGGCCATAATCACAGTTCCCTCAGCTTTTCTAACTGACACCGAATCTGTAGAGGCGTCACAGCCTGGATGTCGGGGGCTTGGCCTTTTCTAGTCCTGCAGAGCTGGGCAATGCAAAGGGAAGAGGGTTGCCTCTTAGTTTTTACTGACCGTTTCAACTTTTTACTGACATCACTAAAAATCCCATAAACACCCCCCTAGTGTTAGAACCATACAATGTCAGCCGCAGAGGAACGGCAGGGCTGGAGAGGTGAGAGGGGGAAATGGGGCGAGGGGCAGGCAGAGGATAAAGGCAGGAACGCGGGGCCCGGGGACGGAGGGCAGTGAGCGGGAAGGCTCGGGAGGAGTACCAGGGATCTGGCCCCAGGCAGGATCAGGGGCTAGAGGCACAATGTCACATGTATCCCTCTTGGGGTGCCTAGCGGACGGCTTCCAGCGCTAGGATCCACCTGCACAGCTCACTGTGCTCAGCTGCCGCCGCCTCCATGCTGGCTGCGTGAGGGGGATTTTTAGAGACTTTTCTTTTAACCACAGACTCCCGGACAGCAGGAAATTTGCACACTTTTTAGGGACAGTTGGTAAATTTACACCTTCCCTGGACTGCCTCACAGCTTAGAGCGGGCAAGCCCTTGACGATTACTGTAGATTAAAATATAAATTTGTTTCCCCCTTCTTGGCACCTGCAACCTTCACATTTATCCAGGCTTTTCCCTCCCCAGCCCTGTGCCAGGACCATCCCTAGGGGGGAGCGGGGCCCAGGGCCAATTGGCCTGGGGGGGCCCCACCCCTGGGGGGGCCCCACCCCATGCTGGAGGGGGGAAGGGTGGACCAGGTTGGCCCACTGTGCCCCCAGGACCCCGACAAGCAGAGGCCCAACACCAGCAGGAGCCAGCCCTGACTGTGGCCCCGAGACTGCCGTGGGGGGCTGGCCCTGGGGGAGCTGGCTGTGGCTGGGGACCTCAGCAGCCCCCTGCCAGGCCGCGCTTGGCCGGCCTCTAGGCTGGCCCTCCCCGCCCCAGATGGAAGCAGCAGGCCTAGGGGCAGGCTCCCGGGGGCGGTGTGGGGGCGGGCTCCCAGCGGTGGCGCAGCCTTGGGCCCCAGAGCTGGCCCCAGCCAGGATCCCAGGCTGCCGCCATGTCGCGCCCCAGCCGGGCAGTGGACCTGAGGCCGCCATTGGTGGTGGCGCCTGGAGACCTGGCTGGGGCCGGCCCCACTCAACTGCCCCGCCCCTGGGCTGGCCTGCTCTGCCCTGGGGATGGGGCAGGCTGGCCCAGAGCCAGAGGCTGGGGAAGCCTCCTGCCTCACCGTCCCCTTCCGCCTGCGGCTCGCTGCCAAAGGCAATGGGGGCAGAGCGAAGCACGGCCGTGGGCGGGGGGGCAGCCACGGCGCAGGCCCCGCAATGCCCCGCTGGGAACAGGATGCGGGGCCCACATAGCCGTGGGGTCCGGGGCAATCGCCCCGTTTGCAGCCCCCAAAGGACGGCCCTGCCTGTGCCTGGTCCCTGTTCTTAGGCCGTTCCGAACTCCATCTAGTAAAGGTTCTTCACTAAAGCACGTGCCTTCATTAAAGACTTTTCCCTCCGGGACAGTGCACAGCGTTAGCCCAGCAGAGGACCATGGCCCGCTCCCTTTGTGTTTTAGCGCCATTGCGAGCTAGGCTGGTGGGTTCATAAGGAACAAGATTTCCCTGTGCAATGCTCCCAGCCCTCCCTGGGCTCTGGGAATGAACCAAACAGACTTGCATGGCGTGGTGGGCGACGCAGCCGCTTCTGCAGAAAAGCCTGAGAACTGGCAAGGCAAACACCCGGGAGCTGAGGAGATAAGCCAGCCTGGGAAGGGCTGGGTTGATGTCAATATTTGGCAAGGTGTGCAGCAGCTGAGTGCTGCTGAAGGGTGGCAGGCTGTATTTTGGTTACACTGTTTCCATGGAGCCTGTTTAAGCCTCTGATTATCAATGGAATTCATTGTCCCCAGAGCAGAAGCAGAGGCAGAATCTGGGGCTATGCTGATTGACCCAGCCTCTGCATCATGTACGCTGGGCAATGAGCCCGCACGCACCCCTCAGCCTGCTGCCTGAGACCCACATGTGATCAGAGCTTCAAAGGCTGTGGAAGGAGGAACTCGGTGTGACTGGGGCCTCCTGGGATAGCCCCAGGATAGCCATCTGAATGTGCAAAAATGAGGGCAAGCTCCAAAAGTGGGAGCCAAACGTGGCTGGGTGGTATTTAAATCAGAGTCCCAATCAGCCACACACCAGGCTTCTGGTTCCCCAGGTGGGGTACCACAAAGCATAACAAAATAGAAACAGCCCCTTTATTGCACTCTGGCTCTCACCCACCCACACGGTCCCTTAAAAAAATAGGTTCTCCTGACCCCAAAGGGCCAGCCACATCACAGAGAACAATAGAGGTTTGGCTCTTACCCAAAATACCACACCGATAGCCAGTCCTTTAATAACTACAGCTAATGCTTTAATATAAACAGAAAGGAAACAAGATATGGAAGATCTTTGAGTCAAAGTGAATCATGTACATACAAATGAATTAGGGTCCATGTAAAGCAAGTCCTTAGAAGAATTTGGAGTTTGCAGGCATGTCCAGTTCGCTGGTAGGCACCTAGCACCTGGGTGGGCTCAGTCCTTTGCCCAGTCGCAGAGGAATAGATCCAGAGATGGGTGTTGGTTGAGGACTGAAGATAAAATGGAGTTGGGGCAGCTGCTTTTTATCACCTCAGGCCTTCCCCGTGCAGGTGGAGTTTTTGCAAATCAAAATGGAGTTGTCACATGGACAGGTCCCAGTGGCCAGCCCTGGGGTCCTCATCCATGGCCCAGAGGAGCAGGGCCAGCTCTCCCCAGGGCCTGCTACCAGGCTGGGGGCTCAGCCCTTTACCCAGCTCTTCCCTATCAGCAACAGAGCCTGGGAGTTTCCCCTCCTCCCCCTGCCCCCACTTCACCGGCACCCATGGGGCCAGGCTGCTCCCTGGACCCCCTCACCTGACACTCTGACCCCCAGCCTAGAGCTGATGGGCCTTGCTCCACTGCAGGGACCCAGGGGATGGGGGGCAGGTGGGGGCGTGGCCTGGGCGGGGCGGGACCCAGGAAGGAGGGCAGTTAGGGGCGGGACCCAGGAATGAGGGCAGGTAGGGGCGGGGCCCGGCAGGGGCGGGACCCGTGGATGGGGGTCAGGTAGGGGCGGGGCCCGGCAGGGGCAGGACCCATGGACGAGGGGCAGTTAGGGGGCGGGACCCAGGGATGGGGGGCAGGTAGGAGCGGGACCCAGGAATGAGGGCAGGTAGGGGTGGGGCCCGGCGGGGTCGGGACCCAGGGACGAGGGGCAGTTAGGGGGCGGGACCCGTGGATGGGGGCAGGCAGGGGCGGGGCCCGGCAGGGGCGGGACCCGTGGATGGGGGGCAGTAGGGGCGGGGCCCGGCGGGGGCGGAACCCAGGGGCAATTAGGGGGCGGGGCCTGCGGCAGGTCTCGGCGCTCGGCGCTGTACGCCCGCCCGGCCCATGGAGTTCGACGCGCGGCTGCTGCGGCCCGCGGGCGGCTTCGGGCGCCGCGTCCGGCTCCTGGCGGCCGCCACCTGGTTGCCCAACACGGCGCTGGCGCTGGGCTTCTTCGCCGGGCTGCTGCTGGCCGCGCCGCCCGCCCACCGCTGCCGCCCCGACCCCGCGCTCCTGCCGCCCGCGCTGCGCAACCTCTCCGGGCCGGCGCTGCTCAACGCCTCGGTGCCGCGGGGCCCTGCCGGCTGGAGCCGCTGCCTCCTGTACCGGTACCTGCCCGGCTCCGGCCCCGGCTCCAGCCCCAACCGCACCGGACCCTGCACCCGCGGCTGGAGCTACGAGCTGCCCGCCGGCCTGCGCGCCAGCCCCGTCACCCAGGTGCGGAGAGAGGGCGGCCCGGGGTGGAAAGAAGAGGGGAGGGAAGGGAAGGGAAGGGAAGGGGGCCAGTTCGGGGGGCGGGGGGGAAGGGGGCAGGGGTTCGGGGGGCTAATGGGAAGGGGGCAGGGGTTCGGGGGGTGGAGGGGGAGGAGGCAGGGGTTCGGGGGGTGGAGGGGGAGGGGGCAGGCGGTCCGGGGGGCTCTGGTGCCCCTGGCTAGGGGTGCACTGCCCACGTGCCCCTCTGAGCTGGGGGGGACAACACCCAGCGGCCCCTGTCTCCCTGCACGGGGAGCCCCCCCCCCCCCCTCTGGGCCTGGCTCCCTGTGGCAGCTGGGCAGGGCAGGAGCAGGATGGGCCGTGGCACTGAGTCACAGGTGCTGGGCGCTTCCAGCTCTTGGCAGGAGCCGGCCGTGAGCCGAACTGGCTCGTCCTGTCCCAGCCTGCTGGCTGTGGCCCCCCCAGACGGGCGGGGTGGCAGGGCTGGTGCCCGCCTCAGCGAGGGACACCCCCAGAGCTGCTCAACTGCCACCTCCTTGGCGTTTGCGCCATCGCCACACGCCCGGCCGCAGTGGTGTTGCACAAGGGTTGTGGGTGGGAGCAGTGCCCTGCTGTGCTCCCGGGGCCAACGGTTGGACCATCAAAGCAAGCAGACCCCCCCCCCCCCCAGTGCTGTGGGGCAAGAGCTGCCTGGCCCCGGCCCCCAGGGGTCTTGCAGAGTCCCTGCAGTGACTGCTTGCCCCTCGGTGTGCTGGGCAGGCGGTGCCCGTGGGCTCTGGATCCGACCCCCAGCCCTGACTGACTCCCTGGGGCCCTGGATTAGCCCCCGGGAGGGGCTCAGCTCCGGGAACCCGTGTGTGGCGCACCGGGGTCACTGAAGCTGGATTCTGTGGGGAGTCGGCGCTGTGGGGGGTTGGCTGGAGAGGAGACAGCGCCTTGGAGCAGGAGGATGGGCAGATCCCTGGCTGTGTCTGTTCTGGTCGTGTTTCTCCAGCCAGGGCCGGATTTAGGCCCGAGCCACGTAAGCCATGGCTTGGGGCCTCTAAGTACCTTGGAGTTAACCAAGAAGATTTATCAGGATAGAAACTGATGATGCGAATCAGGCTTTTTGCAGGATGTGTGTTTTATTCAGTTGTTTCTGGCTGCATCTTTGCCTGTGTATATATGCAAATATAACGGTTTATCATTTATTTTTTCATTCCCCTTTCTGTTCTAATGTAACACACTTTTTTCTCTTTATTTTTTATGGTGTGGGGTCTCTGAATCTGGACATAGCTTAGGGCCTCTGCATGTCTTAATCCGGCCCTGTCTCCAGCACTGCTTTGGGGTGTGGGGGAGAGGAGCGCGTTGGGGGGCAGCTGCTTCCTCCACATTTGTGGGCAGAGCCGGGGTCTTCCAGGGGTTTTCCTGCCCTCTGTGGGCAGTGTGGGGGGGGAAGGGGGGATACGGGTTGTGCTGACCCTGCGTTCAGGACCCTGCTGGTTCTCTCAGTGCTGGTGGGGAGGGTCCCTGTTGGTCAGTGGTAGGTTGGGTCCTAGTCTGTGTGGCAGAGGGAGAATGGAGATCTCCCCTTCGCTGATTGTCCTGCCACCTTGGGCAGAGATGGGCAGGCCTCATCCCTCGTTGGATGGGAGGCCTCAGGGCAATGCGGGAAGCTGGAAGGGAGCCTCTGACCAGGACTGTGGTGCGGGAGGGTCCTGCCTTCCGGCTGGGACGAACAGATGCCCAGGCTTACTCGAGGCATTCGCTTCAGTGACCTGGTTGAATTCCTTATCCTGCTTCTCTAACTTCCTCTGTAGTTTCACCTGGACCTGGGAAATTCCTTCCTGCCCAGGGCCTCTTGAGTAGGGGGTGCACTACGCAGCTGCAGGGTTCCAGCCCCCGGGGCCAGGTGTCCCCTGAGCTACTCTGCCTGTTCAGCGCCTCC
This sequence comes from Pelusios castaneus, assembly GCA_007922175.1. NCBI lineage: Eukaryota > Metazoa > Chordata > Testudines > Pelomedusidae > Pelusios > Pelusios castaneus. The sequence goes on from ML685950.1 coordinate 2,902,467, forward strand.
CCCGTTAGGCCACGGGCCGGGCAGCTGCAGGGGGTTCACAGCTGGCTCTTCCTTCCTCCCGCAGTGGAACTTGGTGTGCTCAGATCGCTGGAAGGTGCCATTTGAACAGACCACCCACCTGCTGGGCTGGCTCACTGGCTGCGTGGTGCTCGGCTTGGCCTGCGACAGGTAAAACGCCAGCCAGGCCGGCCCCCTGATCAGACCCTCCCAGCTGGCCAGATACAGCATTGGCCATCCCGGGCCCCAGCCCCTTGAGTGTGTCCAGCCCTGTTCTGCGCCCAGGGGAGGGGTGGGGGGGGCTGTTCTGCGCCCGGGGGAGGGGTGGGGGGGCTGTTCTGCGCCCAGGGGAGGGGTGGGGGGGCTGTTCTGTGCCTGGGGGAGGGGTGGGGGGGCTGTTCTGTGCCCGGGGGGGGGGTGGGGGGGCTGTTCCCCCCCCGGGGGAGGGGGGGGGGGGCTGTTCTCAGCCTTGGCTCTTTGTCTCTCCCCTGCCTGGCTCCTCACTGTCCCTTTGTTCTCGTCTCTAGGTTTGGCCGCCGTGCCACCTTCATGTTCTCCCTGGTGCTGGCGATTCCCCTGGGCATCGGTGTGACGCTGGCACTGAATTATATCATGCTGCTCTCACTGCGGCTCCTCTTCGGTGCTGCGCTGGCTGGCACCTTCCTCTCCCTCTATGTGGCGAGTGAGTTCTGGGGTCTGCCAGCGGCCTGAGCCCCTTCCTGCCCCAGGAGAAGGAACCCCGCCGAGCTCCATGGCCCTTCAGTAGCTGGTCCCTGGCCGTGGCTTTTCTGTCGTTATTTCTTGGTGTTACTGTAGCACCTTGGGGCCCCAGATGTGGACCGGGACCCCCTGGTGCTAGGTGCTGTACAAACCAATCATCCCTGCTCCAGAGAGCTGCATAATTACCTCTGCGGCTTCTCTTGGGCCCCAGGGGTAGTGGAGCACCCAGCTGGGCTCCGGTTGGGTCTGGTCTGGGAAGCGATGCTCTCTTTGCCTGTCCAGGGTCACCTGCCCATATAACCCCCGGCCCACCCTCCTTGGGGCGGTCGGTGCCCATCTCCAGCTGCCCAGCGGGGTGGAAGGGGTTCAGGTACGGAGCAGGATGGGAAATTGCCGTGGCCCATCCTGGTTGGAGTCCTAGGGGCAGAGGGACGATGTAGGGGTCAGTACCGGGCCCTGCGCTGGCTCCTGGGACATCCTCTCCCTAGAGCCCAGGCAGGTGATGCTGAAATCACATGTGAGGGGCCCTGGGACCCGGCTAACGGAGTGCGGCCTGCACAGGGGCTGCTGGGCGCTGCGGACTCTGCTGCACCCCTGGGGACGGGGAGCACGGAGGGCGCATGGTCACCTCTGGGGTCTGGCTTCTTTGTGAGTCCACCCTGGCGGGTCTCGGCTTGCTGCCCTGCTCTGAGCTCTGCCTTTCTCCCCCAGGGCTGGAGCTGTGCGACCCACCCCACCGGCTGATGGTGGTCATGGCTGCCGGCTTCTTCTGGGTGGCGGGGCAGCTGCTGGTGCTGGGCCTCGCGGTGCTGTGTCGGCAGTGGCGGCTCTTTCAGGGTGCCGTGACGTTGACGCTGGCGCTCCTGGTCTCCTGCTGGGGGTGAGGACTGGCCGCCGTGGGCACCTGGCCTGAGGGGAGGCGGGTGGGGCAGGCTTTGCTTTGGAGCTGGCTGCAGGACACCCCACCCTGAGGCTCTGGGCCCCACCAGGACCTGTTGCCTTGTCCCAGATGCCCCCTTCTGCTGGACCGGAGCCCCCAGCTCTGTGGGGCAGGCCGGGATCAGCGTCCCCCCAGGAAGGCGAGCAGGGCCTCCTCCCTCTGTCCATCCCCAGCTGGCAGTGACTCCAGAGCCGTGGCTGGGTCCAATGCCCGCCAGGCCCTTCAGCTGGAGTGCGACGCCGCCGGCTGCCTCTGAAGGGGCCCTTGAGCCCGCAGGCAAACATTTGCTCAGCGCAGATTAAATACGGTTCATTTATTTGCCAGGGTTATTCTGCGCTTTGGGGCCTGATCACACCCAGGATGGGGGGCAGAGAGGGCAGGAGCGTGGTTACCCCTGGGTGGGGGGCTAGGCTATAATTTGTGTCTTGCCCCCAGGCTGGGGGGATTTAGGACCTGCTGTGTCCAGGAGGAAGTGCTGCGGATGTGGGTTCTGCCTCCGGTTCCCTGGGGTTGAGTGCACCCCGGCTAGCTGGGCTGGATCCCGGCAGCCTGGCAGTGGGGGGCCTGTTTTGGGGAGTGGGATCTGCGGGCTGTGTGGTGACGTCCCGCACTTGGCACCGCTCTCGCTACAGCTGCCCGTCGCTGTTCCCGGAGTCGCCCCGCTGGCTGCTGGCCACGCGGCAGCTGGAGAAAGGCAGGAAAGGGCTGCGGGCTCTCGCGGAGGGTAACGGCGTCAGCCTGGAGGACGAATTCTACAGCCAGGAGCACCTGTTAGCAGGTGAGACCCGGGCGTCGGCGCCAGCTGGCGTCAGGCAGGCAGGGTGTGTGCTGTTTTCCCGTAGCTCACTCCCCACCCCAATCTAAACCTGCCCCCCTCCCTGCCCCAGGCACTCCCCTCCACCCTCGCCTGGAGCAGTCCCGCTCTAGGTGCCGGCTTCCCCCTGCTGCCCCATCAGCTGTGCTAACCCTCCTCCTCTTGTGCCCCCAGAGCTGGAGTCTCTGTCTGACGGGGCTCCCCTGCCCCACTACCACACCCTCTGCGAGCTCTTCCGCACCCGAGTCATCTGGAAAAACAGCCTCATCCTCGGCTTCACGGCGTAAGGACCCGCTGCACATGCCTGGGGGCGGGGGGGGGGTCGCTGGTACTTGGGCTGTGGCACACACTGCTCCACCTCAAGCTACCTTGGATCCGCTGGGCACTGCCCCATGTGCCAGGGCCCCCTTGCTCCCAGCCCTCTGATCTTCTAGCACAGGGCTCCCCAGAAGCACACGGCTTGGCCTTGATCCCAATCCACAGCCCCCCAAACTCCCTGCTATCCCAGCATGATCTCCGCCCAGCACACGTGTCCAGCTGGGGGTCACTCCAGCCTGCATTCCTCGGCTCCCCATGCCAGCTGCCCAGCCATGCCACTCCGAGCAGAGCCCTCTGTGCGCTGGCCGCGTGCTGGGCCAGGCCAAGACCCTCTGAGCTCGCTTCGGCTGCCCTCCCCGTGGACAACGTCCTCCCACCCTTCCTGCAGGTTCATCGGGAGCGGGATCCGGCACTGCTTCACCCGCAACCTGGCTCCCTACCCGTCCCCGTTCTACTTCTCCTACTTCCTGCTGGCCACACTGGAGGTCGCAGCCTGCGTCTTCCTGTGCGTCACCGTCAACTCCTTTGGCCGCCGGCCCATCCTTCTGCTGTGCACCATCCTGACCGGCATCTCCTCTCTGCTGCTGCTGGCCCTGACTCAGTGTAAGGGGCAGGGGGGCTTGGCCTGGCCGATTCTCACGTGGCTCACCTGCTCACCATCCGTATTAGCCCTTCTGCCCCATTGCTGATAGCTGCCCTCCCGGCCCCTGGGAAGGGGAGGAGCTCTGTGGATCTCCCATTGACTGTGAGCCAGTGTCCAGGTCTCCCCCATTCCTGCCCAAGGCAGCCTTAAGCCTGGGTCCTGGGCTTCCCTGGCAGTGGGGGAGTCACGCTGGGCCTCGGCAGCGGGGTTACAAACGTCCCCATGCTGCAAATCTCTGGGGTGCGGTGCAGTCCTTGGGGCCCACCCACACCCAGCCCCCAGCTAGCCGGACTGGGACGGCTGCTGACTGCGCTCCCTCCTCTAGATCTGCTGGACTGGATCATCTTGGCCCTCTCCATCGTGGGCATTGCGTTCTCCCAGGCCGTCACCATGCTCAGCATCTTCTTTGCCGGCGAGGTCCTTCCCACCGTTGTCAGGTAGGAGGCAGCCCCACGTCTCCCACAGCACCAGCAGCAGGCTGGGGTGCTGGTGGGCGGCGTTGGCGTCCCAGGGGGAGGCTGTGGCAGGCCTGGTGCCCTGCCTGCGGGCTGACTCCCAGTGAGGTGCTGGCAGATGCACCTGAGTCCCAAGGGGCATGACCCTGTATCACCCCCACAGCTTGGAGGAGACTGCCGGGCCTGGGGGTGGCTCTGTTTGGAGCCAGGCCCGCCCAGTTCTTGGCTTCACCCTGCTTGGACAGATCAAAGCCGGCTACTGTGCTGGGTGCAGCCCCCCTCGCCTTGCCCTGGTCAGGAGGGGTTGCTGTCCCCGTGGTGAGGGCCTTCTCCCTGTGTGTCCCCTGCAGGGGTGCTGGGCTGGGCCTCATCCTGGCCGCCAGCTTCGTGGGCAAGGCAGCTGGCCCCATCATGGCCATCCACAACAACCGGGGCTTCTTCCTGCACCACGTGGTCTTCGCCTCCTTCGCCATCCTCTCTGTGCTCAGCATCATGCTTCTGCCCGAGACCAAGGGCAAGAGCCTGCCCGAGTCCCTGCAGGACGGTGAGAGCCAGCGGCGGCCCCCGCTCTTCCGCACCACCCGCCGGCGGGGCCGGCGGGACCAGCTGCCCCTGCTCTCCGCCCGCGGGGCCGGTGAGGCCCAGGACTACGCCCGCCTCGTCACGGCCACCAAGAAGATGCTGAACTCCCGCCAGGGCGCCCCCCTGCGGGGCAGGCGGCTACTGCCAGATCCTGCCCAGGCCGGTGACGCCCAGGAGGAGACCTAGCCGGGTGGGCTGTCTGCATGGTGCTGTGCCCTGGGGTGGGAGGCAGTGCCTGGCATTAGCTGCCCTGCAGCTGCGGGGACCTCCTGTGCCCAGCTAGTTGTGTTGTTCCTGTGGTCGGTCTGTCCTGCCACCCCACAACTCCTGTCATGGGCGTCCCCAGCCCGCCGGCCATAATGCAGGGCTCCCTTCTGCTGGGCCAGGCCCTGGGCTCTTAGTGGCCCTGCCAGCTCCCCTGGGCTGTCTGGGCCTGACTCGCTGGGGGCAGGGGGCTCCTGTTAGGCCTGCTGGATACGAGCCCCATGCGGCCTGGCAAAGTGAACCCCCCTACTCCCCCAGGAGCCCAGGTGGGAACAGGGCTCCTGGCTCAGGGAAGGTGAGTGTGTTCGGGTAGGCGAGGGGCCTGCCCCCAGCTTTGGACCACCAATAAAATGTGCCTTATTTCTAGCCTGGGCCTGGCCTGCTTTCTCCTAGGGTGTCCGGCGGGGAGGAGGCTGGGCCCTGGCCAGGCGGTGGCAGTCTCCTGGATGCTTCCCCTGCACACAGCTCCAGCTGGGACATGCTCCACATGTCTTTATTGAGGGGAGCAGGGAGTCAGTGAGGGTTAGGTCTGGCAGCGCTGTAGGGACGCCCCCATGGGGAAGGGCCCAGCCTGAAAGAGACGGTGGACCCCTGCCTGGGGCTGCCCTCACCCACAGTCTCCCCAGGGCCAGGCTCTTGCCCTGCTGGCTCTGCCCATCCTGGGCCTGCTCGGCCTCTTCCTTGATCCTCCCCTGGCCTTGCCTGGGCCATTCCCTCCGCAGGAAGTGGTTTTCCCCCAGATTCCAGCTGCTCCTGGGCATCCTCCCCCTGGCCTGCAGCACTGCCACCCTGGCATTGGGCCTCAGCTAGCTCTGGGCAGGCTTGATTTCCTCTTCCCCTGCTCCTCCAGCAGCTAGGCACTCTCCCCCTCACCCCCCCCCCCCCCGGGCTCCCTGCCCTCTCCAGCCAGCTTCTGCCCCATCCCCTTGGGTATTTGCTGCAGGCTAGCTCTGTGCCCCCTGCCTGGACCCTAGCCTCTGCAGCCAGCCCTGTCCCCGGAGATCCAGGCTGAGGTTGGGAGTGGGTGCGGTGCTGCCAGTTACCCTGTTGCTGGGGGAGTGGGGCCGTCTGCCCCGGGGGCTGGCCCCGGCTTTGGGCTGCAGTTCAGGGGGGAGCCCCTGCCCCCCCCAGGCCAGCCCGGCGCAGCAGTGGCAGGCTGGGCAAAGCTGAAGGGGGGGTGAGCTGTAGGGCTGGAGAAGCCGGCCTGGCCTGGGCCCCCAGCCCACAATCGCTCTTAACCGCCTCATCTTCCGGCCGCCGAGGCTGTGATGTGGGTCTGGGCTGTGGCCCCCCCAGTGCCCGGCTCTAGGGCCCGTACAGGTCCGCCAGCCGGCGGAAGCGGGGCCCCCACTCGCTGAGGTAGTCGTAGTCTTGATCACCGTCCGTCAGGCTGGACACGATGGAGCTGAGCGAGCCGGCCACGGAGCCCGAGCCCTCGTAGTCGTAGATGAGGGCTGTGTCGTAGGGGGGGACGGTGGGGTCGCCGTCGGCCGCTTCCAGCCCCTGGGGAGGTGGGGAGAGGAGATCAGTGGAGCCAGGCTGAGGCGCTGTTCTTGCAGAGCAGCTCTGGGTCCGTCCAGCTCTGCCCCCCAGCCAGGGTTGGGGCTGCCCTCCTCGTGCTGGGGGCCGGGGCGGTCCGGCCGTGCCCACGGGTGAGGCGAGACCCCGCACCTCGGATCTCGCTCGCCCCAGCCCTGGCGCGGTGTGGGGCCACAAGATTCACCGCAGCCGCCAAGCAGGGGCCTGGGGCTGGCAGACAAGCCCTGGGGAGCCTGGCTGAGCGGGTGGGGGGGGCTGGCAGACTGGCCCCCCAGGAGTGGAAGGGGGCGAACTGGACCTGCACCGTTTGCACCCGTCAGCCCATCACCCCCGGCCGTACCTCATTGATGAAGTCTTCGATGTCGGAGGGGCTGGCGGGCGGTTTGTGTGGGAATGGGGGGGGGCTGTAGCTGTAGGGAGCGTCTTTCCGGATCGGCTGCTTCCCCCGGGGGCAGGGGCGGGGGAAGAAGTCAGGATTGCGAAGCTGGTTTATGTCGTAGGCGCCCTGCAGGCAGAAGAGGGTCTGAGTGTGTCCCCGGAGCACGACGGCTCAGGGATGGGTGGGAGGGGGGCAGCAGATGGGAGGTGGCAGGGCTGGGGCGGCGGATGGGCGGATGGGCGGGAGGGGGGTGGCAAGTGGGCGGTGGGAGGGTCCCGGCAGGGCTGGGGCGGCGGATGGGCGGGAGGGGGGCGGCAGGGCTGGGGCGGTGGGTGGGTGGGAAGGGGGCGGCGGATGGGCGGGAGGGTCCCGGCAGCGCGGGGGAAGCAGCACATTGTGGAGCTCGTGGGCCCGGCCCGGCCGCCCCCTCACCTGGTCCTCCTCGCCCCCCCCCTGCTCGCGGTAATTGAGGATGTTGTCCCGCACGTCGTCCTGCGACGTCTCCAGCAGCCCCTTGTGTCTCCGGCGCTGGTGACAGCGCTCGCGGGCGGCCGCCAGCAGGGCCAGCGCTGCGGGACAGAGAGAGGCGGTGGGGCCGGGCCCTGCGCGGGGCGGGGCGGGGCGGGGGGGTCCCACTTACACAGGAGCAGGATGGCGGAGCCGAGGATGATCAGCAGAGCCCCGAAGCTGAGCCCTGGTCCGGCCGCGGAGGCGGCCGCCGTGCGGGTCCGGCAATCGCCCTGCTCGTCGCAGGGGCACACGGAGACGTTCAGGAGCTGCGCCCGCTCCCGCCGGGGCGTCCCGGAGTCGCTGAGCAAGAGCGGCAGAGAGTGGAGGCCGGCGGGCACCGCCACCCGCAGTGCCAGGACGCTGTGTGTCGCTGGGGTGGAGATGGGGACAGTGAGGGACACCAGGGCTCTGCCCCCCATCACTGCCCCGCTCCCCCCAGTCATCTCCCCGCCACGGCCCTCCAAGCCTCCTCCAGCTGCCGGGGCCTGCCCGCTCTGCCGGGGCCCTGCCCGCTCTGCCCAGGGGCCCTGCCCGCTCTGCCGGGGCCCTGCCCGCTCTGCCGGGGGCCCTGCCCGCTCTGCTGGGGGCCCTGCCCGCTCTGCCGGGGCCCTGCCCGCTCTGCTGGGGGCCCTGCCCGCTCTGCCGGGG